>JBAJFG010000274.1:0-33366 GCA_037903475.1 Ancylostoma caninum
AAATTCTCGACGCATTGAAGTGTTTTTGATTTATTTCTTGAACTATGGTGGAGTATTATAAAAATACTGTCCGTGGGTTAACGTTACGCATTTCTGGAAGTGATATAAATACTCCATTATCCATAGCAACAGAATTATTCGGTAAACGCCAAAATGATATTTGTAAAGGACGGAAAGTAATATTCTTGTAAGTAAAAGCGGACTAGGTGCTATCCATTACTATATGCGTAGTTATCACATAAGCTAAGCCATCAGTTGCTTTTTGCAAATTTGCATGCTGCAGATGCTTCAGGTGATGTGTTCCAAACTACAGTTCCGTGCGTCTTCTTACAACGGTTGTCTTGTACATGACAATGTGCCATATCTCCAAATTGACCTATTAGAGAATTGCCATCATAGGTTGCAATATTAGCTCTTTCGACATATACATTTGTTGTATATGTACATTTTTCTCCGAAAAACCAGGGGTAGGAGTAGTGAATATCATTCTCAGAACCATAAACGTTAGGTGAAAGTGCTTCTATAGGTATTCCTATGAACTTTTTGGTTTCGCTGATGGAACGGCAGAGGGCTGGTTCTATTGGTGACATGAATTCTTCGTCACTGTTTACAGAAAATGATATATGCAGATACGATGATGCACAAATTTTTCGTGTTTTGTTGAAACAATGAAAAGTTTGCAGAAGAATTGGTTCTGTTCTTTCTACAAAAACAGACGCGGTTGTTATCAAAACATTTGAAGAATTTATGTTACTAGAACAAGAAACGGTTTCGGCATATGCAACGGGCCAACCCGATTTTCCTGCTGCCCAGAGTTGGTATTTCATGGAAAATAAGGAGGAGCTTTGAAAAAGAAGACAGAAAATTGCAAAAAGGAAAAGAGAGTTTGAATGTCTCATAAATCCTTTGCAGAAAAGTTCGCTCCTATAGAGTTCACATTTCGTTTTGGTCTGGAATTGTTGAAATTCCTTCGCCTATTCCTATGTGGAATTGAGCTCTGGCAGCTCTCTCCGGCATCTTTTTATATGCACCACGTTCGCCTGTGCATGTTACACGCATGGGACACGTACATAGCTTCACAACATCCTTGACTTGGAATCAACGTCTACGTTCCGACAGATTCAATTGCTCCTTTTGCATCAAGGTAGGCAGTAATTATGTTATCCACTGCATTTCCTCGGATAATTGAACGATGGGGAGTATAATGGTATGTAAAAAAAGGATGCGTCGGCTGAATACCGATATGTCCCTCGTGGCTCAACTCCCAAGAATGTTGATTGTCCTCAATGTATTAGGAGAAAATATAATCAGTTCAGCAAGGAGCGAATACAGTGCCGTAATAACACAGTTAAATAAATAATCCAGAAAATCCCAGAAAACAAACAGCAGCAGAATCTTCAATAGTGTGGAATGATTAAGCAGAGCAATGAGCAGAGATGTTCCACCAATGTTGTGACGGAGTCGATGGCTCGCCTTGGTTGACCTTACACTAGCAGCATTGTCGTATTGTTACTGCGAGTCCGTGGAGCCCAACCTCATTACAGATTGAACAACACTACTCATCCATCCATTCTTTTTTTTGCACAGGGTAGAAAGAATGGACCAGCAGATTGGTGCAGCGAACGGACACATGCGCTTCTCTTTTCATTCCCAGCAAAAACAACTGACTTTATCTTCTTGGTTAATAAAAAGTGCAGTAAAACGATCAACAAACATTGATATAGTCTATTTCACTAGGGAGAAAAATAAAAGAAGAATTGGGAAAGAGAAAGGTAAAAGCATGCAGAATTCGATATTAGGTAGACTCGGATTCGGATGCCTGCAGATTAGCGCAGAAATTGTACGTTTATGCACAGTTATGGTAATCCGATCGTTTTTAAAAATGCTACAAGTTTTTTACTCACTGTCGGCACTTTTCCGGATAACGGATAACGGATAAGTGATTCAAATGCTACAAGACACCACCTCCCAGAATGCTATAAATGATAGGAAATGATACGATACTATCACTATATAGTAAAACTCATCTGTTTGTGTGTTTGCCTGTAATCGCTTATATCTCACCATCCAGAGGACAAACACACATGAAACCTATACCGTTCGACTCAGAATGGTGCCCTCCTGTGCAACGTCAGGGTCTTTCGCCGTTTCCGAGAAAAACGATTTTATCGATTTTGGTCTCCTATCCCTATCACTATATAGTAAAACTCATCTGTTTGTGTGTTTGTCTGTAATCGCTTATATCTCACCATCCAGAGGACAAACACACATGAAACCTATACCGTTCGACTCGGAATTGTGCCCTCCTGTGCAACGTCAGGGTCTTTCGCCGTATACGAGAAAAACGATTTTATCGATTTTTGGTCCCCTATCCCCATCACTATATAGTAAAACTCATCTGTTTGTGTGTTTGTCTGTAATCGCTTATATCTCACCATCCAGAGGGCAAACACACATGAAACCTATACCGTTCGACTCGGAATTGTGCCCTCCTGTGCAACGTCAGGGTCTTTCGCCGTATCCGAGAAAAACGATTTTATCGATTTTTGGTCCCCTATCCCCATCACTATATAGTAAAACTCATCTGTTTGTGTGTTTGTCTGTAATCGCTTATATCTCACGATCCAGAAGACAAACACACATGAAACCTATACCGTTCGACTCAGAATTGTGCCCTCCTGTGCAATGTCAGGGTCTTTCGCCGTTTCTGAGAAAAACGATTTTATCGATTTTTGGTCCCCTATCCCCATCATTATATAGTAAAACTCATCTGTTTGTGTGTTTGTCTGTAATCGCTTATATCTCACCATCCAGAGGACAAACACACATGAAACCTATACCGTTGACTCAGAATTGTGCCCTCCTGTGCAACGTCAGGGTCTTCGCCGTTTTTTGCCAGAAAAACGATTTTATCGATTTTTGGTCCCCTATCCCCATCACTATATAGTAGAAACCCATCTGTTTGTGTGTTTGTCTGTAATCGCTTATATCTCACGATCCAGAAGACAAACACACATGAAACCTATACATTCCACTGAATGTGTCCTAGTATCCAAACATCCAAGGGTGTTTCAGTTTTCCGAGAAAAACGATTTTATCGATTTTTGGCCCCCTATCCCCACACTATATAGGAAAACTCATCCGTTTGTGTGTTTGTCTGTAACCGCTTAAATCTCACGATCCAGAGGACAAACACACATGAAACCTATAACGTTCGACTCAGAATTGTGCCCTCCTGTGCAACGTCAGGGTCTTTTGCCGTTTCCGAGAAAAACGATTTTATCGATTTTTGGCCCCCTATCCCCATCACTATATAATAAAACTCATCTGTTTCTGTGTTTGTCTGTAATCGCTTATATCTCACGATCCAGAGGACAAACACACATGAAACCTATACCGTTCGACCCAGAATTATGCCCTCCTGTGCAACGTCAGGGTCTTTCGCCGTTTCCGAGAAAAACGATTTTATCGATTTTTGGTCCCCTATCCCCATCACTATATAGTAAAACTCATCTGTTTGTGTGTTTGTCTGTAATCGCTTATATCTCACCATCCAGAGGACAAACACACATGAAACCTATACCGTTCGACTCAGAATTGTGCTCTCCTGTGCAATGTCAGGGTCTTTCGCCGTTTCCGAGAAAAACGATTTTATCGATTTTTGGCCCCTATCCCCATCACTATATAGTAAAACTCATCTGTTTGTGTGTTTGTCTGTAATCGCTTATATCTCACGATCCAGAGGACAAACACACATGAAACCTATACCGTTCGACTCAGAATTGTGCCCTCCTGTGCAACGTCAGGGTCTTTTGCCGTTTCCGAGAAAAACGATTTTATCGATTTTTGGTCCCCTATCCCCATCACTATATAGTAAAACTCATCTGTTTGTGTGTTTGTCTGTAATCGCTTATATCTCACCATCCAGAGGACAAACACACATGAAACCTATACCGTTCGACTCAGAATTGTGCCCTCCTGTGCAACGTCAGGGTCTTTCGCCGTTTCTGAGAGAAACGATTTTATCGATTTTTGGTCCCCTATCCCCATCACTGTATAGTAAAACTCATCTGTTTGTGTGTTTGTCTGTAATCGCTTATATCTCACGATCCAGAGGACAAACACACATGAAACCTATACCGTTCGACTCAGAATTGTGCCCTCCTGTGCAACGTCAGGGTCTTTCGCCGTTTCTGAGAAAAACGATTTTATCGATTTTTGGTCCCCTATCCCCGTCACTATATAGTAAAACTCATCTGTTTGTGTGTTTGTCCGTAATCGCTTATATCTCACGATCCAGAGGACAAACACACATGAAACCTATACCGTTCGACTCAGGATTGTGCCCTCCTGTGCAACGTCAGGGTCTTTCGCCGTTTCTGAGAAAAACGATTTTATCGATTTTTGGTCCCCTATCCCCATCACTATATAGTAAAACTCATCTGTTTGTGTGTTTGTCTGTAATCGCTTATATCTCACGATCCAGAAGACAAACACACATGAAACCTATACCGTTCCACTCAGAATTGTGCCCTCCTGTGCAACGTCAGGGTCTTTCGCCGTTTCCGAGAAAAACGATTTTATCGACTTTTGGTCCCCTATTCCCATCACTATATAGTAAAACTCATCTGTTTGTGTGTTTGTCTGTAATCGCTTATATCTCACGATCCAGAGGACAAACACACATGAAACCTATACCGTTCGACCCAGAATTGTGCCCTCCTGTGCAACGTCAGGGTCTTTCGCCGTTTCCGAGAAAAACGATTTTATCGATTTTTGGTCCCCTATCCCCATCACTATATAATAAAACTCATCTGTTTCTGTGTTTGTCTGTAATCGCTTATATCTCACGATCCAGAGGACAAACACACATGAAACCTATACCGTTCGACCCAGAATTATGCCCTCCTGTGCAACGTCAGGGTCTTTCGCCGTTTCCGAGAAAAACGATTTTATCGATTTTTGGTCCCCTGTCCATCACTATATAGTAAAACTCATCTGTTTGTGTGTTTGTCTGTAATCGCTTATATCTCACGATCCAGAAGACAAACACACATGAAACCTATACCGTTCCACTCAGAATTGTGCCCTCCTGTGCAACGTCAGGGTCTTCGCCGTTTCCGAGAAAAACGATTTTATCGATTTTTAGTCCCCTATCCCCATCACTATATAGTAAAACTCATCTGTTTGTGTGTTTGTCTGTAATCGCTTATATCTCACGATCCAGAAGACAAACACACATGAAACCTATACCATTCGACTCAGAATTGTGCCCTCCTGTGCAACGTCAGGGTCTTTTGCCGTTTCCGAGAAAAATGATTTTATCGATTTTTGGCCCCCTATCCCCATCACTATATAGTAAAACTCATCTGTTTGTGTGTTTGTCTGTAATTGCTTATATCTCACGATCCAGAAGACAAACACACATGAAACCTATACCATTCGACTCAGAATTGTGCCCTCCTGTGCAACGTCAGGGTCTTTTGCCGTTTCCGAGAAAAATGATTTTATCGATTTTTGGCCCCCTATCCCCATCACTATATATGTAGTAAAACTCATCTGTTCGTGTGTTTGTCTGTAATCGCTTATATCTCACGATCCAGAAGACAAACACACATGAAACCTATACCGTTCCACTCAGAATCTTACATCCTGTGCAACGTCAGGGTCTTCCGCCGTTTCCGAGAAAAACGATTTTATCGATTTTTGGTCCCCTATCCCCATCACTCTGTACGTTGAAAACTCATCTGTTTGTGTGTTTGTCTGTAATCGCTACATTGGCCGCAATTCCAGAAGACAAACAGCAAAAGCTCGTTTCTCAGTTCTACTCAGAATTGTGCCCTCCTGTGCAACGTCAGGGTCTTTTGTCGTTTCCGAGAAAAACGATTTTATCGATTTTTGGTCCCCTATCCCCATCACTATATAGTAAAACTCATCTGTTTGTGTGTTTGTCTGTAATCGCTTATATCTCACGATCCAGAGGACAAACACACAAGAAACGTACACCGTTCGACTCAGAATTGTGCCCTCCTGTGCAACGTCAGGGTCTTTTGCCGTTTCCGAGAAAACGATTTTATCGATTTTTGGTCCCCTATCCCCATCACTATATAGTAAAACTCATCTGTTTGTGTGTTTGTCTGTAATCGCTTATATCTCACGATCCAGAGGACAAACACACATGAAACCTATACCGTTCGACTCAGAATTGTGCCCTCCTGTGCAACATCAGGGTCTTCTGCCGTTTCCGAGAAAAACGATTTTATCGATTTTCGGCCCCCTATCCCCATCACTATATAGTAAAATTCATCTGTTTGTGTGTTTGTCTGTAATCGCTTATATCTCACGATCCAGAGGACAAACACACATGAAACCTATACCGTTCGACTCAGAATTGTGCCCTCCTGTGCAACGTCAGGGTCTTTGCCGTTTCCGAGAAAAACGATTTTATCGATTTTTGGCCCCCTATCCCCATCACTATATCGTAAAACTCATCTGTTCGTGTGTTTGTCTGTAATCGCTTATATATCACGATCCAGAGGACAAACACACATGAAACCTGTACCGTTCGACTCAGAATTGTGCCCTCCTGTGCAACATCAGGGTCTTTTGCCGTTTCTGAGAAAAACGATTTTATCGATTTTTGGCCCCCTATCCCCATCACTATATAGTAAAACTCATCTGTTCGTGTGTTTGTCTGTAATCGCTTATATCTCACGATCCAGAGGACAAACACACATGAAACCTATACCGTTCGACTCAGAATTGTGCCCTCCTGTGCAACGTCAGGGTCTTTTGCCGTTTCCGAGAAAAACGATTTTATCGATTCTTGGCCCCCTATCCCCATCACCATATATGTAGTAAAACTCATCTGTTTGTGTGTTTGTCTGTAATCGCTTATCTCACGATCCAGAGGACAAACACACATGAAACCTATACCGTTCGACTCAGAATTGTGCCCTCCTGTGCAATGTCAGGGTCTTTTGCCGTTTCCGAGAAGAACGATTTTATCGATTTTTGGCCCCCTATGCCCATCACTAATATCACTATATATAGTAAAACTCATCTGTTTGTGTGTTTGTCTGTAATCGCTTATATCTCACAACGCAGAGGGCAAACACACATGAAAGAGGACCTGGTTACCTCAAATTTTGTGCCTTCCTGTGCAATGTCAGGGTCCTTTTGCCGTTTCCGAGAAAAACGATTTTATCGATTTTTGGCCCCCTATCCCCATCACTATATAGTAAAACTCATCTGTTTGTGTGTTTGTCTGTAATCGCTAATATCTCACGATCCAGAGGACAAACACACATGAAACCTATACCGTTCGACTCAGAATTGTGCCCTCCCGTGCAACGTCAGGGTCTTTTGCCGTTTCCGAGAAAAACGATTTTATCGATTTTTGGCCCCCTATCCCCATCACTATATAGTAAAACTCATCTGTTTGTGTGTTTGTCTGTAATCGCTTATATCTCACGATCCAGAGGACAAACACACATGAAACCTATACAGTTCGACTCAGAATTGTGCCCTCCTGTGCAACGTCAGGGTCTTTTGCCGTTTCCAAAAAAAATTTTATCGATTTTTGGCCCCCTATCCCCATCACTATATAGTAAAACTCATCTGTTTGTGTGTTTGTCTGTAGTCGCTTAAAGAAGAACCCTATTCGGACAAACACACAGTGAAAAATTATACCGTTCGACTCAGAATTGTGCCCTCCTGTGCCGAAAATCAAGGGTCTTTTGCCGTCTCCGAGAAAAACGATTTTATCGATTTTTGGCCCCCTATCCCCACCACTATATAGTAAAACTCATCTGTTTGTGTGTTTGTCTGTAATCGCTTATATCTCACGATCCAGAGGACAAACACACATGAAACCTATACCGTTCGACTCAGAATTGTGCCCTCCTGTGCAACGTCAAGGTCTTTTGCCGTTTCCGAGAAAAACGATTTTATCGATTTTTGGCCCCCTATCCCCATCACTATATAGTAAAACTCATCTGTTTGTGTGTTTGTCTGTAATCGCTTATATCTCACGATCCAGAAGACAAACACACATGAAACCTATACTGTTCGACTCAGAATTGTGCCCTCCTGTGCAACGTCAAGGTCTTTTGCCGTTTCCGAGAAAAACGATTTTATCGGTTTTTGGCCCCTATCCCCATCACTATATAGTAAAACTCATCTGTTTGTGTGTTTGTCTGTAGTCGCTTATATCTCACGATCCAGAGGACAAACACACATGAAACCTATACCGTTCGACTCAGAATTGTGCCCTCCTGTGCAACGTCAGGGTCTTTTGCCGTCTCCGAGAAAAACGATTTTATCGATTTTTGGCCCCCTATCCCCACCACTATATAGTAAAACTCATCTGTTTGTGTGTTTGTCTGTAATCGCTTATATCTCACGATCCAGAGGACAAACACACATGAAACTTATACCGTTCGACTCAGAATTGTGCCCTCCTGTGCAACGTCAGGGTCTTTTGCCGTTTCCGAGAAAAACGATTTTATCGATTTTTGGCCCCCTATCCCCATCACTATATAGTAAACTCATCTGTTTGTGTGTTTGTCTGTAATCGCTTATATCTCACGATCCAGAGGACAAACACACATGAAACCTATACCGTTCGACTCAGAATTGTGCCCTCCTGTGCAACGTCAGGGTCTTTTGCCGTTTCCGAGATGAACGATTTTATCGATTTTTGGTCCCCTATCCCCATCACTATATAGTAAAACTCATCTGTTTGTGTGTTTGTCTGTAATCGCTTATATCTCACGATCCAGAGGACAAACACACATGAAACCTGTACCGTTCGACTCAGAATTGTGCCCTCCTGTGCAACGTCAGGGTCTTTGCCGTTTCCGAGAAAAACGATTTTATCGATTTTTGGCCCCTTATCCCCATCACTATATAGTAAAACTCTTCTGTTCGTGTGTTTGTCTGTAATCGCTTATATCTCACGATCCAGAGGACAAACACACATTAAACCTATACCGTTCGACTCAGAATTGTGCCCTCCGTCAGGGTCTTTGCAGTTTCCGAGAAAAACGATTTTATCGATTTTTGGCCCCCTATCCCCATCACTATACATATAGTAAAACTCATCTGTTCGTGTGTTTGTCTGTAATCGCTTATATCTCACTGATCCAGAGGACAAACACACTAAACCTATACCGTTCGACTCAGAATTGTGCCCTCCTGTGCAATGTCAGGGTCTTTTGCCGTTTCCGATAGTTTATTCATCATTTTTTGCCCCCTATCCCCCCATCACTATATAGTAAAACTCATCTGTTTGTGTGTTTGTCTGTAGTCGCTTATATCTCACGATCCAGAGGACAAACACACATGAAACCTATACCGTTCGACTCAGAATTGTGCCCTCCTGTGCAACGTCAGGGTCTTTTGCCGTCTCCGAGAAAAACGATTTTATCGATTTTTGGCCCCCTATCCCCATCACTATATAGTAAAACTCATCTGTTTGTGTGTTTGTCTGTAATCGCTTATATCTCACGATCCAGAGGACAAACACACATGAAACCTATACCGTTCGACTCAGAATTGTGCCCTCCTGTGCAACGTCAGGGTCTTTTGCCGTTTCCGAGAAAAACGATTTTATCGATTTTTGGCCCCCTATCCCCATCACTATATAGTAAAACTCATCTGTTTGTGTGTTTGTCTGTAGTCGCTTATATCTCACGATCCAGAGGACAAACACACATGAAACCTATACCGTTCGACTCAGAATTGTGCCCTCCTGTGCAACGTCAGGGTCTTTTGCCGTTTCCGAGAAAAACGATTTTATCGATTTTTGGCCCCCTATCCCCATCACTATATAGTAAAACTCATCTGTTTGTGTGTTTGTCTGTAGTCGCTTATATCTCACGATCCAGAGGACAAACACACATGAAACCTATACCGTTCGACTCAGCAGTGCTGAGCACGAATATCATATCCATCTTGCACCATAACCCCATTTTTGCATGGGCTACGGTAGGTGTACGGTAGGAAATAGAGAGAAAATGCCGATATCGGGTAGAAAACGGAAGTGGCTTGCAAAAATAATGGTGGTTTTCGTCGTCGGCGTCAAAAAACCCCACTACGCAAAATTTGAGAGGGTTCCTTGAAGTACCGTATCTACAATACATCTACCGTAACCATTAAAAAATGGGGTTATCGTGCAAAATTTATACGATGTTCGTGTTCAGCACCTCGAATAACCCCCCTACGTGAAGTTTCAGCCAAAAATTTTTTTTTGAAGATTTTGGGGCTATGTTAAGTTGAATAGCGCATATACTCACTCCTTTCCGAGTGCGCTACGTTTCGATCGATTCTGAGTGGATCACCTGGACACATTTAACGAAAGAATGATGCAAACATCAATTATGTACAACAAGTGCTCCGACTCGCTTACGGCGAGCTTCGCAACTGTATGCTTCATCCGTTTTGACGGATGGAAAGTAAAGGTAGCTGAGTACCAAAGTCTCGCGAAGCGGGCAAGTGCGAGACTCGCCGGAGGCGAGTCGGAGCACTTGTAAGAATTTATTTACCAGTCAAGCAACTTCACCCCATTTTTTGAGGGTAGGGGGGCAGGGTGAAGGAGGGTCACTTGAGCTGATCACCAAATGATGAACATTTTGAAAGGATTTTTTGGTCCAACAAATGTTGGCATCAGCTTCAAATGGCCGGGAGAGATTGAACACCCGAGCGAAGCCGGGTACACCGTCTAGTGTCTCATAAAATGAAGTCTATAACTAGGATCTTACTACGAATTGGTTCCTTGCAGCAGAGCCAACCCGTATGTGCCTGAAAATGGGCATGCGCTGACCACTGTTTGACATCTACAAAGACTATGTGAAATTAGTTCAGCAGTGATCCTCTATGGGTGTTTCTGTCACTCTGGCTCCACCTATCGGCTCTATTCAAAAGGAAAGTATGCCCCTGATGGTTCTTTATGTTTGGCTACAAGTGTTTGGTTTCCACGCAGCTTATTGCTCCCTCGCAGTTCCGAAATATTTGGGGCTATTGCCGTGCAGCTAATCGAGCACATCACGGAAAATAAGTTTCGGAATTTTTTCTGTCTCGAGGAGCAAGATACCTTAAGGATACCATAAAGGTCCCTGGAATATTGCAGTGTGCGCGGCGAGTCATGCCGGTTCGAATTTGGTGAGGTAGATCTTGCTAAAGTGCAAGCAATAAACTCTACGAAACATCACCGAAGCGGGATGCTGTGACATGACACTATAAAAACTGGGTAATTCAGTTCGAATTAGGTAGGTGGAGCAAGGGTGACCAGCACTCTTCACTTCGAGTAGACTTGCATTGATAAATCTAAGGCGGCATGAATCGTCACGCACGCGGCAATATTCTAGGGACCCTGTGGAATCTTTATCATTTATGGGATCCTTAAGGTGTCTCTCTCCTCGAGACAGAAAAATTCCAAAACTTACTTTCCGTGATGTGCAAGATTAGCTGCACGGCAACAAGCCCGAATATTTCGGAACTGCGAGCGAGCAATAAACTGCGTTGAAACCAAACACTTGTAGCCAAACATAAAGAACCATCGTGGGCATCCTTCTCTTTTAAATAGAGCCGATAGATGGAGCCAAAGTGACAGAAACACCCATAGAGGATCACTGCTGAACTAATCTCACATAGTCTTTGTTGCTCTCGACCAGCGGTCAGCGCATGCACATTTCCGAGCACATACGGGTTGACTCTGCTGCAAGGAACCAATTCGTAGTCAGATTCTAACGATAGACTTCATTTTATGAGACATTGCGGATGGTGCCAAATTACAAAATTAAGGCCTCTATGAGGAAAAATTTTCTTAAAAAAGGGAAGTTAATGGAGTAAAGGGTCATTCCTTGCTCCCGTTTTCCATGAGTATCTACAACTCTCATAAAAATCTGAACTCCCATGTTCTGCTTTGGAAAAAGTTTAAAAAAAAGACGAAAAAGCAAAAGTTGCAATCTTTTTGCTCGCTACTGTACGTGTGCTAGTTGTGCAAGTTATCGTCTAGGCTCTTCCAAAAGCTTCTGGAAAGGGAGGTGAGAGGTTGGAGATATACGTGAGGTGGGTTTGCAGGTTATTGTCCACGCTTGTGCCTATGTTTAGGAAAGAGAGGTGATCCGCGGTTGGTGAGATGCACTACGTGAGCGTTCCTAAAATAGAAAACCGGAAAGAAAACTCCTCACAGAGACAAATTTAGGAAAAGATGAGAACAGATCTGAAATCAGCAACGCAAGCTGCGTAAGTCAATGTACGAAAGCCCATCCTAGTTAAATATCTTCCCCTTATTAGGGAGGAGAGGTCATTCTTGGGGTTGGTGGGATACATGGGCTGGGTGCGCAAGTTATGGTCTAGGCTCTCCCCCAAGTTTCTGGAAAGGGAAGTGATCACGGCATTGATTAGATACATGAGGTAGATGTGGAAGTTATTGTCGAGGCTCTTACCTAAGCTTAAGAAAGGGAGATGATCTGCGCAGCGAGCTATATGCATGGGTGGTGCAGCAGATTGAATTATCTGTGCGCTTTTATATAAGTTCTTTGATCTTGCTATGGTTAAAAATTCACTTTATCTTACAAGGGAAGTGCACAAGGCTAACCTTGGGGATCGAAATGAAACAAGAACTTACAGAAGCATTGTCCAAGATGATGTTGATGTATACATATCATTTGCCCAATGGTCCTGGTGCGATCAGGAGGGTGCGCCAAAGATTTCTATATTGCACTGCCATAGGACTCCATGTATGACTGGATTTATGAACCTTTTCAAAAGGTTCATAAATCCAGTCCTACATGGAGTCTTATGGCAGTGCAATACAAAAGTCAAAATATTCGAATATTCAAATTATTCGAAAAGTTGAAATATTCGATTATTCGAATATTCGAATATTCGAGCATACGTGATTCGAATAATCGGTTTAATGATAAGTACAATACTGCTCATGGGATCGCGAAAACCGACGGTCGCTCCGCGGAGTCACCGTCGCGCACCGTCGCTTCGCCATAACTTGCTTAGAACTGCCCCAATCAAAGCGTTTTGGTCACCAATCGATTTGTCTCGTCGAGATCTTTCGAACGACCTACCGAATGTGGGGGTATGCCTTCTGCTTACTGGTTTCTGAGTGCTCTTCCAGAAATTGTAGTTGCGATGGTTCCAGCCGTCTTCGCTTGTCACCTAGGACCGCGTTAATTTTGCTAGAAATTAAGGCGCATTCCTGTATCTGTCTCTAACAGCCCTGGAAGAACGGTTGGACAATGGGAGCCTATGCACTCTTGAAGAACTCGTAAGTGAGCACATTCTGTGTGAAAAGGACAAGTTTTCCAGAGATTCGATTTTCCAGCAGTATGTATTAACTCATGCAAAGCTTCCCTTTGGAAGCGAGGGTCCCACAACGACGCGTTTGTGGTGGGTCCCACCCGCTGAATTCGTTTTGCAAAATGCTAGAAAAGATGAAAAAACCCCGTATGAGGGGTTTCTAAAGGCAGTTGCGGTTTTTTTCATTGATTTTCGCATGCCGCAGTGGCTAAGCGTCTTGTCTGGCGAGGGTTCGATGCCCGAGTTTGACAAGGTGAAATCGAATTCAACTATGTTACGCAAGAAGAAGTAGAATCGATTCGGAAGCAAAAAGGAGCAAGCAAAACACTTTTTGCTCTGGCTTTGGAAAAAAGTCTATGCTCGTGAAGGTCTTCGGCACATCAATCTTCATAAAGGAACATTTTGCAAAAGTTTGTCAAACTCGGGCCACCTGTTGCTCGCCAGAGAAGACGCTTAGCCACTGCGCCATGCGAAAATCAATGAAAAAAACCGCAACTGCCTTTAGAAACCCCTCATACGAGGTTTTTTCATCTTTTCTAGCATTTTGCAAAACGAATTCAGCGGGTGGGACCCACCACAAATGCGTCGCTGTGGGACCCTCGCTTCCAAAAAAAACGCTTCCTCTTCCAAAAAAAAAGCTTTGCATGAGCTAATACATAGTGCTGGAAAATCGAATCTCTGGAAACTTGTCCTTTTCACACAGAATGTGCTCACTTACGAGTTCTTCAAGAGTGCATAGGCTCCCATTGTCCAACCGCTCTTCCAGGGCTGTTAGAGACAGATACAGGAATGCGCCTTAATTTCTAGCAAAATTAACGCGGTCCTAGGTGACAAGCGAGGACGGCTGGAACCATCGCAACTACAATTTCTGGAGGAGCACTCATTGTTCTTGATCACCTTTCCTTAGATAAGTCGGTAGCTCATCCCATTGAGGAGCTGTAGCTTCCTCAACATCGAGGTTTTCACAGGGGACAGCAAAAGTTCGCATTTTGAGCGGGAGTAACATCGAGATTAGCAGGCCAGCGGCAATGCCACTTGCAGGACTTCTAGTGCATAAAGAGTTATTTCCAACCTGCAATCATTCCCCATTCAGGTTACCTAGTTGCGATGAAACGGTGCGCTCCATCAGCAACCTCGTCGAAAATCGGATGTCTTTGAAATCGTGTAGAGTTTGCCCAGTTCTGCGCCTTCGTGCGTGATTTTGGAAGTTTTTGCCCATGTTTAGAGAAAATCATCGGAATCGAGCTTCAGTTCCGACTCATCGCGCGTATTTCTGCTACTGCATATTCGATCCATTACATGGCATCGATCGATATATCGATTACTTGGCGAAAACCAGTAAGCAGAAGGCATACCCCCACATTCGGTAGGTCATTCGAAAGATCTCGACGAGACAAATCGATTGGTGACCAAAACGCTTTGATTGGGGCAGTTCTAAGCAAGTTATGGCGAAGCGACGGTGCGCGACGGTGACTCCGCGGAGCGACCGTCGGTTTTCGCGATCCCATGAGCAGTATTGTATCGCCATGATTCATAAATCACATATTATGGTTTACCCTCAGGAACTGACTGAATGCGAACGACAAGCATGCGTCATTATTCATTTATTTTTCAGTGATTGTTTAATGAAAAAATTAAACACTAAATACTAAAATACTAAAAAGACCCGTGGAAAAAACGGGCCTGACTTGTTTCAAATTAGATTTCATCTTTTTTGTGAAAAGAAGCAAAAAGATCCAAAAAATTCGCTGACCCATCCTCGGGTAAAGGGGGGGGGGCGTCCCACTGCATCCGCACTGGTCCATTGCTATACCATTATCATCATTCTGGAGCACTCCATAGCGACATTCTATGTCACTTTAAAGGGTAACCGCCTTACTTCCTTGTCTTACTTTATGACCTCACAGAAGAGATTGTAGTGACGCGAGAAGCACGAGCTTGCAAGTCCCGTCTTATTTGCGAATTAAAAACTAAAGACGGGGTAAGAGCATTGCCCACCAGACTGTTGCAGACAACGTGCTGAAAGACGAATCAAAAAGCAGAAAACCAAGGATCTGTTCTGATTCAGACACGTAAATGAGATGGGAGTTCGCTTCTAACGTACACCACCGGAAGTGTTAGTTTGAGAACGTGCATTTCTCGCATCTTTCTCGCATCATCTTCGCACATGACAAGACTGATTCACCTATTTTCCGTGGATCAAGACATCGCAAAACCACTTTTCAAAAAATTTCATCCATTTATTCGAATACTTCGAGGCTTTCTTTATTCGAAAATTCGACTAATTCGAAAAGTTGAAATATTCGATTATTCGAATATTCGAATATTCGAAAGAAAAAATTCGAATGCCAATGTATAATTGGGACCCTGGAACATTTTACGCAGCCATTCATTTCACTTATTTCAGATAGATCTGAAGGAATACGTGTTGAAAGTGTCACAAGGTGCACTTCGTAAAATTGGTGACGACACTCTCTTTGTAGTTTACGGAGCAAAACCTGAATAGTAAATTTTATTTCACATCAATGGCAAGTATTCTAAAATAAGAACATCGCAACGATTTTCAGTATCAATCGATACTTAGAATACAAATGGGCCACTATGCCACAAATTATAGTTGAGATATTTCTTCAATTCGGCGACATTATGGACGAGAAATACAGCAAGCTAAAAATGGTAACATCTTTTCAGATTTTTTTCAGTCGGACTTTCTTCCCGTTGTCCATAATGAGGAATGTACTATTTATTGTTAAGGAGATTGAAAAATATATCTTTAAAGAAAATGGTTATAAACCATTGTCGAGACCGGAGAGATGTGAAAAAGCTGTTCGTGACAAGTTTCCAGCTGTTGTGAATGCCATGTATTACGGAAAAAAGTTTTACAGCATGGATGACACCACATATGTAAGCAATCATTTTCTTGGTAAAATAACTCCATTCAGAACTTTAGGAGATGATGATGAGAAAGTTGCATAGATAATCAGAGGTGCTTGGAGTGAGAAGTCGTAAGTAACACTTGTTCTCCTTGGCTTTCGTTGTGAAGCGAGTGGTAGTGAACGTTTCCATGAAGAATTAAGAAAGACCAAGCACACTCTCAGAAGCATAGTCGATAAAGAGGTGACCTATTTGTGATGGTCATCATGAGGCTGAACGGGGCAAGTCATGTTTCTGTAATTGGGCGGTGCAATGAGGAAAAATCAAATGACCCGCCTCGTTCCTCTTTATCGTGACGAACTCTCCTTTTCATCTTTGTTTTTTTTTTTAGTTCGAAGGTTGCAAATGTTGTGCCGTGCTGCTCCGAAAGAGGGTTCCCTGGGAACTTCACTTTCCCCTCCTTTCATTAGCGCCGGCTAAGATAACAATAAATGAGAAGCCATTCAACCATTATAGGCAGTTTCTTTTATTCAACCCGTTCACTGCGGCAACTAGTGACTCGCATGAAGAATTTGAGTTGTTATAAGACAACCGAACTGACCAATGAGGGGCCACCAACAAGGGAAATACGCGAGGCTTACTGCGCAGATTTGGAGAAGGCTTATTGATCAGAAACATTGCGCTTCAGGCATAGCTCAGATAGTGATGAGATGGTGGACAAAAAAGTGAACATTTTCAGATCCAAAAAGTCTGAATTTTTCCTCAACTTTAGCTTAGATCAGGCTGAGATAGGTCAAAAGAGAGAGATTTGTCGAGTGAACGCACTGATATGTTTTATAGTAGTCCTCTTTGGGATTGCTCACAGGAATGAGAGAAAAGAGGTTGTTTAAAACTGCAAGGCAGAAACTAAGATATGCATCATCTCCCTACTTTTGTTTCGGAATGAACACTCAGGTTGACACGCGAAGTGCCCCAACTCGTTTTTTGCTAATTCTTTACAAAGATACCATCGTATAAAATGACACCGAGAGCGGTAAATTCTCTTGAAAACCCATGGAAAAATCAGTTTTTTAAAGAGAAGAACCTCCACAAAACTTAGAAAATCGAAAAAAAAACTGGAGTTTCGTTCGACTTCCCCTGAAGGTTTAGTTGTCCAAGATCGGGACACTTGTCATCTGCGTGTCCCCTAGATGCAATTGTTTGTTGCGCAGTGGTGTCATATTGTGTACAACCGTGAGATATAAGTGTTCATCAATAAACATTTCTATGGCGGATAGAGCAAGTATTCCTCTTCAACAGGGACTATAGCGAAAAATCCATTGAATTCAAATATGGGCTGCACAGAGAACATTTCCCATGCATGCCTCACGAACTTATAGAAACGCTCACAACTTCAATATTTAACAATTTTTGCCTCTTGCACAAGGCGGAGCCCTGTCGCAGGCCACTTCTGCTATTTTCGAAAATTGCAGCTCTCCACGACTTAGAACTGTTCTATATAGTTATTTCTTTGCACAAATAAGTGCAAATTTCAGCATCAGAGTCCACAGAAACCAGGTGAGTCTTGCCAGTGGACATTGTATGGTCCCACGATGTCAAAGACTAGCGCCCCTTCGGGACGCTAGAAAGTGGGATGGAGCAGCCACACGAGGCAGGTGGAAAAGCTTCACACATGTGAAATGATTAAATTAACAAGAAAGCAAGATTAATCATCAACTGAGCTCAAATACGGAACCTTTCCTATAAATTGCGTATATGCTACCAGTCTGGCCGCCTCACCAACGTCGGGCTTCCACACTTCTAGTGGTCCTTGCCTTCGTCCAGATTCTTAATCACACATCTACATTTGAAACTATTCTCTGACACAATGGTACTACCTACTGTTTTTATGTAAGTGCATTCATTCAACGCCTATGGACCCGTCATGGCCAGCTACTCCCAACTCTTCACAGGAGTGTCTTCCAGATGGCTTAAGAACCTGTGTACAACTCACTTCCCTAATACTGGCCACAGCGAACCCGATCGAGCTGTGGGCCCGTATCCTGACGTTTTCTCCCACAGTTGGGCCAAGACAGACCCATTCTCAATCCGTGGACCCTTATGCGTTTTCCCCACTACTGGGCCACGGCGCACCTATTCTCCATCCGTGGACCCATATCCTGGCCTTTTCCCTGCTATTGGCCACGCAGACCCGTTCTCTATCCGTGGACCCATATCCTGGCCTTTTCCCTGCTATTGGCCACGCAGACCCGTTCTCCATCCGTGCACCCATATCCTGACGTTTTTCCCACTACTGGGCCACGGCAGACCCACTCCTCATCCGTGCACCCATATCCTGGCGTTTTCCCGACTACTGGGCCGCGGCAGACCCATCCTCCATCCATTGACCCGTATACTGGCGTTTTCCCGACTACTGCGCAGGGAGACCCACACTTCATCCGTGCACCCATATCCTGGCGTTTTCCCGACTACTGAGCCACGGCAGACCCATTCTCTATCCGTGGACACTCATCCTGGCGTGTTTCTTACTATTGGCCACGGCAGACCCATTCCTCATCCGTGCACCCATATCCTGGCGTTTTCCCGACTACTGGGCCGCGGCAGACCCATCCTTCATCTAGACCCGTATACTGGCGTTTTCCCCACTACTGAGCCACGGCGCACCTATTCTCCATCCGTGGACCCATATCCTGGCCTTTTCCCTGCTATCAGCCATGCAGACCCATTCCTCATCCGTGCACCCATATCCTGGCGTTTTCCCGACTACTGGGCCGCGGCAGACCCATCCTCCATCCATTAACCCGTATACTGGCGTTTTCCCGTCTACTGCGCAGGGAGACCCACACTTCATCCGTGGACCCTCATCCTGGCGTATTTCTTACCATTGGCCACGGCAGACCCATTCCTCATCCGTGCACCCATATCCTGGCGTTTTTCCCATTACTGGGCCACGACAGACTTATCCTTCGTCCAGTGACCCGTACGTATACTGGCGTTTTTCCCACTACTGGGCCACGGCAGACCCACTCTTCATCCGTGGACCCTCATCCTGGCGTATTTCTTACCATTGGCCACGGCAGACCCATTCCTCATCCGTGCACTCATATTCTAGAGTTTTCCCGACTACTGGCCGCAGGCAGACCCATTCTCCAACTGCGGACCCATATGTTGGCGTTCCCCCATTTTCGGGGCACGGCGGACCCTTACTCGACCGGTGGATTTCCATCCTGGGGTTCTGGTGTTTTTTCTGGACTGTGGAGCCCCGGCACATTTGCCCATCATCAGTGCACCCGCACTACTTGTAAATCTCGAGAATAATGGAAGAAAGGAAATATTCAGAGCTTGGTCAATTGCATGTGCTTTTAGGAAATGTCGCAACAGCTTAGGATGACCCGTTTTTCATTCGTTCGTCTTGTATATTGGATTGTACTGTACTTCCTAGAAGCAAACACTGATCCTAGAGGACTCTCTAATCCCTGCGGTACCTTGTGAATAAGTGCGCCAAACGTATATCCTCAAGGCAAAGACCGAGTGCGGCCCATCGCTGCGCGACCTCTCAGGATGCCATCCATCTATTCGAGGAGCATCACTTCCAGTGCACCGTGATTCTAAAGCGCCAACAGAGGGGCTACTCTGCTTTGTACATTGATGTTACGAATCTCAAATCGTTGTGAGCACTCTCTCGCCCGGAGGGCTCGAGGCCGCTAAAGTAGAGTCCCTCTGCGAAACTCTGGAAGCACTGTCTAAACCTTTCATCATTGGAGACTGTATCCATTTTTCCGTTAGTGCCGCCCTTACGGTGCTTTGTTAAGAGGATAGGTGGTGACTTATTTTAGCATTAGTTCTGCCTTAGCGTAGGCCCGAGCAATAGATTTTCCTTTGTCACTCATGAAGTTTGCTAGAGTTAAAAGTTTCTCGCCAGCAAAGACGATCGAGTGTTAACAAGAACGAAGAAGTCGTTTCTGCATCTTTCTGCACAAAATCTTCCTGTTCTTTCTCACAATGTCGTGTAAGGCATGGGTTTTTGGGAATGGTAAGGATAGACGTTCAGCTTCTTTCATACAGTTTTCCTCACTAGTCTGCCGTTGTTGCTGACCTCTGCCGCCAACGCAAGGAACCTTCGGATTTTTGTCGATCCTGCTCCAACCAACCTTCACTTTCTTCGGAATGACTGCAGTAGTTCAAAGACCTCTACCGTCTTTGTTTCCATTGTTTGCGAGCTTTTCGAACTTTTTTTTATGGCATCTCGAGCAGGTATTCTGTACAGAGGTCACGCTTTCACAAGGTACGCCATAGACTTTCACTCCTTATGTAGTTAGTTGTTCATGCTGTTGGAGGCAACGATCACGAGATATCTATCACTTGTGAATGAAAGATAAGGAAATAACAGAAAAATAAGAGAAGAATGCGAAAGAAAAAATCCGGGAATTTCGCAGAAATGGGGGTGCATGGGTAATTTTTGACCACCCTTTGTGTAATGAGGTGTCAGAAATCGATAAAATCGACTTTTTGAGAGACGGCGAAAGACCCAGACGTTGTGCTGGAGGGTACGATTCTGAGTCGAATATCTGTGATAACTGTGCAGCTCGGAAGCAGCTCGAACGGCGTGATGTGTCTATAAGAAACTTTGGAAGCATCTCTTCCCAGCTGCTTCTATCCTCCACTCAATCTGCTGAGAGGATGAAAGGTTGAGCAGCAACTAAAGGGGGTGACAGCACCTGGAAGCAGGTGCTGAGGTTCCTATTCGACTCGTTACGCCGTTCGAGCTGCTTTCGTGCTGTACAGTTATCAGAGATAGATTTCACGCGAGCGTGTTTTCCCTTGGATTGTGAGATAAAAACGATTACCAACAAACACACAAACAGATGAGTTTTACAATATAACAAGTGCTCCGACATGCCGGCGAGTCTCGCACTTGTCCTCTTCGTGGGATCTTGTCACTGACACTTTCCAGGGAAAGCGGTTGATGCAGACACTTGCAAGACTCGTCGGATGCGAGTCTGAGCACTTGTCAATCATCTCCTATATGTAGTTATTTATTGCGTAACAGTATCATATGGTGCACCCCCACTTAGTTGCTTCGTTTTCAGATAAAAATACATGGAAATTCAGATGTCAAGGTCAGCAGTGTACGCTTTCGCGGCGCTGCATGTTGGCTTCCACTATATACTTGCTTCCTGCTATCCGAGCCGCGGCAGTGTACTGCGTCGGTCCAATCTCGATAACTGGAGCACTTTTTATTTCTTTTACATTTGACCCTTTCAAAATGCTTTAGTGACTGGTCAGTAATCCTCTCACAAGAACAAAATAATGGAGGAGATTCGTAGAAAAACAGCTTCGCCGCGCTTCGCGTGGATGACAATGATTTTCTCACGTTGCTGTGATGATGATGTGATAGGGATAGGAGCCTTCTGTGCCTAGCCTAGTGCAGGGGCCTGATGGGAGGGCAGAAGTCGATGAAATCTATTTCCGTAAAAACGGCAAAAGACCCTGATTTTGCATAGGAGGGTACGATTCTGTGTCGAACGGTATAGGATCCATGTGTGTTTGTCCGTTGGATCGCGGGATATAAGCGACTACAAACACACACAAACGTAAGTTCTACTACATAGTGATGACTCTTTTTCTGTATGCTCCCCCCCCCCACTGCTTCCCTCTCGCCACCGTATAACTGCATACGACTCCCACACATTGTTGAGGTTTCCGACTTTTTTCTTTGTACTTGCTTCGTTTAGAGCTATTTAAATATTTTATTTTCTTTTCCTCCTCAATATTTCACCAACATGACAAAATTACAATCAAAATAATGAAGTTCTTCATATGTCCATGACATCCATCTAGTTCTTTGTTCACTTCATTAAATTTTGCTCAGTGTGTCGCTCAAGTGAGCTTCGTATGATTTTCTGAAAGCAACAAAATTCCAAAGGAATCGCCTTGTATTGATGTGCTGCGAGTGCTAGTGGATCGTTATCGTTATGAAAGATCTGCATATGTGATCATGATAACTGTTGCATAGTGAAAACGTCGCCAACATCTCTTTTTTTCACCACCAGAACTGAATGACGTCATTACCAGCTTGGTGGTGACGTCAAGTTAGTTCTCCACAGTCTTACTATTTGGATTTTTGTTTGCAAGCTGTTTTGGGCGAAGTGCTGTTTGCAACCTGCTCAACTCTGAGCAGATACTCTGAGCAGTTGCTTGGCAATTCTCACCTTTCAAGGGAGCCATCAGATACTGGGTGTGTGTCTGGTCTCCGAGGGCGTGAACTGATGGGGCTGTCTGCCGAGATAAAAATGAGTGCGCAGCGTTTTTAGGCTTCCACATGGCATTTTTTTCTTTTCAGATCCTTAGTATTGTTATTATAGAACAAATTTTTCCAAGACTTCATGGACATCAAGGATTCTGTTAAGGAAGTCATAATCGCAGCAGTGAAAGACGCCGACTGGTTGATTAATAAGAAGGTACGAATAATATTATTTAGCCTAATCCCTGTGATCACCCATATTGGAACACCATCTAATTAGTAGCTCACCAAAGAAGCTCCTTGTTAGAAAACGTTCCTAGAATGTTACTGTGTGCGTGGCGACTCATGGCGCCTTGGATTTATCGAAACAGGGCTACTCGAAGTGAAGAGTGCTGGTCACTAGCACGAGCATGTGTGGCCCCTTGCTCCATCTGCGAGTTGTCTCCCTTCGAATGGTACCTTTTGATTTAAAAATGACTCTTTCAGTTTGTTCCTTCTAATTCATACTGAACTAGCCAGTTTTTCCAGTGCCAGGTCACAGTATCCCGCTTCGGTGATGTTTCGTAGAGTTCATTGCATTTTAGCAAAACCTAACTCATGGAATCCAAGGCGACATGAGTCGCCATGAGCATGGTAATATTCTAGGAATCTTGGAGCATCTTCACCACTCATGGGATTGCTGAGGCATCTTCCTTCTCGAGACAGAAAAAATTCAAAACTTATTTTCCGTGATGTGCACAATTGGTTGCGTTACAATTAGCCGGGATATTTTTAAATTCCGAAAAAGCAATGAAATATATCAAATTCTAGCACCTGCAGCTAAACGATTAGAACCATTAGCAGCATCTACTCCTTTCAAACAAAGCTGATAGAGGGTGCTAGAGAGGCAAAAACATCCATAAAGCATCACTGTTGAACTAACTTCACATAGTCTTCGCAAATGTCAGCCAGTAGGCACCACATGCACATTTCCCAACAAATACGAGTTGAATCTTATGCAAGCAATCAATTTGGAGCCCAATCCCAACAATAGACGATATTTTAAAAGACTTTGCGCATGGTGCCAAATTACAGATTTCGACCTCTGCGAGAAAAAAAAATTTCTTAAAAAACATAGAATCGGCGGGGTAAGGAGGTTTTAACTTCTTCCTATCTCGCATGAGTATCTACAGTTCTCATAGAAATTTGAGCCTTCATGCTCTGCTTTGAAAGAAGTTATAGACGAAAAACTATAAGTTGCAATCTTTTTGCTCGCTACTGTAATTTCCTTCCATAAACCTCATGAACACTGAAAACGTTGCCAAAAACCGATTTCGGCAACAAAACAGCTGACAAAAACGGCAGCGGTATCGACTTTTTCGTATAGGTCCCACAACTCGGCCCAATCTGCTCGAAGGCGATGAGCTAAGAGGTTCGAGAAGACGGGGGTATTGAAGGTTTTGACTTTTCTCAGCATTGCACCGTGTTCAACGCACGAGATTACTGTGCCCGAATCTCGGGATCGAAAATTTCCGTGGGTGCTGCTTTTAATAGATGAGGGAAGGTAGGAAAAATAATAACTGTTGCGTTTAACGGGGAATCAATGTCACACTAAGTAAGATCAGTAAGATAGTCTACACGGTTTCAAGGTCCTCAAAAAAGCAGATGAGAAATCATTCGCAGGTCCTTTGTTCAATGAAGTGTAAAAAAGGCGCTGAAATGAAGGATTACTACCAACATTTCAGAAGAGTTTTTCTTCATTCAAGTCACTTTTTACAGCGAATCGTGGATCGGATTCAAGAACTGCATTTTTTACGAGTTCCTATGCATGTGAGAAGTGAGAGAGGATTGAATGGAGAATACGATCTAGTGAGTCGCAATTTTTTCAAGCATTCGACTTCTTCAATGCTCCACTGTTGTAATGTTGTAGTTAAAGGCAGCACCCACGGAAAGTTTCATATCTGAGGATTTGATCGTTTTTGAACCTTAGCAATAGTTCTAACAATTTGGAGAAGAAAGTAGCGCGGAAAACTCAATCGTTCCTGAGACATGATTAGTGAAATGTCCAAGATCCTGGATCAGCAGGATCAGCGTGGGGTCGTTCGATCGAGTTGTGGCGGCAACGGATCGTTGCTGCCAGCTGATTTGGTAATTAGCCATTTTTTCCGTGTTATTGTAAAGCTATTTCTTGGTCCTTAACTTCCCCTTCTTTCCACTACTTAGCACGACAAATTTTTCACTTGTTATTTCAGAAGAAATGTGCTGGTTCGGTTACTTGTGTGGTTGATCTTCGCCAGTGTTGCGTTTTCGAATTTTTCTTTGCTTAGAGTTTGTTTTAAAATTCACTGGTGTTTCTGCTACATCTTAACTGGTCGGGCTATCTTTTCTAGAGTTTGTTTTCTTTCATAAACTTTAGGCTCGGCGCAAAACATGGCCAAAAACCTATTTCGCACGCAAAACAGCTGACAGCAAAAGGCAGCGGTATTGACTTTCTTAGATCGGTCACAGCGAACAGATCGCGCAACTCGGCCCACCCTGCTCGAGAGCGATGAACTGAGAAGTTCCAGGAAATAGAGATTTCGACGTTATCGACAGTTTTCAGCACTATAACTGTGTTAAGCGCACCCGATCACCCCGAATTGTACCGAAATCTCGAGGTCGAAAATTTCTGTGGGTGCTGCTTTTAAAGGCAGCGTATCACCTCGTTTTGTGGGTTGCAGATATCATCAGACTGCCTCTGCTAACTGTGCAGGGCGAACTCAAACCACGGCGCAATGGTTCGAGTAGAAACCCTAGCAGCAATGGTTGCCAGTTGCTGCCATCCTCCATGATTGCTGCCGTCCCTCAGCAATTGCTGCTAGAGGGCCGAAAGCTTGAGCAGCAATGGAGGGGAGGATGGCAGCAACTCGCAACCGTTGATGCTAGAGTTTCTACTTGAACCATTACGCCGTTTGGTTTGAGTTCGTCCTTCACAGTTACCAGAGGTAGACCTCCTCGTCACGCTGATTTCAACGTTGTACGTCAAATGCATGAAAGTAACGATAACCCTATTTTCGGAGCGTCCGAAAATGCAGTTCACGGACCACCTGGGCGGAACGGTCCGTGACTATGCTGCCTGCCCCCACGGCTGCAGGGTTGGCCATCCCGTTTTGACGTCCGCTCGGCTCGACAAATTGTTCTAAATCCGTTCCTGAACAACGTTGAAAAACGGGTTCAAAGAATGGTTTGTAACATTTTATGTAGACTTCTGGATTCAGCGCATCGAAGGAAGTCAGAATGTGCTGAAACCCCAAGCACGAAAACGTGATGGTACACTTTCCTTAACTTTGCTGCACTTTTTACAAACAAGCTGCGCTTTCCTTCTTCACTTCGAATCTGTAACATTAACCACTGTCCGAAGGCGTATTCCAAATCACTACTAAAGATTCCTTCTCATCAATCTCATCAATATCGATGTTACAACCACATGAGGCTATGTGGCCGACGCATTTATGAGAGACAAGCTTTTCAAAAAACGACAGATAAGCAAAAAAAAGATGTGCCGTATAGCTTCAAAGTCATTCTTTGACCAGCTGTCTCACATATAGACCTAGGTTAAGCACTATGGTGAGAACGAACGCGGTGATCAGTACTGCAGAATGCACCTACAAAGCCAGTTTGGCCCGCTGGGAGAGGATAACCGAGTTAACCGAAGTGAAGTGGAAGGAGGTGGAAATGAAATCAATTTTTTCCATGGCAAACTCAGAACTCCAAAAACAAGTTTCTGATCGCGTCCGAAACTTGCTTTTCCTAAAGCTTGTTGACAAGTTGTTTTCACACTTCCTTGCCGACAAGTTGTTCGCCCGAAAAGCTTGTCGACAACTTGTTTTCACTGCTTCGTTGCTGAAAACAAGTTGTCGACAAGCTTTTCGGGAGAACAACTTGTCGGCAAGGAAGTGTGAAAACAACTTGTCAACAAGCTTTTGGAACTGCAAGTTTCGGATGCGATCAGAAACTTGTTTTTGGGGTTCTGAGAAGAGGAGATCGTGAGCCACCCATTCATTTCATGTTACTACTCATTCAGTTGCCGAAATTTTATTCTCTACTAGCGCCCCTTGAGAACGCTGGAAAGTGGAGTGGGCAACCGCTTGAGGCAGGTGCAAAAGCTTCCCACTTGCCAAATCCCTAGAAAATTAACAAATAAGCAAAACTTATCATTACATGGGCTCAAATATGAAATTCTTGTTATGAGTTGAGTATGAG
The DNA here is from genome assembly GCA_037903475.1 of Ancylostoma caninum. NCBI lineage: Eukaryota > Metazoa > Nematoda > Chromadorea > Rhabditida > Ancylostomatidae > Ancylostoma > Ancylostoma caninum. The sequence continues at coordinate 26,660 of JBAJFG010000274.1, forward strand.
TATGAGAAGTTCTTTCTCCACCGTAGGGGTAATCGTATGTTTTCCACACTGACCAACGCAGACATGTTTTGCATCGGTGGACCTGTATCCTGCCGTTCTCCACACTGGACCTAAGCGAACTGTATCCTGGTGCTCTCCACAATATCGGGCCAAAGCGGACCCCCCCCTCCATCGGTGGGCCTGTATTCTGCCGTCATCTTCGCTGTTACGCCACAGCAAACCCGCTCACTGTCGGCTGAACAGTATCCTAGTATTCTCACTATTGGACCAAAACGAGCCCATATCCTGGCGTTCTTCACATCATTTGGTCACGGATTCTTTCTCCATTGCTGGACCAGTATTCTGGTGTTTTCCTCGCTACTGGGCCACATCGGACCCTTCCTCCATCGGTGGACCCAGATCCTGGCGTTCCTCACACCACTGGAGCACGGCGGACCCTTTCTCCTTTAGTGGATCCATATTATTGAGCCACAGCGCACCCATCCTATATTGGCGGACCCGTATCCTGGCGTTCTCTACACCAGTGGGCCACGGCGGGCCTCTCTTCCATCGGTGGACACGCATTCTGGCGTCTTCCTCACTGGTGGGGCGGAGCGGACCCTTCCTACATCGGTGGACCCGCTTTCTGGCGTTCCCCACTTCACTGGGCCACATCGGACACGTTCTCCATCAGCTGAACCGTTTCCTGCTATTCTCCACTTTACTTAATCACAGCGGACTCATCTTATATTGACGGACAGTATCCTGGCGTACCCCACACCACTGGGTCACGACGGGTCCTTTCTCCATTGGTGGACCAGCGTTCTGGTTTTTTCCTCACTATTGAGCCACACCGGGCCCTTCCTCCATCGGTGGACCCAGATCCCGGCGTTCCTCACGCCACTGGACCACGGCGGACCCTTTCGCCTTAAGTGGATCCCTATCTTGGCGCTCTCCATGTTATTGAGCCACAGCGCACCCATCCTATATTGGCAGACACGTATCCTGGCAATCTCTACACCACTGGGCCACGGCGGGCCTCTCTTCCATCGGTGGACCCACATTCCGCCGTCTTCTGCACAGTTAGGCTAAGCCGACCCCTTCTCCATGGGCGGGCTAGCACCCCATCATTCTCCAACTATTGGACCAAAGCGAGCCCTGGCGTTCTCCACACCACTAGGGCCACGGTGGGTCCTTCCCCCCTTGGTGTTTTCCTCACTGCTGGGCCACACCGGACCCTTACTCCATCGACGAACCCATATCCGGGCGTCCTCCACGTTAGTGAGCCAGAGCGAACGATGCTATACTGGTGGACCTGCATGCTGGTGTGCTCCACACTATTGGGCCACGATGGGCCCTTCAGCGGTCGGTCAAACGTTATTCTGGTATTCTTCCTCGCAATAAGGCCAAACCGGACCCGTCCTCCATCGGCGGGGTCGTATCCTAGTGTTTTCGCCACTCTTGAGCCACGGCACACTTGTTTCCTATCGGAGCACCTGCGCCCTTTGTAAATCTAGAGAGCAATGGTGAGGCCTTGGGTGTTATTCAGAAATTTTGGCAAACTATGTATATGTTGATTATAATCAACTATTGGTTGATTGGTGACACAATATCATGCTTCCTATTACGAAGCGTTTACTCTGTGTGTTAGTGCACAAGCTCTCTTGAAAATAACGTACATATACCGTGACTGCACAATCGCATCGAGATCTCAGCAGGGGATGGGTCAGAGGCATCCTCCAAATGGGACGATCGCGTATGTACAGCCACCGCCCTGGTTCCGAGACGCTGTAAAGTTTTCAAAGAACCCTCCTTTCACTTCAGCAGAGGTGACTAAAGCGCCGCAACAGTGGAAGAGGGATTTCCCTGCTCCGTATGCTGCACTGCCCGAGAGTTGTAAGCACTCCCTCACCCCTATGCTGCGAGACCGCCAGCGAAGGTGGTGAAACCACCATCCTGTGCACGATGGAGAGCCAGAATTGACGTGATTAGCAAGTCCTCATGTCCATGTCCCTGAAAATCGGCCACGCCTCGCAGTCTGCGCCTCAAGATTACCGGTGTCTATGAGTGCCGCTGCGTTCATGGAACAATATGTCTAGCCGCTCTTGCTCCCTTACGGCGCTTTGTTTAATAGATCGCTGAGGGAGATCTGGATAAATTCAACAAACCTCGATATCTCAGAAAGTGGTGATTTTTTCTGATAGATGAAATACTGCTCGAGGTGTTCGACAGTAGCTAATGCAGGCCACCAGTAGAATTTATAATACTAAATACCTCGCCTGTTACCATCCTGTTACCAATTCATACAGGTCCACATCCTATTAGGAAAAATTTCACTGATTGGGGCGTTGGATCTCTCCTTGTAATATTGTGTTGGCCAGACCTCTGGCTAGAGCGTCCTTTTGAGCTTGCGATGGATCCAGTTCTCATCTAGAAAATTCATGCGATTCAATGTGTACTGAAAATCCAAGGGAAAATCTCGAGTTTGAGCTGCGTTAAGCACCTTGCACCTTGTAATGCACACCTCCAAAACGGCCATTATTTAGGGACGACCTAATACTAATTAAATGAGTTTGAATAAGAAATCGTCCCTATGAGTTGTGTGTCTGTGTCTGTGTCTCATGAGTTGTCGCCAGTCTGCCCGCCTTGCCAACTCCGGACTTCTTCTACTCGCGATGCTAGCCTTTCTCGAGGAGGATTCTTCCTCATATATCAACATGTAAAGCTACTTTCTGATGCAATGATACATCCCACGTTTGTTGTCACCGCACATCTTAAATGTCCATGGATCTATCGCGCTAGTCACCCTAAACTCTGCGAACAAGTTATATGGGAAGCAAAATTACACGCATGCCGAAAAAGTATTAGGTTTGGCAATAAGTTCGCGCGGTTTTTCACAAGCATTCAATGTATTTTGACGGACTGGACCAGTTGAATTTGGGTTTTTCTAGAAGCTGAGATCCGCAGTACTTCTTCTTCACAGCAAGTACTTGCTAAAAATCCTCTCATAACTCTACGATTTGCGCGTACGGAACAAGGTAAATCCTCCAACCCAAAATCGACCTCTCTGAAGCAAACATCCACTTCTGCTCTGTCCCTTCAACAGTAGTGGCTTCCACTTAGACGCCTTTAACATCCTCAGCAGCTTGAGCTGCATTTGTTCCAGTATTGTAGTGGAGCCGTTGGAGGTTTCGGAGATGTACGCTCTTGTCGACTTTGAGAGTCACATTCCATGTGATAGAAAATGGGAAGTAGCAGGGATTAGGGAATTGTTTAGAATATTTGTAAAGAGCAAAACGAAAGCTACAAGATGACCTATGATAGGCTATCAAAATCAATTCAAATCTTCGTGAAAAATTGAGCTGAAAAAAAAAAGAACCGCACGAACTTACTGCCCAACCCAATTCATGTCAGAGCTGAAGCAATCTTGCAAAGGCAGTGGACTCGCTCCAAAGGCTAAGACCACCTTTACCATTCTGGGATGCTTACAAACATCTCTCACTCATCCATGTACCCGTGTCTTCGCGTTTTTCACAATTCTGGGCCCTCTTTCATCAGTCGATGACCCCTCTTCCATCAGTGGATCCTCACCATAATGTCTTCACCACTCCATCCGTGAGCCCATATCCTGGAGTTTCCTTAACTTTCAGCCCACCCCACACGTTCACGAACACAGTAAACCCATGTGCCATCGGGATATCCGCATCCTGGCGCCCCCCACCCATCTAAGCCACATTGGACCCCTCCTCCATCCGCGAACCCATATCCTGGAGTTAACCTTTTGGCTACAGTGTGCTGGCGTTCCCCAAACATTCAGGCCACAGCAGACCCGTCGTACATCGGTTTATCCGTATCCTTGCATTCCTCACATGTGGGCCACCCTGGATCTCTTCTCCATCCGCGAGTCCATGTACTGACGTTCCCTTAACTCCCCGCTCCTTTAGGCCACAGAATATGTGGCATCAGGAGACCCGCATCCTCGCACCCCCCCCCCACACACACATCAAAGCTACAGCGGGCCTCTCGTCCACCGGTGGCCCCATATCCTGGAGTTCCTTTAACTTTTAGGCCACAGCGGAACTCTCCTCCATCCTGGCATCTCTCGCACTTTTAACCCATTGACGACCGCGCGGCTCACCGGTGAGCCGCGCTCTTCTGTCTAACATCTTCACTTCATCATTATGCTTCTTCACAGTTTCTTTATACAAATAAAGTACAACAACTTCAATCAATGCTATACATACCATGGTCCTAGATAATTTTCTTTATTATGGCAATAAATACAATCTGAAAGTTAGCTATTGAGAACGGCATTTCTTGTGAAGGGACTGAAAGCAATCAATACAAAAATGGGTGAAACACTTGCTACATCTTGTATTAACTCTTCTCGTGTGACTGGAGGCATATGAACGTCCATGAACTTGGCACATTTCCTTGTAACAACCAACACATCTCTTATGAACAACGGCCTTAGTGCCTGCAAGCTGTTCAAGTTTGTGGTCACTTGTTTGTGAAAGCTGTAGTTCTTCTTGCAAAAGCGACTCGATGATATTCATCTTGAAATCAGTAAGCCGTATTTTCTCTACTATATCGCTGTACAGTCTCCATGCGTTTACTATCGCTGTTTGAGTAATAAGATGGAAAAAGATTCTGAGGTACCATCTCGTTGTCTTTCTGACAAACGGTGTATACGCAGCCATTTGGTCACTTTGATCAACGTATCCCATCATGTTGTTGTAATCTTCGACCACCTTTGGTTTGTTGTTTTGCGTGAGGGATGCATCATGTTTCGTGGAAATCATTAGAAGATCGCGTTTATCTTTCCATTTCAGTACTAGGATTCCACTTCTACTTTGCTGGTAATATATCTGACCTCGTTTCAACTTTCGTTCCTTCAATTGAGTTGGTACTCCCTTTCTGTTTCGTCGCAACGTTCCGATTGAGTGCGTCTTTCTCTTCAGCAATTTCCTCGCTAGTGGGACACTCGAGTACCAGTTATCTGTGCAAAGCTGCCTGCCTTCATCCAGGAGTCCTTCCATCAGTTCCAGAACTATGGAGTCGGCTAGAGGACCGTTTCTTGATGGTTGTTTTCCTGCATAGATTTTCGTCCTCCAGGTGAATCCACCTTTGCAGCACAACTTGAACAACTTGATTCCGTACTTGTGCTTTTTCGATGGTATGTACTGGCGAAAAACGATTCTACCTCTAAAAGGGACCAAGAACTCATCAATGGTGACCTCCTTTCCTGGATGATAAGTTTTCTCGCAGCTGTCGTTAAACAGTTTGACGAAGCTTTTGATTTTGAACAATCTGTCACCGTCATATTGCGTATTATCAGCAAAATGAAGCGAGTTCAGAAGCTGCTCGAATCTCTTCCTTGGCATCACTTTTCCTGCGATGGAGTGTCCTCCTAAGGCAGGTCTTGAACTCCAGTAATCTCTCAAATTTGGCATTTTCACAACTCCCATCTGTAAACATAGCCCGATGAATTTCTTGATTTCTCTTTCACATGTGTCTTCGTAATCGGCATATTTCACTCTACCCTGCCTGTTTGTCTCCTCCACTATCAATGCCAGTACGTCATCGTTCAAGTAAAGCTCGAAGAATTCTATGGGAGTTCTGCAGTTGAAAACTTCTCCAGAGGGACCACACTGAGAACTAAAAACCCATGGATCACGAACTTCAGTGTCACTTGTCCACATTTCATCGCCGCTACTGTTTGAGTCCGAGTCTTCATTTTCAGAATCCGATTCACCATCTTCATGGGTCAACAATGCGTCTGCTTCCATCGTATCATTCGTGTTTTCTCCTCCCTCGTCTGATATCGTCAGCCATTTCTCGAAATTCTGCTCTAGATCTTCGCAGCTATCCATTTTGTTCGCCAGTGCCTATATTGGGGTCGCGTGGGACCGTGCGGCTCACGGGTGAGCCACGCCGCCGCGCATTCAAAAAGGGCGCCGGTCCCACACGCCAGACACGCAAAAACGCGCGCGGTCGTCAATGGGTTAAACCACAGTAAATACCTCTCCATTTGCATAACCGTATTCTGGCACTATTGCCCTTTCGTACATCTGTCGCCCATCGTTGCATCCATACCCATTGTAAACCCCAAGAGCAATGGAAGGAAGTGGTTATCCAGAAATTATGAATATTTACATACTAGGTCACAGGAAATGTCACAATGACCTATGATGGCGCATTCTTTCCATGCATGTAAGTGTGCAAACTGGAACTGATTCCGTGGCTGCAGAATCGCTCAGAGACTTTCGGACGGATGCTAGGACGAGAATGTGCCAGTTGTGAGAGGGTGCGACAGATACCACCACAGCACTACGCCTAGGAAGCTCTCATGCCATCCAGAGATCTCATCGCCGTCAGCGGAGGATCAGCATGCCTATACGGCTCAATTCTTTGTGTCACCCTATAATATGCCTGCAGAGTGGTTATCCTGCTCGGTATATTCTTGTAGACACTAATCTCATCCGGAGGTTGTGAGACTGCTAGACGCGGATCCCGCAGCGAATTGGTCATGAGAGATTTCTTGACTCCATTGAAAGCGTGTGAGGCGGTTATGGAATCGCCGGTCCCGCGAGGATCTAACCAAGTGCGATGTCTGCGCACTCTCGTTTCGCCGTTATCCATCAACCAGTCTGGCCGTCCGGCTAACGCCGGACTTCCAGACTTCTATTGATGCTCGCTTCGCTCGCATTCTACACGTGCACGTTGAA
>JBAJFG010000174.1:0-506772 GCA_037903475.1 Ancylostoma caninum
AAAAGTATTGCTCATTGCCGATCAATGTACTACCCCGTTACCTCTCAACACGTCCCCAGCTCGATCGCAGCCTGTACAAGTTCCAAACTAGCCTCCTCTCAGCCGGACAACACCCTCACCCTCAAGATGCGCCGGAATCGTACGACAAAATTCGTTCATTAGTAGAGACTGCTGCAGAGAATTGCTGGAAGATCCCTACTGATCCACCAAGAATAACCCCGAGAACCCAACATCTTCTCTCTGAGCGGATCTCTTCACGCAATGACTTATCCCCCACAGGTCGAGTAGCATATTCCATCGTATGCGAAGCAGCTAGAATTGCTCTCCTTGAAGAATTTCCTTGCTCTCCTTGAAAAAAAGAAAAGACACCAATTTCCCATTCTCTCTCACTCTCTCCTTTGAATCATGCCCTCCCTTCCACATCGACGAAGCAGAACATGCCCTTTCCCAGCTACGCCTTGGAAATCCCCTGGACCTGATCACATCTCCCAGAACAGCTGGCGCTCGCGAAATCAAATGTAGCTCCTCTTCTCACCGTACTGCTTAACAGTATCAAACGAGGCGATCCCATCCCTGAAAGCCTAACGACCGCTCATGTGAAGTTGCTTTTCAAAAAGGGGGATCCGAATAACATGAACAATTTCCGCCCTAAATCTTTAGTATCAGGAGTTCTCAAAGCGGTCACCAGAGTCATTCTAAATCGGATCGAGAGTAAGCTAGAAAAAACCGAACGTCCAAATCAAGTTGGATTTCGGAAGAAGCATTCTACACTCAATCAAATCCACGTTCTCAAACAAATTGCTGAGAAGAGCAAAGAATACAATTTCCCGGTTTATGTTGCCCTCGTCGATTTCAAGAAAGCCTTTGACGTTTGGAGTAGAATGCAGTATGGACAGCGCTCGCAAGAAGAGGTGTACACCCTGAACTGATAGAGATGCTTCGGCGACTATATACATCTTCTTCCACGTCCATCCTCGTCAATTCTCACCCAGTTCCGGTAACCGGCGAAAAGGGGGTGGGGGGGGGGGCACCTATAGAACGTCATAGGCTTCACCTTGTAGGCCTAAGTAAAAGCACTAGCCTAAGCCTAAGCTTAAGCCTAAGCCTAAGCTAAGCCTAAGCCTAATCCTATCCTTAAGCATGCGTTTAAGCCTATACCTAGGCTTCAGAGGAGTGCCCCCCCCCCAACTCCCTTTTCACCCCAGTAACCATCCGAAAAGGCATCAAACAGGGAGACACGCTAAGTCCCAAGCTGTTCAATGCTACGTTGCAAATGGTTCTTGAATCCATAGAATGCGAAACATGCGGACTGACGATCGGAGGTAAGACACTCTCCAGCCTTGAATATGCAGATGATGTAGCACTGCTAGCTTCAAGCTGGCCAATGCTTGAGAAAATGATGGAACTCCTTGAGAATGCATCCGCCAAAGTGGGACTCCAGATTAACCCCGAAAAGACTACACTTCTTACAAACAATGAGGCATCCAAACAACCCATTCGCACTAAAGGGAGAATCTTCAATTTCGCGGACCATGCCTTATACCTCGGTTGCCGTCTGTCGTTCCCACTCAGTCAGTCAGATGAAATCGCACACCGAATCCAATCAGGTAGGAATGCCTTCAAGAAGTTTGAGGACATCTTTTGCAACAAATCAGTCCCCCTTCCTCTCAGGAAACGGGCATTCGACTCCTGTGTGACACCATCAGTGCTATATGGAGCTGAAACGTGGGCATTGCGAAGATTGGATGTAAGAAAGTTGGAAGTAACACAAAGGAAGATGGAGAGACGGATTCTACGACTGACGATACTGGACCGATGGAGCGGTGAAAGAATGAGAGCACTAACAAAGCTCAACGATTGGGCGGAAGAGGCCACTAAGAAGAAACTACAATGGGCTGGAAAGATTCAAGAAATGGATGATAACGAGTGGGCAAAACTGGCAACCACATGGATACCATACGACCACGTAAACCGAAGACGAAGAGGACACCCTTGCACTCGGTGGCGCGACGAATTATCAAACAAGATCGGACGAAACTGGTGGAGCATGTCGGAAGAAGAATTTGATAAGGCTATGATACGGCATTCGAATATGAATTGATACCGTAATAAACTCTGTATAAACTCTATATCATTCCAAATCATTCATGTTTACATAGCTGTTGAGATACTCTAACTGATCAGGGACTGTGCTAAGATATATAAATGGGAGGTTTTGATCCGTTTTAGGTGCTTAACACTTGCTGCAACAATTCTACGAAAGTTGACATCAGCATTTTCAAGACATGAAGAGGTAAGGTCAGTCAGTTCTGGCGAGCAGTTTTTATGCCCGCCAGAACTTTTTTTCTTTTTATATTTTTTTTTTCGTTTACGATTACTCCCTTTCCTTGTGATAGCATTTGCTTTCATTCCCACCTCCTCAGACAATTTCGGGTACAGATTCCGTTCCGAACGAGCGGGGCGAGAGTCGCAACGAGCGTTTGGGTATTTTTGCTCGAGAATTAGCCGCGTTAGGCCGCAGTAGGGCCGCTGATGTCCGCGCTGGGTCGCCATGAGGGCGCAAACCATGAGGCGCTACTGCTCTTAATCCAGCGCACAAGGCAGCTTTCTCCATAATTATCTGTCAGTTAGACGCCGGCACCGTGGCAACCCCTGGGGAATCAGTCACACCTCGCGCACAACCTCGGAAGGAAGAGCTCCGGATTCGACGCCACTGTTCTGAGTATAAAAGAAACACAAATATGCAAATTCTTATCAGAAATATGAAAGGATAGCTGTTTGCAAGGTCCATCCATGTTTTCGCAGTGCTAGCTTTCTTCTGTTACTGAGCGGATTCGAAGCAACCTGACCATTATTTATGAATGATTGAGAGTCCGCTGCTCTATCCACTAGGCCATCCATGCTGCAGATATCTTCCATCTTGGTGTTGCCTTCATCCTTCATCACGTCCCTACTATCACCAATCAACCATTCCGACCGAGCCAGTTCTTTATCGAGTCGAAATGTGTAGTCGTTCAGGTTCAGGCCGCTTTCTGGAGAAATTTGCCGGCGGTCAGTGGCCGCAAAAAGCGGGCCGATGCCCGACACTCCTCACATAGCGGGCCGAACCCCGACGGTCGTGCATCAGCCCGAATGATTCTGCGTTCAGCCCGCGATTCGCCCGAAAGCGCATTTGGCCCGCAACATGCGTGGTTTCACCAACTGTTTGCCCGCTACTGGTCCTTGTTCAAACGTTTCGTCGGAGATTTGCCCGCGGTTGGAACGGGATTTGTCCCCGAAATTGTCTGAGTCCTTCCACTTCAAGCACGTGTAACTTGGCCATTCCTCGCGAATCTGCTAAACTGTTGGCGATGAAAACTGTGTTGTTCGTAGGACTTGGCAAAACTGATCACCGCCTAGGTGCCACCTCAATGTGCCAAGTTTCATAGTGGAATACTACAGGTTGATATTATCATGACTTATAATAACGGGCTTAGTCTATTTTCATGTCAGTCTGTCTGTATGTAAGTATGTATGTGTGTCAGACGGTTACGAAATTCCACAATTGGTCAGTGATCGGGATTGTGAGATCATATAAAAGCCTAGGAATGGGTGTGGTATGGTTGAGTGGGGTAGGGATGAGATCGAGGAGAAGGTTGGACAATGTGCTACGGGTCCGTCAATGGAGTCAATACAGAGGGGCTGCGTCAGCGGCCAAAAGTGGGGGGACGGGTCCAACGGTGTGATAAGGGTGCGCCGGCGCCCAGAAGTGAAGGAAACGGGTCGACAGCTGCGATAAGGGTGTGCCGGAGCTCAGAAGTGGGGGAGACGGGTCCACCACTGTGATAAGGGTGCGCCGGCACTCAACAGTGGGGGAGTCGGGTCCAACGGTGTGGTAAGGGTGCGCCGACACTCAGAAGTGGGGGAGTCGGGTCCAACGGTGTGATAAGGGTGCGCCGGCACCCAAAAGTGGGGGGACGATTCCGATGCTGTGGTAAAGCCCCACCGGCGCCCAGAAGTCGAGGAAACGGTTCTACAGCCGTGATAAGGGTGCGCCGGCGCCCAGAAGTGGGGGAGACGGGTCCAACGCTGATAAGGCTCCGCCGGCACTCAAAAGTAGGGGAGTCGGGTCCAACGGTGTGATGAGGGTGCGCCGGCGCCCAGAAGTGGGGGAGATGGGTCCACCACTGTGATAAGGGTGTGCGGGCGCCCAGAAGTGGGGGAGTCAGGTTCACCACTGTGATAAGGGTGCGCCGGCACCCAAAAGTGGGGGGACGTTCCAATGCTGTGGTAAAGCCCCGCGGGCGCAAGTCAAGGAAACGGGTCTACAGCCGTGATAAGGGTGCGCCGGCGCCCAGAAGTGGTAGAGATGAGTCCAACACTGTGATTAGGGTGCGCCGGCGCCCAAAGGTGGGGAAACGCATGACGGTCCAGCGTTGTGATAAGGGCGCCCGCGTCCAGAAAAGAAAGTTCGTCACGGCCTAGGTAAATTTCTTCATGAATGGTGCCCTGGCACCCGTTCCGGCTATTCCTTCTACCTATGTGACCTAGGTGCACGTTATTCCAATCCGTATTCCCCTCCTCATTCCAGTCCATCTGTATCTGAATCGACCAACCCTTCACTCTGTTTTTATACATGGGCAGACCCTTATCACTTGAGTTACCACAACAACCAGCTGAAGATAGATTATTTCAAGAGAGCATTTCCACTGAATCGGCTACGTCCAATTAACAACGACCACTAGGGCCAATCAAAAGAAATTACTTCTCCCACTCAGGAAGGCTACCGCTCACGCGATCGAGAGCTTTCCAAAAGTCGATGGACTTACTCAGGATGATACAGAATCTACTAAATCTGTCCACCTTTTTTTCTGCATCGTATGCGGGGTATGCGAGCGAAGCGAGCATCAGTAGAAGTCTGGAAGTTCGGCGTTAGCCGGACGGCCAGACTGGTTAGTACTATATCAACATACACCTGACTCTGCCAGTGATGTGGTGTTTTATCCGGAAGAAGCTATCACTTTTGAAGACGGTGTCAGGAACGGAACGGAACGGAAGATAGCTAAGAGTTACTTATACTAATGGTATGTTTTAGTTTCATAGGTACAATAGTGGTGAGATAGGGGTCAGAAAAGTGAAGATTGTCTGGGTCACAAAGTAAAGGTTGTTCACCAACCACTTATGATGAAGTTGAGGATGGTAAAAATAGTGAAGTTTACAGGGTGCGAGATAGTGAAACCCTTTTCAAGATGATTCACACCGAAACAGCAATGGGAAAAAGATCACATGTTTAGAGGCGGAATGTTAAATATGCTTACAATCTCTACATTCTCACTCTGTGTCAGAGAGCTGAAATGTCAGAGATTTGCAATGGCGCACTGCTTTCGTGCCAGGACTCACGCTCATCTCAACACTGATAGCGTCTCAGCTTGATTTTCGCTAAATATTCCTGTAATCTCATAAAACTGTATGTTGCGCAATTGTCGGTAATCTTCATAAAATTCTTCACAAAATGACACCAAGAACGAGAATTTTTACCAAGAATCTGCGAAGAAATCAATTTTTTAAAATCTAGACGAGTCCTTTAAAATTTCCCAGCAATTTTCAGAAAACGGTGAGTTGCGCAGTTGTCTATCAAATTCATCCTTGCACATACAGCAGTCATAAAAGGAAGAGCCTTTGTCTGAAACTGGCCCAGAAAAGAGACCATGTTTGAAAACGATTTTCGCTAAATATCTCTTTCAGTTCAAAAAATCAGGTGTTGCGCAGTGATCAGCTGCCGAGGCCCTGCGATTCCGAGTGTAATTGTATATAACACATGGTATTTCCTTCCATACTTTGCTGAAGACCACGGATCTCCCTCATCCGAGGGATCCCAGCCGGTTAGTCGCGAGGCTACGTGGCGCATCCCCAGGTGGCGGATAGGGGGCTAATCGCGGACCAAACGCGACCTTGTGCCTGGCCTGAGACGCGGTTGGATTCAGGGGATGGACTCCCTGTTTCTGCAGTGTCGGGACGATCTATACCTTCTGTCAGCGCGTGGGCATGTTCATGCATGCGTGCATGGGTGTGATTGCGTGTCTGCAGATTGTATCCTGCACATCTATCCGGCCAAAAGCCCTGCATTCAAGTGACTGGGAGGTACAAGGGAGGCGGTTTGGAGTCGCCTTCAACAAATAAGCTCCATCGTCCACTCCCGGGAAGCCCGGCTAACTTCCCGGTGAAATCACACTCCAGCCTCCCACGGGGGAATAGAGCCCAGCAAGCTATCTCCTGTGGGCTTAAAATTCTTCAAGCTCGACACAGCAATAATAGAGAGTGTTCCCCTGATCTCGGAAGAGTCACTGGTACGGCAGCGCCAGTGTGGACGAGGTCCGAGGGGTTATCTAGGCTGCCTAAAACCAGAAGGACTATGATGACGGTCTGTACCTTCAACGCACGCACGCTTCCATCGGAGGCTTCCATCGAGGATCTGATGATGCAGGCCAGGAAGATCAGGTACGACGTCATCGGACTGACCGAGACAAGGAGACACCGACCACTGAATGCCACCTTCGACACTGGAGAAGAACTGTTCCTTGGAACCTGCCGGTATCAATACCGGCCTTGACAATCTTCGTTGCCTACGCTCCAACATCCAGCTACGACGAAGAGGATATTGAGGCCTTCTATATGGACTTGGAGAAGCTCTACAGGGAAGACCACACATTCTACAAGATCATCGTTGGCGATTTCAACGCCAAGATTGGTCCTAGGAGAACGCTCGAGGAACTTCACATCGGTACCCACGGCCTGCAGTGGAACGAACAGGGAGAGAGGTTGTCTGAGTTCATCATGACCATCAATGATAACTCACAATTTCAGAAGCCAACCCCCCTACGCTGGACGTGGGAGTCACCCGGTGGAGAGTACCATAATAAAATTGACCACATCATCGTCAATCGAAGGTTCTGCCTGACCGACGTCGGTGTTGTACCTGAGTTCTACACCGGATCCGACCATCACCTCCTCCGTGCAAGATACTTCTTTTCACGCAAAGGGGAGAAAGCCGTGAAGTTTAAGAGAAGGAGTCCCAAACCCATCATCAATTGGGATCTTTTCACTTCGCTAGCCGGCTTTTGGGAAGATGCGGTTGTCGACAACATCGACGAAGAGTACGATCGGCTTGTACAGCATCTCCGCGACAGCGCAAAGAGTGCCGAGGGTTTAAGAGTCACCAAGAGACGACTGTTTTACGAGACCCTCGAGGTGTGACACCAGCGTGGAGCCGCGAGAGCCGCAGGCAACTACCAGCTAACGTCCGAGCTCGCAAAACGGTGCAGAGAAGCGATAAAAGAAGACCTCAAGGAGAGACGAGCAGCAGTGTTGGCTGAAGCCGCAGAGGCAGGCAAAAGCATTCGCTGCGCCCGCCGAGACTTCGCCAATCGCAAGACCATGATGTCCGCCCTCCGGCGCCCAGACGGAACAATTTCTTCATCAAGACGGGTAATGGAGAAGGTCATCTACGACTTCTACTCGGATCTCTTCGATAGCCACGTCCACCTCCCTCAATGTCATCTTAGGGAGGACGGGTATGTTGTCCCATCGGTTCTCCCTTCCGAAATCCGACATACCATCAAGTCGGTAAAAAATCGTACAGCACCGGGCCCCGACAGGATTCGACCGGAACATCTGAAGAACCTACCGCCAATTCTCATTACTACCTTGGCTAGGCTTTTCACGCGGTACCTTTCGGAATGCAAGGTACCTAACCTATGGAAGACCAGCAGGACCGTGTTGCTGTACAAGAGGGGAGACCCGCAGGATATTGGCAATTATCGCCCCATCTGCCTACTGTCCGTCGTCTACAAGCTTTTCACGCGAGTGATTTTCAATAGGATCAAAAGGACACTAGACGAGGGACAGCCGTGCGAGCAAGCCGGGTTTCGAAAAGGATTCAGTACGATCGACCAAATACAAACCGTAACTAGACTCATCGAAGTATCGCGAGAGTATAAGATGCCCCTCTGTCTCACGTTCATCAATTTGAAGAAAGCCTTCGACTCTGTTGAGATGGAAGCGGTGTTGGAAGCCCTGGGCAACCAGGGCATACCTATTCAATACATCAAGGTATTTCGTGAGCTCTACAGCAACTTCACGACCAGGATTTCTCCATTCTACGACGACATCACCATCGACGTCAAGAGAGGGGTTCGGCAAGGCGATACCGTGTTGCCAAAACTATTCAGCGCCACTCTCGAAGACGTCATGCGGAAACTGGAATGGGATAGCATGGGAGTGCAAGTTGATTGCCGGCGACTTAGTCATCTTCGCTTCGCTGACGACATCGTTCTTATAACACCAACCATCAGCGAAGCGGAACGGACGCTGGCCAACTTCGAGGACGCGTGTGGAAAGATTGGTCTCCAGCTGAATCTGACGAAGACGATGTTCATGAAGAACGGATGGGTCCCGGATGCCCCATTCTCGCTCAACGGAACGACCATATCCGAATGCTCCAGCAACGTATACCTAGGTCGGGAAGTCAACATGATGAACGACCTCGCTCCAGAGCTGGGCAGGAGGAAACGAGCGGCTTGGGGAGCTTACAAGAGCATCGAGGACGTAGTGAAGAAGACGAAGAACACCAGGCAAGAAGACGAAGAACACCAGGCTCCGTGCCCACCTCTTCAACACAACCGTTCTCCCTGCTTTGACCTACGCCTCAGAAACCTGGGCGTTGCGCAAGCAGGATGAGAATGCGGTCAGCGTCCTCGAACGCTCCATCTAGAGGGTGATGCTAGGAATAACCCGCCTCACGCAAGTAAGGGCTGGAATACGGAGCTCCACGCTTCGTCAACAATCGAAGATCAGAGACGCTGCCGCTTACGCCAAGTTGAGTAAGGTTAGGTGGGCCGGACACGTGTGCGTTTTAACGACAACCGTTGGACAAGAGCCGTCAGCGACTGGACTCCACGGGACGTTAAGCGCATGACAGGACGACCATCGACCCGATGGTCAGACTTTTTCACGAAGTCCTTCAAGGATAGATACGATGCTCTCCGTGTCTCTCGAACGGACAGAATCCACTGGACTACTCTGGCTCGCGAGAGGGACAAATGGAAGGATTGCTGGCGCCCGCTCGGTATACCCGAAGATCAACGGGAGTCAAGGTGATCAAGGTGATCAAGTGACTTTGCTGAAGAAACCCGCCTGAGACAAATGCCCCGTGTATATCAGGGGGGTTAGCGAGAGAGCACGCAAAATGAGAGGGCGCCCGACGCGAGGGTGAGACGGACGGGGCATTTGTCTCACCCTGGATTCGGGAGTGAACGAAACTACAAAGAATTATCTATGCTTCTGCTCAGAATTTCATTGTGAGTTCAGCTGACAACTTTCAATTCTCCCAAATAAAAAAAAGATATCGCGGTTTTTAGGTTTCAAGAGATTTCTCAATTATTCTTAGCTGCATTTCTGTTGCTCCACTACCATCTAGTGTAACGTCACACTGTTATTCCGCCTAACAACTGCACAACACTTACTTTTTGAGATGAAGATGATATTTCAGGCCAAAGCTCGGATTTCAGGCAATTTCATTCCTATATTCTCAACAGTTTTTCTGAACGTGTCTTCACCAACGACTCCTGAGCTTCATGTTTCCTAGCGCTATTTTGTACGTGGGATTCAATCCAAAACTGCGCGTTCCATGTATTTCTTCCCGAACAATATTTGCGACTTTCTGAACCCTTTTGCGATCCGGGGCTGCTCCGCGGATCCAATTTATCCTCATCGTCGTAGGTGAAGGTTTCTCCCAACGGCGCTACTGTAAGTGATGGTGGATTGAGACGCATCTCAGGTTATCATGCCTATGATTATGAATGTACCTATGATTACGGACCTAAGTGATCTTACTCTATATAAAGCGCAGACCCCCCCCCCCATCGCCGCGCGAGGGATGACAGGTCACGCTGTCATTGATCCACTCGCCTCGCCCCACCTCTTTTGCCCGCCGCCACGGGCTCAATTGCGAAAATTGACACGCCCAATGACACGCCCATGTATATGTATGTGTACAACATGGAAATCTTCAATTAGGACGTCCAATTTGCAACGAAAACGGAATATCTTTGATCTTTAAAGCAGAATAGGAGAACCAATGATGAAGCGAGTGTGATTTCGCAATCAGAAACGTGAATCATCCAAATACAGCAGAGTTGTACGGAAATTTTCACTGCACTCCTTCTAAAGCATTAAGTAGTAATAGCAATTAGAAATTAACGGTCAGGGGAACAAATGGTGCACTCTATGAGTTTAATATTGTGCTTACAAAGTAGGAATAGAACGTTTACGCACTTTTTTCCTGTTACAACCTGATTGTGCCCGAACCATAACGATTTGGACTTCCAGCGCTATCACAAATGAAAAAGACTTGACCACGTGAGGATCTGTGTTTCTACTCATAAAACGCACCATGTAGGAGCTCTTTATATTGAACATAATAAGAGTTAACCTCCAAACCGTTTAGGAGCTATGCAGTTTCGCAGAAAATCACTGTCATCCGCGAAGCGCGGCGAAGCTGCGCTTCGTGTGGATGACAGTGATTTTCTTGAGTTTACCTAGCCCTGAGGTAACGTGGCACACGGGTCCGAGTCAGAGCGCCGCCAAGCGGCGCTCTGGCTCGGGGTTCCTTTTTTTTCAGAGTTTACCTAGCCCTGAGGTAACGTGGCACACGGGTCCGAGTCAGAGCGCCGCGAAGCGGCGCTCTGGCTCGGGGTTCCTTTTTTTTCAGAGTTTACCTAGCCCTGAGGTAACGTGGCACACGGGTCCGAGTCAGAGCGCCGCGAAGCGGCGCTCTGGCTCGGGGTTCCTTTTTTTCAGAGTTTACCTAGCCCTGAGGTAACGTGGCACACGGGTCCGAGTCAGAGCGCCGCGAAGCGGCGCTCTGGCTCGGGGTTCCTTTTTTTTCAGAGTTTACCTAGCCCTGAGGTAACGTGGCACACGGGTCCGAGTCAGAGTTTACCTAGCCCTGAGGTAACGTGGCACACGGGTCCGAGTCAGAGCGCCGCGAAGCGGCGCTCTGGCTCGGGGTTCCTTTTTTTCAGAGTTTACCTAGCCCTGAGGTAACGTGGCACACGGGTCCGAGTCAGAGCGCCGCGAAGCGGCGCTCTGGCTACCTAGCCCTGAGGTAACGTGGCACACGGGTCCGAGTCAGAGCGCCGCGAAGCGGCGCTCTTACCTAGCCCTGAGGTAACGTGGCACACGGGTCCGAGTCAGAGCGCCGCGAAGCGGCGCTCTGGCTCGGGGTTCCTTTTTTTCAGAGTTTACCTAGCCCTGAGGTAACGTGGCACACGGGTCCGAGTCAGAGCGCCGCGAAGCGGCGCTCTGGCTCGGGGTTCCTTTTTTTCAGAGTTTACCTAGCCCTGAGGTAACGTGGCACACGGGTCCGAGTCAGAGCGCCGCGAAGCGGCGCTCTGGCTCGGGGTTCCTTTTTTTCAGAGTTTACCTAGCCCTGAGGTAACGTGGCACACGGGTCCGAGTCAGAGCGCCGCGAAGCGGCGCTCTGGCTCGGGGTTCCTTTTTTTTCAGAGTTTACCTAGCCCTGAGGTAACGTGGCACACGGGTCCGAGTCAGAGCGCCGCGAAGCGGCGCTCTGGCTCGGGGTTCCTTTTTTTCAGAGTTTACCTAGCCCTGAGGTAACGTGGCACACGGGTCCGAGTCAGAGCGCCGCGAAGCGGCGCTCTGGCTCGGGGTTCCTTTTTTTTTCAGAGTTTACCTAGCCCTGAGGTAACGTGGCACACGGGTCCGAGTCAGAGCGCCGCGAAGCGGCGCTCTGGCTCGGGGTTCCTTTTTTTTTCAGAGTTTACCTAGCCCTGAGGTAACGTGGCACACGGGTCCGAGTCAGAGCGCCGCGAAGCGGCGCTCTGGCTCGGGGTTCCTTTTTTTTCAGAGTTTACCTAGCCCTGAGGTAACGTGGCACACGGGTCCGAGTCAGAGCGCCGCGAAGCGGCGCTCTGGCTCGGGGTTCCTTTTTTTTCAGAGTTTACCTAGCCCGGAGGTAACGTGGCACACGGGTCCGAGTCAGAGCGCCGCGAAGCGGCGCTCTGGCTCGGGGTTCCTTTTTTTTCAGAGTTTACCTAGCCCTGAGGTAACGTGGCACACGGGTCCGAGTCAGAGCGCCGCGAAGCGGCGCTCTGGCTCGGGGTTCCTTTTTTTTCAGAGTTTACCTAGCCCTGAGGTAACGTGGCACACGGGTCCGAGTCAGAGCGCGCTGGCTCGGGTAAGTTTACCTAGCCCTGAGGTAACGTGGCACACGGGTCCGAGTCAGAGCGCCGCGAAGCGGCGCTCTGGCTCGGGGTTCCTTTTTTTTCAGAGTTTACCTAGCCCTGAGGTAACGTGGCACACGGGTCCGAGTCAGAGAGGTAACGTGGCACACGGGTCTCAGCCTAGGAGGTAACGTGGCACACGGGTCCGAGTCAGAGCGCCGCGAAGCGGCGCTCTGGCTCGGGGTTCCTTTTTTTTCAGAGTTTACCTAGCCCTGAGGTAACGTGGCACACGGGTCCGAGTCAGAGCGCCGCGAAGCGGCGCTCTGGCTCGGGGTTCCTTTTTTTTTCAGAGTTTACCTAGCCCTGAGGTAACGTGGCACACGGGTCCGAGTCAGAGCGCCGCGAAGCGGCGCTCTGGCTCGGGGTTCCTTTTTTTTCAGAGTTTACCTAGCCCTGAGGTAACGTGGCACACGGGTCCGAGTCAGAGCGCCGCGAAGCGGCGCTCTGGCTCGGGGTTCCTTTTTTTCAGAGTTTACCTAGCCCTGAGGTAACGTGGCACACGGGTCCGAGTCAGAGCGCCGCGAAGCGGCGCTCTGGCTCGGGGTTCCTTTTTTTCAGAGTTTACCTAGCCCTGAGGTAACGTGGCACACGGGTCCGAGTCAGAGCGCCGCGAAGCGGCGCTCTGGCTCGGGGTTCCTTTTTTTTCAGAGTTTACCTAGCCCTGAGGTAACGTGGCACACGGGTCCGAGTCAGAGCGCCGCGAAGCGGCGCTCTGGCTCGGGGTTCCTTTTTTTCAGAGTTTACCTAGCCCTGAGGTAACGTGGCACACGGGTCCAAGTCAGAGCGCCGCGAAGCGGCGCTCTGGCTCGGGGTTCCTTTTTTTTCAGAGTTTACCTAGCCCTGAGGTAACGTGGCACACGGGTCCGAGTCAGAGCGCCGCGAAGCGGCGCTCTGGCTCGGGGTTCCTTTTTTTTCAGAGTTTACCTAGCCCTGAGGTAACGTGGCACACGGGTCCGAGTCAGAGCGCCGCGAAGCGGCGCTCTGGCTCGGGGTTCCTTTTTTTTCAGAGTTTACCTAGCCCTGAGGTAACGTGGCACACGGGTCCGAGTCAGAGCGCCGCGAAGCGGCGCTCTGGCTCGGGGTTCCTTTTTTTTCAGAGTTTACCTAGCCCTGAGGTAACGTGGCACACGGGTCCGAGTCAGAGCGCCGCGAAGCGGCGCTCTGGCTCGGTATGTTATAAAGGGGACTTTTTGTTAACCAATCTGATATTTTAGTGTTGAATTAGAATGAAACTGGTGTTGGCAACATTGAAGTCCCAGCTGATGTTTCAAGAAGTTGTTGGCAAGGAATCCTTTTATTGCTGTACTTGCAGGAAGTTATTTCGGGGGAGTTGCAGAAACATCTTATGTTTCAATACCAAACACGTAATGTTACTGCAAAGTACAGATTTCGTGCGAGTGAGATGTGAGCCTCGCAAGTTTTACACAGGAAAGTTTCACAAGGAACAAAGCGACTAACCTGCAGTGAGCGAATGTGTCGCTTTGTTTCATCCCAGTTGTGAAAATCCTCTATTTCAAGGCCGTCCATGAAAGGAAGTTTCTCACAAAGTTCCAGTCCCTTCCAAAGATTTACCCACAGCTGAAACATTTCAAAACGATATATGTGGTCTCACTGGTGCGTTGCACTAGACTATGTACGTGGATGAGAAATCTGCATTGGAAACTCCTCTGTGAATTCCACATACCACGTGAATTCAATTCTTTAATGAGTGATTGTGCATTCTTGTCGGCTGAATAAGGTGCTGGACTTTATGCTGATACCTGCTCGAAAGAAAACTCACTATTTGTGAGCAGAAGTCTTGTTAGCCTTAAGACCATCAGTCTATTATTTTTAGAAGTGAATCGATGATAATTGTAGAGGTGATATAGCGCAGAGCAGCGTAGTAATGGACTAATACTTTTTTTGCAAAAACTTGAAATTTACCGCTTTTTGGTTCCGCATCGTAATGACTAGGACCTTTTGTCCTGTATTTGCTGGCAGTTTGCTTCCGATGAATTCTTCTGTAGGTTTGACAAGTTTCCCCGTGATGAATATTTTTCACAGTTCAAACCCTTCGGAGTTTTGCGAAGAAGGGACACTCGCATTTTGTTACAGTCTACAGTGCGTTTCACAAGTATGGACGCATCCCAGGAAACACTGGTACACAGTTCCACATAACTTTTTGGAGAAAACCACGAAAGCCAATAGCTCACCGTGCCCAAAAACCCTTGTTTCCGTCGTTTCACACGAAGTTGTGGAAAAAATAGGTAGATCCAGCACTTCCCCCTCCTAGGGACCGTTTCATAAGTATAGACGCACTTTCAGAAACCGATGATTTCACAGATGGAACTTCCTTGAAACAACAGATTTGTAGCTTATAGGTCTCCGCAATTCCCAAGCAACTCAGAAAATATGGGTTGGCATAGATTTACCCATTCCTTCCAGCAAATGGCTATCAAAACGGCTCTTAGTACAGGCAATAGCATTTTTCAGGTTTGATGTGCCGCAAGATGTTCGGTTCTGGGCATGGATGTCATCTGACAGGATGCTCCAGGGATGTTCCATGTTGCTAGTATTAGAAGGCAAATAGAACCTTCAGTTGGGGTTTCTCAAAATGCTTATTTGCTGAGCGACTGGTATAGATCAAGCCGGTTTTTCGATGAAAAGTAAGGTTTCTCCTGCGAGAAAATGTAAGAATTGAACACTAAAGGTGCTCTTGTGATTTGAGGAATTCGATTATGTAGAAATGGGAATAATATCGAGGATGTCGTTATGGAAAGAAATGTTTCCAACTTTGTAGTGCCTACCTCCAAAGGTGCTCGTTTTGCGAGAATCTGGCTCTCCTTGTATGTCATCCCAGCGGCGTACATTCATTATAATACAGTCCAAATAAAACTTTCAACGGGATAACCCGGCATGAGATGAAGTCAACAATGTGCAATGGTAATGCAGCGGTTAAATGCCTTTTCAACCCCTGCATTGCATGACGGAGCCGACGCAACGGCTCAGACACCATTAATGCATATCATGTGCTTCGAGTTCAGGCAGGGTATGCGACGCCGTCTTTGATGCGATGTTTTCTTTTGCATACCAAAATTCTTCCTTCGATTGTAGGACTCAATAATTTATACTTATTTGCAGGTGGACCCCGAAGAACCTCCCTTCTACCCGGAGATACTGCGATTCCACCAGCCTACAGCATGTAAATCTTTTAGCTGCCCCATCCTCGCTCCAAAACGTTGTGATTCAAGTTGAAATTCAGATTTACGTTGTAGATGCTTATTAGTTCTTATCAAACTATTGAGCCCACTTTTCCCCCTAAAGATAAGATTCATTTGTATTTTCTCACAGACTGCGTTTATACTTATGAAACGGCACATTTATTTGTGATGTGCCAAATCTCTCCCGTATTTTCCATAATCACCAGTGAAACAAAGCAATCTTGGGTTCTCTGGCATGCCACATCGATTGACGTTTGTAACTTTTCTCATGAATCTGTGATGAACTGGGTACCGGCATTTTCTAGGTGCGTCTATGCTTATGAAACGCACTGTATACCTGATCGTTGTACCTCTATTTTTGATCCTTATGGAAGGAAAGACGTCCAGGTACTTGAAGGTGTTTGAGATGGTTCTACTAGTAGAAAACATACGTTTAGAGTGCCAACCTATCGTCTTCTGAGATTTTTCGTGGAATCAAAACAAAGGAGCAAGTGTAAGGTTTAAGAACATCCCAATAAAGAAGGAAGCGAAGCGTTTCATTATTTTATACTAGTTATTCAGAAAATTGGTAGGCATAAATCTATCGAGTTCTCCGTAATTGTTGACTCAAAAGCAAGAGCTCCCCTCAGGCGTCAGAGTGCCATAGATTTCAACGAACTATTGAGAGCTGATGTATTTACTGAAAATTGCACTCAGATTGGGAGAAAAGGTCTATATATGACTGGATATTTCACGCATATGACACAGGGCTGATAATAAATGGATAAATGAACATGACCAACCATTTGAGCCTCAGCTACACCCTGAAGCATCTAAAAACTCTTTGAGAGAACATTTCAATCACCCACCTCACTTGGGTCCCTTTCATATAAGGAAATATTTTTATCAATACACTCTTTCCATTCCCCAAACTGTCTTTTAACACGTGGGTCCGGTCCATTGTAGTCGTTCTGAAGGAATGAAACGTTCACTGTCTCCGTCTTGAGAAATTATACAAAACCCTTAAGTGAAACCAGAACTCGAATGGATTGGGAGTTTGAGTGGTTGTATAAGGACAGCAAACAGAGTAGGAATGTGCACATAAACGCAAGAATGATTCTCTCTGGCCGACGCATTGCCCTGCAAAAATATACTAAAAAGCTGGAAATAAAGCAACGGTGGCTAGAAGTCGAAAAGATGTCATTTAGGAGCACTGCTTCGGCACCTCAGCGCAGGTTGTAAATCTCTCACGGGCATGTTTCGTTTTGTTTGTAAATGAAGGTTTGCTGATGAGATTCGTTGCAGGAATAGCTTTAAAAATGGCTTCGATTCCAGTGCCGTTGTCGACAACATCGACGAAGAGTACAATCGGCCTGTTCAGCATCTTCGCGACAGCGGGGAAGAAGCCGAGAGATCAAGAGCCACCAAGAGGCGCATGTTCTACGAGACCCTTGAGCCAGCATGGAGCCGCGAGAGCTGCAGGCAACTACCAGCCAGTCCGAGCTCGCAAAACGGTGCAGAGGAGCGATAAAAGAGGATCTTAAGGAGAGACGAGCAGCAGTGTTGGCCGAAGCAGCACAGGCAGGGAAAAGCATCCGCAACGCCCGCCGCGACTTCGCCAATCGTAAGGCCAAGAACCGCCCTCCGGCTCCCAGACGGAACAATTTTTTCGTTAAGACGGGTAATGGAAAAGGTCATCCACGACTTCTACTTGGAGCTCTTCGATAGCCACATCCACCTCCCTCCATGTCATCTTAGGAGGGACGGATATGTCGTCCCATCGGTTCTCCCTTCCGAAGTCCGACATGCCATCAAGTCGGTGAAGAATCGTACAGCTCCAGGTCCCGACAGGATTCGACCAGAACATCTGAAGAACCTACCGCCAATTCTCATCAACACATTGGCTGGGCTTTTTACACGATACCTGTCGGAATGCTTGGTGCCTGATGCAATGGAAGACCAGCAGGACCGTGCTGCTGTACAAGAAGGGGACCCTCAGGACATCGCCCTATCTACTTACTGTCCGTCGTCTACAAGCTCTTCACGCGAGTGATCCTCAACAGGATCGAAAGGACTCTAGATGAAGGACGTGTGAGCAAGCAAGGTTTCGGAAAGGATTCAGAACGATCGACCACATACACACGGTAACGAGACTCATCGAAGTATCGAGAGAATACAAGATGCCTCTCTGTCTCACTTTCATCGATCTGAAGAAAGCCTTCGACTCCGTTGAGGTAGAAGCGGTCTTCGAGGCCCTGGGACGCCAGAGAGTTCCTACTCAATACGTCTAGATATTTCGTGAGCTCTACAGCAGATTCGCGACCAAAATTTCGCCATTCTATACAGACACCACGGTCGACGTTAGGAGAGGGGTTCGACAGGGCGACACCGTGTCGCCAAAACTTTTCAGCGCCATTCTCGAGGACGTCATGGGAAGACTAGAAAGGGATAGCATGGAACTGCAAGTTGATGGCTGGCGACTTAACCATGTTCGCTTCGCAGATGCATCGTCCTTATAGGAGTATCAAAAAGTTTCCGGCCTCCGCTCGCCTGTTCCATATTTCTGTAAAGTTCGGGAGCATCACGCAGGGTGAAGCCTGTCATGTTAGTTTGCAAAGTTTCGTGAGATTTCGTTGGACCTTCCAGAAATAAGGTTTTATTTTTCATGAGATTTCGTTGGACCTCCCAGAAATAAGGTTTTATTCAAGCCAAGGTATGGTTATCAGCGAGAAGCAACCGACGAATTTTTGTTTTGTAAACGAACTTGTTGGGCAAAATCTATATCTGCTCCTAATTTCTGAACAAGGAGGAAACCTTCTAGCATTCGCACATAAAATTTTGGAACTCAATATTTTTGAAGGAATGACAGCCGGTCAGAAACGGAGCGACCTCTGATCATCGAGCAGAAACAAGGCGAAGGCAGATTAGTACGGTCGTAGAAAAAATTATTGAGCATTGTACACATACTTTAGGAGCAGAAAGTGTGCAAGGACCTAAGATATTCAAAACTTCCTTTGGAAATTTTCTAAGCAATCATCTAATAGTTTTAATCTTCGCAGAACATTGAGTCTCTGAAACCTCTTCAGCGTTTAAGAAGAAAATTCCAGTTTCTCAGGGTTCTGTTGAAAGCGAGGAAAACATTTTGTAGTATCTTGACTGCCGGTAAGTGGCGAATTTACTGTCAAGATTTGGAATTCCAAGCACGGAGTAATGGGTCAGGAAGAGCAGAGATCAGTGACATCGAGCACGGAAACGAGGGTGAAAACATATTGCCCAAAGTTTTGTGGGATTGAGAAAAGATCATGTCACCTGACCACCTGTACGTAAACCCCAATGAAATATTGAACTAAAATATTACTTTGTTCCACCCCTTTCGGAAACGAGCCAAGAAAAATGACTGCAGAAATTCAACCACGGAATTCCTCTTCAAGCAGACGTCCTTTTTCCCTTTTTTGTATTGCTTCATGACAATGCGAATGCATTTCGCTAATTCAGCGAGTTTACAGACGGGGTCTAGGGACTAGTCACTAGAATCCGTGAGAGAATCTGGAACGGCTCTTCAAGGGAACAAAACAAATAATGAAAAAAGTCTACCTTCGGTTTCAAATTCGGGTGATAAAAATCCTTACAAAAATAGATGAGTTATAAAAATTAGAGAAGACCTAATGAAATGGAAAGATGAAGAGTGTTTTGGTCTTCGAGGGATGCATATTTATTTTCTTTAAAATTTCAGTGCGGTAGCTAATCTGCAGGTGGTCTAGGCCAAAACTTTTTGATGCCCCTGTATAACGCCAACCATCAGCGAAACTTAACGGCTGCTGGCCGACCTCGACGACGCGTGTGGGAAGGTCGGTCTTCAACTGAATCTGACAAAGACGATGTTCATGAAAAATGGAAGGGTCCTGGATGCCCCATTCTCGCTCAATGGAACGACCATATCCGGATGCTCCAACTACGCATATATAGGTCGGGAAGTCAACATGATGAACGACCTCGCTCCAGAGCTGGGCAGGAGGAAACAAGCGGCTTGGAGAGCCTACAAGAACATCGAGGGCGTAGTGAAGAACAACACTCCGTGGTCACCTCTTCAACACAACGGTTCTCCCTGCTTCGACGTACGCCTCAGAAACCTGGGCGTTGTGCAAGCAGGGTGAGAATGCGGTCAGAATCAGATCGTCGAACGCTCCATTGACAGGGTGATGCTAGAAATAACCCGCCTCACGCAAGTGAGAGCTGGAATACGGAGCACCACCCCTTGACTACAGTCGAAGATCAGGGACGCTGCTGCTTACGCCAATTAAGTAAGATCAGGTGGGCTGGACACGTGATGCGTCTTAACGACAACCGTTGGACATGAGCCGTCCGTGACTGGACTCCATGGATCGTTGAGCGCACAACGGGAAGACCACCGACCCGATGGTCAGACTTTTCCACGGAGAACGATATTATGTTCTTCGTGTCCCTCGAACGGACAGAATTCATTGGACGACTCTGGCGCGCGAGAAGGACAAATGGAAGGATTGCTGGCGCCCGCTGGGTATATCCGAAGATCAACGGGGGTTAAGGTCATCAAGGTGTTCACTTTGTTGATCAGAATATTCGGGAATGTGAGTGATCCTTTTTCGCCGACTCACTTTTTAAAAAATAATGACGATATTTGGATGATAACTTTGTAGGAAATGCATTTCATATTTGTGTTCAGCGTCTTCGAGAACCCCAGCAAATGCTCCCGTACCGATCCTCGTGAGAATGCGAAAAAAGTCAAAAGGCACGTCTTCACCGAACCCCTGTGGGAAGACAGCGGAAAAGCTAGCCTCGAGGCAGGTTTTCAAAAAAACGGGTTGTTGTGGCAATTCTTCTTGCTATATCCACCTAATCTTCAAAGACGGTTCCACAGCTCAGCTTCTTTTCAAAGCGCAAGAAGTGCTCTTTTCGAAAATACCCGGGATTTCTCATCGATGCCGATTGCAAAGGACATGGGAGCGACCCCATGCTTCCACTGATAGCCAATTTTCACCGAGTTTGCTCTCGATAAATCTCCTCACTGGAAAACTAAATAGCAGCTAAGGAGCGGACATGATTTGGAAACTAGAATAAAAGTAGTACAAGGTAGCTGTTCTGGTCCATCAATATGCCCGGATATAGGCTAGTCGTGCCCCTCAAAACCCAAGGCTTGGTTTTCTCATCCAAGCAGCTTTTGCATCAGCCTTGTTCTCTGCTCTATCAACACCGATCTCAAGTGGATTTGCGAATAAATCTCGTAATTCACGGCAAGAACACGAGATAGTTTTTTTACTCTAACTAAAACCGTTGTTAGAAACTGTTTTGATCCGAAATCCTCGGCTCAAAGCTGAGGTGCGGGTGGTGAAGTACAGACTCAGAACATCATAAATGTGAAACGAACACAAACGATGATGGCTTACCTGCAGAGAAAATGGAAACGTCGCCGCGAACACGCCTGGCCGAGTTCGCGCCGGTACGAGTTTTCCTCGGCGCTAAGCCATTGCGGCGCGTAGTTTGGCGCAAAGGTAGTACGAAATGCGTTCAATTTACAGGGTTTCGTGGCGGGACGCACACCGCCCACATCGGAGCACTCGTCCGCGCACGAACAAGGCCAGGCGTGTTCGCGACGACAGTTCCACTTTCTCTGCAGGTAAGCCATCATTTTCTGTGTTCGTTTCACATTTATGATGTTCTGAGTCTGTGTGATCTATATTATGAGTATTCGCAGCGTCCTCACGTGTTGAAATCGTTGTCACTCTTAGGAGCGCTAAAATTCCGAACTTTTCCCTTTTGAGCATAAGTACATTTCAATACAAAAAAAACTACGTAAACATTCTTATTCCATAAACATAATATTGACCGAATAGATGCTAAACCGACAGCTGAACCCTAATTAATTTCATTACTTGACACTTTAGAAGAGATGCAGTAGAAATTTCTGTTCAACTATTGTGTATTTGGGTGATTTATAGCCTGGATTGCGAAATTACATCCGCATCATCAGCAGTTACTTGTTCTACCTTAAAGATCAGGAATATCCCGTTTTATTTCGGAACTTGACCTCGTATATATACAGGGTGGCTGTTAAGTATGGATCGCTCAATTTTCTAACCTTCTGCTCCAGAAACGCGAGATTTCGGGACGGCATATTTATCACCTGTTTCAATAAATCATTAGTCATCAGCAAGCAAGGTGCTGCGCGAAGTCGTCTACTGCGAACTAAGCGCAGGTAGTTCCTTTGCCTCCTATATATATATATATATATATATATATATATATATATATATATATATATATATATATATATATATATATATATATATATATATATATATACATATCTATTAAACAAAGCGCCGTAAGGGGGCTAGAGCGGTCAGAGATACGGGGCGGCACTCATAGACACCGCAATCTTGAGGCGCAGACTGTGGGGCGAAATGGCCGATTTCCATGGACGCAGACACGTTCGTTTCGGGACTCGCAGTTACGTCACGGCTGGCTCTCCCGCATGCACGGGATGGTGATTTCATCACCTTCGCCGGCGGTCTCGCGCATAAGAATGAGGGAGTGTTTACGAGCTTTTCTGCTGCACAATGTACGCAGCAGGAAAACCACCCTTCCACTGTTGCGACGCTGTGTGCACTAGCAGGAGGAAATGGACCGGTGCTATGAGGTCCACGGTGGCGCAGTGCTGTGGGGAACGCCACGAAACGGGTCCACCGATGGAGAAAGGGTCCACGGTGGCCCAGTGCTGTGGGGAACTCAATGATACGGGTCCACCGATGAGAAAGGGCCGCCGTGGCCCAGTGGTGCGGCGGACGCCATGATGTGGGTCCAGCTATGGAGAAAAGGCCCGCTAGGGCCCAATGGTGCGGGGGACGCCAGGATACGGGTCCACCGATGAAGAAAAGGCCTCCGTGGCCCAGTGCTGTGGGGAACTTAATGACGCGGGTCCAGCGATGAGAAAGGGCCCGCCGTGGCCGAATGCTGCGGAGAACACCATGACGTGGGTCCAGCTATGGAGAAAAGGCCCACCGTGGCCCAGTGGTGCGGGGGACGCCAAGATACAGGTCCACCGATGGAGGAAGGGCCCACCGTGGCCCAGTGGTGTGGGGACGCCAGGATACGGGTCCACCGATCAAGAAAGGGCCCACCGTGACCCAGTTATTTGGAGGACGTCAGGATACGGGTTCACTTTAGTGTTGAGAATGCCAGAATGCGAACCCGCCCCTGGAGAACGGATCCGGCTTGCCCTAACTGTGAGGAAGGCGCCAGAATGCGGGCGCTCTGATGAAGGAAGGACCCGCCGTGGCCCAGTACTATGGATAACACCAGGATACGGGTCCGCCAATATAGGATTGGTCCGCTGTGACTCAGTAAAGTGGAGAATACCAGGATACGGTTCAGGCCCAATAGTGAAGACGGCGCCAGAATATGGGTCCACCGATGGAGGAAAGCTGCGGCTCAGTAGTGTGGAAAACACTCGGATACGATTTCGCTTTGTCCAATAGTGTGGGGAACGGCAGGATACAGTAACGCTGATGGAGAACGCGTCTGCGTTGGCCCGATAGTGAGGAATCCGCACGAATACGCCATAGACTTCTCATTCTCATACTCAACTCATAAGAAGGACTTCATGTTTGGGCCCATTGGAATACTGGTTCTGCTTCTCTATCAGTTTTCTAGAGATTTGGCAAGTGTGAAGCGTTTGCACATGTCCCAAGTGGCTGCCCCACCCCACTTTCTAGCGTCCCGAAGGGGCGCTAGTATATATATATATATATATATATTTATGTATGTATATATATATATATATATCATGACTTATAATAACGGGCTTACTTCGTCTGTCACGTGTGTGTGTGTGTGTGTGTGTGTGTGTGTGTGTGTGTGTGTGTGTGTGTGTGTGTGTGTGTGTGTGTGTGTGTGTGTGTGTGTGTGTGTGTGTGTGTGTGTGTGTGTGTGTGTGTGTGTGTGTGTGTGTGTGTGTGTGTGTGTGTGTGTGTGTCAGAAACGAAATTCCCTGATTGGCCAGTGATGGTGATTACGAGGTCAACAAGATGATAGGGACGGGTATGGTGAGGTTCAAAGAATGAAGAGAAGCTCCAAAAGATGGGGAAGTGGAGAGCGGTGAGTGCACTGCGGTGTGGAGGGTGCGCCGGCGCCGAAAAGTGGGGAAACGCCTGGAGTCGGTCCAACGGTTTGATAAAGGTGCGCCGGCGTCCAGAAGTGGGGAAACGCCTGGAGTCGGGTCCAACGGTGTGATAAGGGTGCGCCGGCGTCCAAAAGTGCAGAAACGCCTGGAGTCGGATCCAACGGTGCGACAAAGGTGCGCCGGCTTCCACAAGTAATAGGAATTTGCTAGGCGGGTCTATTCCTGCATAAGGGATACGCTTATCCTGTTTTGGCGGACCCTTCTCCCTAAATCGCCTAGATTGTTTCCTTTCGTATCGGTGTTCTCTTCTCATTCCTTTGGAGAAGAACCACTCCTTAATTTCCATTTATATATACCGGTGGACCCTTACAACTTGAATTACCACAACAACCAGTTGAGCCTAAATAATTACAACATAACATTTGCACTAAATTGGTTACGCTCAGTTCTTCACGGCCATGTACTTCGCTCATATGGAAGAGCATAACTTCGTTCATATGGGGGAAAGCTACCACTTACGGGATCAAGGGTTTCTCAGGAGAGCGATATAACTGCGTGCAAGGATGCAGATTTTATCAATCCATCTACACTTTTGTGTTTGCTTTTAAGGTGCAGTGGCGGACGCAGAAAGTGGGCGGGAGGGGGGGCGTGGGAAGAAAAGTGGGGTCTCCGCCGTTTTGGGGACCCAGACGGAAAATAAAATTAATAATAATATTAATTATAATAATAAACAATCCTCTTATATAAATCATGGTAATGCAACAAAATTTTCTAGAGCGCAGACGTAGGGACACAGCACGTGATCGCACGCGCTCGCCGTGAGACTCAGTTATAGACTGTGCCTCGCGAGGATGCGAAGCTGATGGGACATTCGGCCGATGTTTCCTCATAGGTGTATAGACGTAGTGGAAGTCGGGTGCATTCGGGATTTCGCGGCGGGACCAGCGGCTAACGGTCTCGGGCCCTCCGGGCGAGACAATGTTTGCAACGATTTGACGATGCGTAGCAGCAATGTATGGAGCAGAGTCGCCCCTCTGCTGGAGCTTTGTTGTTGGCTTCAGTCAACTTTGGAACAGTGGAGGATAGCCACGTCGAAAAGAAGTGTGCATACCGTGGAGGATGTATCGAAGGATTCACTCGGTGTCCTCGCTCGGGATATGTTTCTTTTCTTACGCACCTTTCTTTGAGGTCCCTTGGAGATTATGCAGCTTGAGGAACCGTCCGTTTTTAAGAAGTACAATCAAACACACTGGATGAAGAACGCATCATCATAAGCTGTTGTGACACTTTCTGAAACCAGTTGTGCAACTTGTGCAGTTGATCAAACTTCCAAAATATTTCCTAACTTTGTTCCATCACTTTCGAGACTTGCAAAGAGTGCGGCTGCAGTGATGACGGACAGATGAGCCGGGGCCCCGTAGTCCAAAAAAAAACATCATGATAGGTGTCCACCGATCGAGAAAGAGTCCGCAGTGGCCCAATAGTGGAAAAACGGAAGGATACGGGTCCATCGATGGAGAAAGGGCTCGCCGTGGCCCAACACTGGGAAAACGGCAGGGTACGGGTCCGCAGATGGACATTGAGTCTGCAGGGGCCCATTAACGGGGAAATGCCAGGCAACGAGTCCACGGATGGGGATTGGGTCTGCTATGGCCCAATACTGGAGAAAGCGCCAGGATACGGGTCCATGGATGGGGACTGGGTCCGCAAGGAGCCGATTAGTGGGAAAAGCGCCGGGATACGAGTTCCATCGATGGATCGGGTCTGTGCTGACCCAGTAGTGGGAAGAACGCCAGGATACAGATCCACAAATGGAGGATGCATCTGCCCTGACCCAACAGCGGGATAAGCACCAGGATACGGGTGCACTGATGGAGAATGGGTCCGCCATGGCCCAGTAGTGGGGAAAACGCCAAGATGCACGTCTGGCGATGGAGAAGGGGCACGCTACACGCTCATTCTCGTCTTAGTCGACCATCTCTTCTTCCTCTCTGTAGGCTGTTCATAACGGGTACATAGGCATGTAAGAAGTGTGACAAAAAAGAGTAGGTATTATCATTGCATTGGAAATGAGCTTCATATGTAGGTGCGGGATTAAGAATATGCAAGCAAGGCTAGGATGGCGAGAAGACTCGAAGGCCGATGTTGGCGGCCAGACCCGTAGAGTATACGCAACACATAAGGAGAATTTCGTATTTGAGCTCAGCTAATGATTAGTTTTGCTTTTTTGCTGATTTTTTAAGCATTCTACACGTGTGAAGCTTTTGCACATACCTCAAGTGGCTGCCCCATCCCACTTTCTAGCGTCTCGAAGGGGCGCTAGTAAATAAAAAATATATTAAAAATAATAATAAAAATAAACAATTAAAAATAAACTAACACAAGATTTTTATTTGTATTGTAAAGTAACCCCCCCCCCCCCCCCCCTGCGTCCGCCACTGATATATATATATATATATATATATATATATATATATATATATATATATATATATATAGCGCCCCTTCGGGACGCTAGAAAGTGGGGTGGGGCAGCCACTTGAGGCAAGTAGAAAAGCTTCACACATGTGAAATGCTTAGAGAATTAACAAACAAGCAAGACTAATCATTAACTGAGCTTACATACGGAACCCCCTTTCTAAATTGCGTATATTCTACCAGTCTGGCCGCCTCACCAACGTCGGGCTTCCACACTTCTAGTGGTCCTTGCCTTCTTCCAGATTCTTAATCACACATCTACATGTAAAACTATTTTCCAATACAATGATACGACCTACTGTTCTTTTTTTCGTAAGTGCATTCATTCAACGCCTATGGACCAGTCATGGCCAGCCACTCCCAACTCTGCACAGGAGTTTCTTCGAGAACCTGTGTACAACTCAGCATGACCAACGTAGTGCGAATAATCATCTTTTTCACACTACTGGGCCACCGCAGACCGCTATCCTGGTGTTTTCCCTACTAACGGCCACGACGGACCCATTCTCCATCAGTGGACCGCTTATCCTGGCGTTTTCTCGACTACTGGGCCATCGCTTACTTATTCTCCATCCATGCACCTATATCTTCGCGTTTTCCCCACTATTGGACCACAACCTACCTATTCTCTATCCGTGGACCCTTATCCTTGCGTTTTCCTTACTATTGGCCACGGCAGACCCATTCTCCATCTGTGGGCCCATATTCTGGCGTTTTCCCTGCTATTGGCCACGACAGACCCGTTCTCCATCCGTGCACCCATATCCTGGCGTTTTCCTCACTACTGGACGCAGGCAGACCCATTCTCCATCTGAAGACCCGTACACAAGGCGTTTTCCCCACTACTGGGCTACGGCAGACCCATCCTCCATCTGTGGACCAGTATACTGACGTTTTCCCCACTACTGGGCCGCGGCAGACCCATTCCATTTATCCTGCCGTTTCTCCGACTATTCGCCACGGCGTACCCATTTTCCATCCATGGACTCTTATCCCGGTGTTTTCCCTGCTACTGGCCACGGCAGACCCATTCTTCATCGTGGACCTGTAAAGTGGCGTTTCCAACACTACTGGTCCACGGTAGACCCATTCTCCATCATCCGTGGACCCGTATGTTGGCGTTTCACCCATTGTTAGGGCACGGCGGACCCTTTCTCGATCGGTGGATTCCTATCCTGGAGTTCTGGTGTTTTTTCTGAACTATGGAGCCCCGGCACATTTGCACGTCATCAATGCACCCGCACTACTTGTAAATCCCGAGAATAATGGAAGAAAGTTGGGAAATATTCAGAGTTTGGTCAATTGCATGTGCTTTCAAGAAATGTCACAACAGCTTAGATGACTCGTTCTTCATTCGTTCTTCCTGTGTATTGTATTGTACTGTTCTTCTTAGAAGCAAACACTGATCCTAGGACTCCCTAATCTTCGCGGGACCACGTGAATAAGTGCGCCAAACGTACATCCTCAAGGCAACGTCCGAGTGCGGCCCATCACTGCGCGACCTCTCAGGATGCTTATCCATCTATTCGAAAAGGATCACTTCCACTGCATTGTGATTCCGTGGGGATACTTCTAAAGCGCCAACAGAGGGGCTATTCTGCTCCGTACACTGGTGTTACGCAATGTCAAGTCGTTGTAAACACTTTGTCGCCCGAAGGGCTCGAGACAGCTAGAGTAGGGTCCCGCCACGAAAAAACTGTCTAAACTTCTTGCTTTCGTCATTGGAGACTGTATCCACTTTTCCGTCAGTGCCGCCCTTACGGTGTTTTGTTAAGAGGATACCATGTGCGGGTCATTGGGCGTGTCAATTTTGGCGATTGAGCCTATTGCGGTGGGCAAAGGAGGTGGGGCATGACGAATCGATCAATTGCAGCGTGACCTGCCATCATCTTTTGCGCGGCGATGAGGGAGTAAGATGCTTGAACTGCGAGCAATCATCCCCTATTATCCCCTCCATATAACAAAAAATGAAGGTTATTGAAAATTGGCTGTTTGTCGCTGGGTGACTCATCGGCTGAGAGAGGCGAGAGAATGCCGATTTTCCCATTTTAGAATGGAATTCTCGATGTAAAAGGTAGGCAGAAAAAAAAGCGAAGATTGAGAAAGGTTTTTCGCATCTACTAGGCACAGTTCTTTGCAATTCATCAAGAGTGAAAGCTTAGAAGCGAAGATATAGCGTGTCTTCAGTTACGGTGGTTAGAATGCAAACACGTTCAGAGGTAAACGAACTCAAATAATAAAATCAAAAACTAAAACTCAACATTTCTCATTTACTCATTTTCTCTACTAACACAGAAGTATCAAAAAGTTCCCGACCTAGAAGACTCACAGATTAGCTACACATCGTTTCAGCGACTGAAAACTGCAAGAAGAACTCTGCCAAATCTTATCTTGAGCTCCTCATAGAGTTTGAAGGAGTTCGCGAGGCTACCACGATGCATAAGAAATGCCAAAAAGACGTAGGGAACCACTTTTATTCAAAAATCTTTCTAGAGAAGGTGGTTAGAGATTGCCAGCTGAAGGAAATTGGTAGGAATATTATTTCGAAAGGGTTCCAATTCCTAGATGGCTTTTCCTGTGGTAGCGCCTGGACGCTGCATACATATAAGTTCTTAAGAGACGGTATACTGGGCATTCTATCATATCCACTGAAATGAATAGGTGGAGTAGCTTCAAAGTATTCCAGCGATCTATGAATAAAAACGAAACCAGGTTTTGCTTTTAAGAAGGAAGCATGACACCACTGAGGTTAGACAGCGGAAGTTGTGACCTGAAAACCCAACTCGTCTGCACAACAACATGAAGCAGTATGTTTTTCAGTGTCCCGAATGGTGTTATTTTCATTGAGAGTGGTGCAGAGGTAAAGGGGCGCACAGTTCGTGGAGAAAGTGCCGTGTTTCAGTAAAAGGGTCTGGACGTATTGTTCGGTCTGTAGTCATCTAATAATGGGCGCCAGTCGTCTCCCCGCCACTATTGTGTGGTGTACAAAAAGAGTATAAAAAGGGTATTAAGCAGATCCAAACAAAACATAGCATTGCATGAATTCATTAACACCCCACAGGCTTATATGTAAACAGATGGTTTGAAGCACTTTGTTATGTCTGCATTTTATTTCCGATTTTCACCAGAACTTCCTCTGCCAGTGGGACGAAATTTAAAAGCCACCAAGTAGATACTGACTTATACATGTTCCATGTTGTAGAATATAACAAAGCAAAAGGAAGAATCCAGGCTGCCACAACCACTACAGAGCATTCTTCTTTTACCACAGGATGAAATCTGCAGGACTTCCGCGGCCCTTACGACCGTAATCTTTTAGGCGTCTGATTGTGCGTGATGTGAAAACAAATCCGATCCGACAGTCGTAACATATCGGATAATAGCGGCAACTACAGCCTGAGGAAACGAATGGATGGGACGGTCATGATCACAGAAACTTAATGACAGTCCGGGGGGGGGGGGGGAGGACATCTGATCTGACGGTACCCAGGGCCCTGCGCATCAGAGTCCTCTAAACTAACTCCTCCGTATATGTCTCAAACATTTTTTTCGATTCCAACTTCTGCCTTCAGATGGTATGCCAAAATTGTGGCAGTAAACAAGAATTGCGAGACTAATGCAATATTTTGACCGAAAAGAAGAGAGATCGCTGGGATTTATTTTTCACCTAGTCCGAAAGAAGCACTCTCAGCAGGTCATCAAGAGAACAGGAATATATCTTGATCCGATTGTTTCACCATTTCGTTATGTCGAAGCGAATGAAGGATTTGATCCTTTGATGTTTTACTGCTAGCTTACATACTAAATGTAGATGAATTCTCGTAGAATGTTTAGACTGATCCGAAAATTGGGGGGCTTCACATAGGGTTTACAAACTCGACCAGGAACAAAAATGTTCAAAACAGTGAATGCCTAAAACAGAAAATTTTTTAAAAAGTCTGTTACAATGATTGTAAACAACTGAAACTCTTCGTCTACACCTGCCTGATCTTTCACTTGACCTCAGACGCAATGGAATTTTGCATCCTAACACAAGAAACCTGCCAAATCTAGGAAAAGCATTGCTTGAATGAGTTCTACTCCTTTTCCAATGGGATACGGACAGCTTCAAGCACTTACGCGCGCAAACATTTAAAGGACTTTGATCCACAGGCTCCTGGGTGCTGTCGGATCGGATGTCCCTCCCCCTCCCCCGGACTGTCATTAAAGGCAAGGTCCGGGCAAAATTCCATCTCCCGAATTTCTTTCGGATTCTCTGCCCACGCGACGCCTAGGACGAAAACTATAGAAAAGTTGCTGAAAAGGTCCTACAACAAACGCTTTCCATCGACCAATTTCGGTGCGGCGTTTGCTGGTTTGCGGCGTCCATGCTTTCAAATGACGTTATGCGGCGAGACCTACATGTTGTCTGTTGTGGCATCGTAGGAAAAAATTCATGTTAAAACGACCAGTGGTCCGTTTGATGGAGTGGGGAAGGTCGTCCATCGTCGTTCACTATGCACGCGCAGCCTTTGTAGGTGGGAGCGCGCTTTCCCACGGGTACCGTAATCCTCGGACGTTTTGTCCCATATTTAGCGATAGAGCTTATGTCGAGGTCTCAAACTTAGGATACGTGCTACACATACTTGCGTTGGACTACAGAGAGCAAAAAACCTGGGTGGACAAGATTTTGACCGGACCTTGCCTTTAAATTTCTGTGGTCATGATCTACCAAATGACAGATGCAATTATTACTTCTTGTGGTTCATTGCGGCTGTTCCGTTTCTACATACATACTATGAAAAATTCACTCAGTCTGAATCTATTTTCTCACTGCAGGTGCCAGTCTTGCTCAGTTTTTGAGTGGTTCTTGGCTAGTTAGTGAATCTTTTCTCTCCTGTAACATAACACAGAATATTCTTCGCTGTGAAGTTTTTTCTCTTCTTTAGCATGAAACATCTTACAGCGATTTACGAAAATGAAGGGAGAACACCATATTCGCAAAAAAGAACTATGGGAATACGCGTATGCTCTCCATTCCATGTTCATTCGTACCAATAAGGAAAATCGAGCGCACATAGAAGCTCACCACAAGAAGAAAGTTTGGAATAAGGCAAAAATGACTCACAAGTGTGGCGCCTGCGAAACATTGTATCTATTTCAAGGAAAGATGCCGAAGCACTAAACTGAGGCACACAAGAAAAATCATGGATGCAGTGTCCACTGTCTGAACGCAAGGGTTACTTCAATGAATCCTGGAAGGTTGATACCTGTCCAATTCATGTTTTTTATAGAAACACAGACGACTAATAGGTCGTGCTCATGCGACCACATCAAGAGAGCACAGTGTAGAACCTGCTCCATTCTCGGAAAAGCTCTCAATTCGTAGTAGATTCAATGTTCGACGTTCAATGAATCTTGGCATGGTCGATAGTATCTCGTTTCTTTCTTCTGAGCCGTAACCAAGATTGATATAGCACTTAATTCGGCTAACGTTTCGGCTTACTCGCCTTCGTCAGAGCCTGGAATGCAAAGAACAGATGTGATCTACCCCCACAAACGTCTCATCGTCTACAGAAGAATTCTACCAGTGTTAAACAAAAGCTAACCGACTGTTTTAAAACTATGATACCATTCGCTCACCTTGTACGCTGCCAAGCAGGATTTTGGGGCCACCGACAGCTAGACGCACGTTAACGTTAGTGGTAGGGGGACCACCAACCTAGCGACTGATAGGTCAAAACCCGCATAGATCGAGGAACGACGCCAGTTCATTGATTATGGCAATGCACTCATCTTTCCTGTTCATTTTTGGCGATTTTGCTGAAATCCAAAACGCCTCTATTGTTTTGCGCGCTGATATCTCCGCCTCTCATGCTCTCAATTCGTGGGGAGTTTCAAGCTTTTTGCTACGATATACACAGTTTTACTTCCGCTAGTTTTTTTAAGGAATGGAAAAGAATACTAGACGAGGCTATGTCACAAAATGAGTTCTACGGATGGAAAAGGCTATCCACAATCGTGGTGCCCGCTTCCTATGATGAAGCAGGAATCTCTTCAACTTACGTAGATACACAAATAAAACGAAGGAGAACGTCAAAAAATGTTGCGCAACTGTTTCCCTTTCGTGTTATCAGATTTCTGGTTAACTCACCTGTTTCTCGTCTAAAGCATATGCCTGAGGCAATATTTATAGATAGTGGTGTGGTTAGACAGCGAGGAAACTTCGTCGCAACAACCGCGGTCATAGAAAAGGAACCGCGTTGCTAACGATGGAATCGAATTCCGAGGACTACATAGTCTTCCTTCTCAAAGATGGTTCTAAACATGGAAAGTTCATGAAGGAAGTCGCGAGGAAATCCTCATAGACATTCTCGTCACACAAGGACGGAGGACATAAAGTAAGAAAACATATAGTAATGCTATGAATCATCTCATAAGACCCAAGACATGAACTAGGAGATAAGAGTAAAAGAGAAAAGTCCAGGCGATGGCGTTTACCTCTTCTCCCCATTCGAGTGAACAAGGATTTCTCCTGCTTCGTTCAATAAAATGAATTCCCTCCAATGCGCTTATACAGGGTGGCTGAAAGTATTGGTGCCAGAGGTATCACGAATCGATGCAGCGGCGCAGATAATTCTGCCCGAAATCGGCCCGAATTTTTACCAGTTCTCCTCGCAGCTTGTGAGAACTGTGTTGGTTTTCTTGTTTCTGTAAGACTTTCCTAAGTAGCCTCAAACCTAGATTGAGCTGGTTGGTTGAGGTGCTCAAAGGCTATTTAACCTTTGTCAGGTACCCAGCCAAAGTGAGAAAGATCGGCGTTGATTTTGCTATATGTGCAGTGGCCAAATCTTGTTGGAAGATTATATCAACGTTCTTTCACTTCCACGGGGAGACAGTCTTCGGCAAGATTTGGTCTTACCATTGATTCTCACGTTTTTATCATCAATCCTACAAAGAATGATAGCGTATTGATTCTCATTTTGCAGACGGTGAGGGCCCGTCTGTTTCTCTAACCTTTCATCATATGAAAAAGCGCATAGACAATGATGAAGGGTGGATGCGCAGGTTTGCGACAAGAACCGATTAATGGATAACGGCAAAACGAGAGCGCACAGACAACGCCCTGGGCTGGATCCTCGCGGGACCTGTGATTTCATAACCGCCTCACACGCTTCCAACGTAGTCAAGAAATCTCTCATGACCAATTCGCTGCGGGGCTCGCGTCAAGCAGTCTCACAGCCTCCGAATGAGATAGTGTTTACAAGTATATACGGAGCAGGATAAGTACTCTGCAGGCATATTGTAGAGTGACACAAAAAATTGAGCCGTATGGGCATGCTGCTCCTCCACTGACGGCGATGGGATCTCTGGACGGCATGAGAGCTTCCTAGGCGTAGTGCTGCGGTAGTACCCTCGCACCCTTTCACAACTGACACATTCTCGTCCTAGCATCGGTCCGAAAGTCCCTGAGCGATTCTGCAGCCACGGAAAGAAATCATAGGTCATTGTGAACTTCCTGTGACAAAGTATGTAATTATTCGAGATTTCTGGATAACCACTTCCATCCATTGCTCTTGAGATTTACAAAAGATATGGATGCAACGATGGGTGACAGATGTACGAAGGGCAAATAGTGCCAGGGTAGGGTTATGCGAATGGAGAGGTTTACTGTGGTTTAAAAGTGCGAGGGATGCGAGGATACGGACTCGCGGACGGAGGAGAGTTCCGCTGTGGCCCAAAAGTTAAAGGAACTCCAGGATATGAGTCCACCGATGGACAAGAGGCGCCTGAATGTGTTTGGAACGACAGAATAGGGTTATCTGAAGTGTGGGGGATGCGAGGATGCGGGTCTCCTGATGGCACATGGGTGTTCTGTGGCCTGAAAGTGTGGGGAGTTACGGGGACTTCAGTATATGGACTCGCGGATGGAGAAGGGATCCACTGTGGCCCAAATGTGAGTAATGCAAGGATACGGATCCACCGATTTACGACAGGTCTGCTGTGGCCTGAATGTGTTTGGAACGACAGAATACGGTTATCTCGATGGAGGAGGAGTTCACTGGCCAGAAAGTTAACTCCAGGATATGGGCTCACGAATGGAGGAGGGGTCCATTGTGACTTGGATGGGTGGGGGACGCCAGGATGCGGATCTCCTGATGGCACATGGGTTTTGTGTTCGTGAACGTGTGGGAAATGCTTGGATACGGTTGTGCCGATGGAGTAGGGGTCCGCTTTGCCCAGGTGTGAGGAAAGCCACGATACGGGTCCAACGACGAACGATGGGTCATCTATCGGTCTGCTGTGGCCTAAAAGTTAAAGAAACTCCAGAATACGGGCTCACGGATGGAGTGGTGAGAACACTATGGTGAGGATCCACATATGGAAGAGGCGTCTGCTGTGCCCAGAATTGTGAAAAACGCGAAGACACGAGTACACGCAGGTGCTCGCTCAAATGGCGGGAAAAGGCGAAGGTTCGATGAGTGAGAGATGTTTTTAAGCATCCCAGATTGCTAAAGGTGGTATTAGCCTATGTAGCGTCCACTGCTTTTGCAAGATTGCTTCAGCTCTCACCAGTGGCGGACGCAGAAAGTGGGCGGGAGGAGGGGGCGTGGGAAGAAAAGTGGGGTCTCCGCCGTTTTGGGGACCCAGACGGAAAATAAAATTAATAATAATATTAATTATAATAATAAACAATAAATAAAAAATATATTAAAAATAATAATAAAAATAAACAATTAAAAATAAACTAACACAAGATTTTTATTTGTATTGTAAAGTAATTTCGAAAATTTGGCGACCCATTCTCGGGGGGGGGGGCGCCCCC
Source organism: Ancylostoma caninum (assembly GCA_037903475.1). NCBI lineage: Eukaryota > Metazoa > Nematoda > Chromadorea > Rhabditida > Ancylostomatidae > Ancylostoma > Ancylostoma caninum. Next base: position 34,903 of record JBAJFG010000174.1, read on the forward strand.
CCCCCCCCCCCCCCCCCCTGCGTCCGCCACTGGCTCTCACAGTTATGGTACTGCTCTCACATGTATTGAGTTGGGCAATAAGTTCATGCGGTTTTTTTTTCAACTCAATTTTTCACGAGGATTTGAACTGATTTTGATAGCCTATCATCGGTCATCTTGTAGCTTTCATCTTGCTCTTTACGAATATTCTAACCAATTCCCCCAATCCCTGCTATTCTCATTTTCTGTCACATGGAATGTGACCCGTGTCACCCTTCAAGTCGACAAGAGCGTACGTCTCCGACACCTTCATCTGCTCCACTACAATAGTGGAACAAATGCAGCTCGAGCTGCTGAGCATGTTGATGGCGTCTAAGTGGAAGCCGCTAATGTTGAAGAGACAGAGCAGAAGTGGATGTTTGCCTCAGAGAGGTTGATTTTGGGGATTACGTGACGTTCGTCACCCGTCCTTTCGCGAACGCGGCAAAAGTGGCGGGGTGCACGACGAACCCTCCCGGCGTCTGCGCTAGGGAAAGAAAAGGTAGTGCCGCGCGCGAATTCTTGCGCGGCGGCGCGGCGGGTGACGAACGTCCGTAGACGGATTTTGGGCTGGAGGATTTACACTATTCTGTACGCGCAAATCGTAGAGTTAGGAGACTATTTTTGCAAGGACTTGTTGTGAAGAAGAAGTACTGCGGATCTCAGCTTCTAGAAAAACCCAAATTCAACTGGTCCAGTCCGTGAAAATACATTGAATGCTCTGAAAAACCGCACGTACTTACTGCCCAACCTAATACTTTTTTGGCGTGAGTGTAATTTTGCTTCCCTCACTATAATTTGTTCGCCGAGTTGAGGATGACTAGCATAACAGGTCCATGGACATTTAAAATGTGCGGTGACAACAAACGTGGGATGTATCATTGCACCAGAAAGTAGCTTTACTTGTTCATGCATGAGGAAGAATCCTCGACAAAGGCTAGCATCGCGAGTACAAGAAGTCCGGAGTTGGCAAGGCGGCCAGACTGGCAGAACACACACAACTCATCACTATATAGTAAAACTCATCTGTTTGTGTGTTTGTCTGTAATCGCTTATATCTCACGATCCAGAGGACAAACACACATGAAACCTATACCGTTCGACCCAGAATTGTGCCCCCCTGTGCAACGTCAGGGTCTTTTGCCGTTTCCGAGAAAAACGATTTTATCGATTTTTGGCCCCCTATCCCCATCACTATATATGTAGTAAAACTCACTGTTTGTGTGTTTGTCTGTAATCGCTTATATCTCACGATCAGATTCGCCGCGCTTCTCTTAAATGACAATGATTTTTGCAGGGCACAATTCTGAGTCGAACGGTATAGGTCTCATGTGCAAATCTTTTCGTCTACAACGAGAAAAACAAGGAAGAGTTGTGCTCAGTGACTGAATCCTTGGGGGTCTCTCCGTGTGCAATCAAGAGTTTTGGAAATGGTCGGGTGGGGAACTTATTTTCCTATGCAAGACTAGGCGATTACCAAAGCAACACAGTTTTAGTACACCTATATATACCAACTTGCTATAGCAACATGATTTAGAGTGCACAAGCATACCGCTTAACTTCTTTCTGTGAGTGGACGAATGGACGAATAATCACGGCGCTACTCAACTTACTGGCCCCAAAATCTTCAAAGATTTTTTTTGGCTGGGACTTTCCACAGAGGGGGAGGGGGTTGTCTGAGGTGCTGAGCACGAACATCGTATCCATTTTGCACCATAACCCCATTTTTGCATAGGTTACGGAAGGTGTACGGTAGGAAATTGAGAGAAAATGCCGATATCGGGTAGAAAACGGAGGTGGCTTGCAAAATAATGGTGCTTTTCGTCGTCGGCGTCAAAAAACCCCACTACGCAAAATTTGAGAGGCTTCCTCGAAGTACCATATCTACGGTACATCTACCGTAACCTTGAAAAAATGGGGTTGTCGTGCAAAATTTATACGATGTTCGTGTTCAGCACCTCGAATAACCCCTCTACGTGAAGTTTCAGCCAATTTTTTTGAAGATTTTGGGGCTATGTAAAGTTGAATAGCGCAAATACTCACTCCTTTCCGAGTGCGCTACGTTTCTATCGATTCTGAGTGAATCATCTGGACACATTTAACGAAAGAATGATGAAAACATCAATTATATACAACAAGTGCTCCGACTCGCTCACGGCGAGCTTCGTAACTGTATGCTTCATCCGTTTTGACGGATGGAAAGTAAGAGTAGCTGAGTACCAAGGTCCCGCGAAGCGGGCAAGTGCGAGACTCGCCGGAGGCGAGTCGGAGCACTTGAAGGAGGATTTCTTATTCAAACTCATTTAATTACTATTAGGTTGTCTCATAAATAATGGCCGTTTTGGAGGTGCGCATTACAAGGTGCGTAACGCAGCTCAAACTTGAGATTTTTCCTTGGATTTTCTGTACACATTGATTCGCATGAATTTTCAAGATGAGAACTCGATTCACCGCAAGCTCAAAAGGACACTCTAGGCAAAGGTCTGGCCAACACAATATTACAAGGAGAGATCCAAGGCCCCAATCAGTGAAATTTTTCTTAGTAGGATGTGAACCTGAATTGGTAACAGGATGGTAACAGGCGAGGCATTTACTAAATTCTACTCGTGATCTGGTCTAGCTATGTCGAACACCTCGAGCAGTATTTTATCTATCACGAAAAATCACCTTTTTCTGAGATATCGAGGTTTCTTGAATTTGTCCTGATCTCCCTCAGCGATCTATTAAACAAAGCGTCGTAAGGGGGCTGGAGCGGCTAGACATACTGTTCCATAAACGCGGCGGCACTCATATACACCGTTAATCTTGAGGCGCAGACAGCGAGGCGAAGTGGCCGATTTTTAGGCACTCCGACACGTTCGTTTCGGGACTCGCTAATTACGTCAATTCTGGTTCTCCTTCATGCACAGGATGGTGATTTCACCACCTTCGCTAGCGGTCTCGCAGCATAGAGGTGAGGGAGTGTTTACAACTCTCGGGCAGTGCAGAATACGGAGCAGGAAAACCCTTCTTCCACTGTTGCGGCGCTTTAGTCACCTCTACTGAAGCGGAGGGTGGGTTCTTTGAAAAATCCACAGCGTCTCGGAACCAGGACGGTGGCTGTACATACGCGGACGGCCCATTTAGATGATGCCTCTGACCCATTCCTTGCTGAGGTCTCGATGCGATTGTGCAGTCACGATATCCGTTATTTTCAAGAGAGCTTGTGCACTAACACACAGAGTAAACGCTTCATAATAGCAAGCATGATATTGTGTCACCAATCAAGCAATAGTTGACTATAATCAACAAATACATAGTTTGCCAAAATTTCTGGATAACTCCCAAGCCCTCACCATTACTCTCTAGATTTACAAAGGGTGCAGGTGCTCCGATGGGAAACAGGTGTGCCGTGGCTCAAAAGTGGTGAAAACACTAGGATACGGCTCCGCCGATGGAGGGCGGGTTTTGGCCTAATTGCGAGGAAAAACACCCGTCTGACCGACCGCTAAAGGGCTCATTGTGGCCCAATAGTGTGGAGCACATCAGCATGCAGGTCCGCCATTTTAGCTTCGGTTTGCTCTGGCTCACTAACGTGGAGGACGCCAAGATATGGGTTCACCGATGGAGTAAGGGTCCGGTGTGGTCCAGCAGTGAGGAAAACACCAAGGGAGGCCCGCCGTGGCCCAATGGTGTGGAGAAGGCCAGAATGTGGGCTCGCTTTGGTCCAATAGTTAGAGAATGACGGGGTGCTAGCCCGCCCATGGAGAAGGGGTCAGCTTAGCCTGTGAAGAAGACGGCGGAATGCGGGCCCTCAGGTGGAATGAGGGCCTCCGTGGAGTGAAGAGGAGAATAGCAGGATACGGTTCAGCTGAAGGAGAACGTGTCCGACGTGGCCCAGTGGAGTGGGGAACGCCAGAATGCGGGTCCACTGATGGAAGAGAGGCCCGCCATGGCCCAGTGGTGCAGAAAACGCCAGGATACGGATCCGCCAATACAGGATGGGTGCGCTGTGGCTCAATAACATGGAGAGCGCCAAGATAGGAATCCACTAAAGGAGAAGGGGTCCGCCGTGGTCCAGTGGCGTGAGGAACGCCGGGATCTGGGTCCACCGATGGAGGAAGGGCCCGGTGTGACCCAGTAGTGAGGGAAACACCAGAATGCTGATCCACCAGTGGAGAAAGGATCCGCTGTGACCCAATGGTGTGGAGAACGCCAGGATATGGGCTCGCTTTGGTCCAATAGTGAGAAGACTAGGATACGGTTCAGCCGACAGTGAACGAGTTCGTTGTGGCGTAACAGCGAAGATGACGCCAGAATACGGGTCCACCGATGGAGGAAGAGTCCGCTTTGGCCTAATATTGTGGAGAGCATCAGGATGCGAGTTCGCTTTGGTTCAATAGTGTGAAGAACGGCAGGATACAGGTCCGCCGATGGAAAACATGTCTGCGTTGGTAAGTGTGGAAAACATACGATTACACCCTACGATGGAGAAAGTACTTTTCATACTCATGCTCAGCTCATAACAAGAACTTCATATTTGAGCCCATGTAATGATTAGTTTTGCTTCTTTGTTAATTTTCTAGGGATTTGGCAAGTGGGAAGCTTTTGCACCTGGCCCAAGTGGCTGCTCACCCCATTTTCTAGCGTCCCGAAGGGGCGCTAATAAAAATTAAAGATGCTTCCTCAATGGCGGTACCTCCTGCCCAATTCGTTAACGCTTTCGGAAAAAGCGATGGACACACACGGAGCTTTGAAAATTTTGAGCAAAGTCTTGCGTCAAGTTGGTCTTTTTTAGCTTGGCTTCCTCTGGCAACAAATGTTGCGTGCGATACGAACAGTAATTGCGAATCTCTCCGAGAAAAGCTTCGATGCTCTTCGGATTTCAGCACGGAATTCAAAAATGGGCAACAGAAACGGACATATAACGACAACCAATGAACTGGTGTCGTACCCCTAGTTGTGGAACACTGGGTAAGTTCATCTCTCATTTCGGATGTTCATCGAGATCTAGCTGAAATTAGTCGAGCAAGCACGTCAGAAGAGGCGTTTCATGAGATAAGACGCGAATTTATAAAACTAAACCACCTCCAGGAAGAAGACGAAGACGACTACGATTACTTCCGATCTCCACCGAACTCGTCAGCGCTGCGGCGTCCGCTCTCGTCCGAGTCCAAGGCGCGCTAAGGAGGATTTCGAGGGTGCCGTCATGTGACAAGCTGGTTCTACGCCGGGTTTTGCTTTCCGCAGCGTAACTGCTGAAACAAAAGTGCCCTGCGAGCGGACCCTGGTAGGGCGGGTAGCAGCCATGTCGCAGCCCGCCCGCACGGTTGTCGTGGCCCGCTCGCACGGGAATTTTGACAGCCGTGACAACAGCGGGTGGGCCAAAATACCGTGCGAGCGGCCCATGATAACCGTGCGAGCGGGTTGCGATAACCGTGCGAGCGGGATGCGACATGGCTACTGCCCGCTCTACCGGGGCGCGCTCGCAGCCATGTGGCGTCCCGCTGGACCGGACTTTTGCCTGAGTGTTTTAACGTCAGATTACGAAATTCTGATAACGGTAGTTTTACCGTTGTCTTTTGTACATGTATGTCAGTCCATGTGTGCATCATTTTATGCTCTAGGGACAAAATGCGGCATCTAGCTTCTGGTGGAGGAGTGATTGCGCTCACAAGAACACTATATGGGATCCGCATCTATGGGACGCCCATCTAAGGTTGGCAGTACAACTGACACATGCGCGTTCGCGTTACATTAATTATCATGGATGTCTGAGTCAGTATGGAGCATTTGACCGCTATTTCATACCATGTCAAAGTGAATGAGCAGCTGCTCAGATAGGTTTTCGCGTCCACCGACCGCCAACTAATATCTCCAAAAAGCGGCTTGGACGACTACATATTTCGGCTCAGGAACTGGCCCGGTTGGAATGGTTGGTTCCTGATAGTATGTAGGGACGCCCAAGATGAAGTTTGTGCGAAATCTTAAAACGTTCGAGGCATGGGTTGACGAGTAGTGCTCATTTTTCTACTTACAAGGGAAGTGCAAGAGGCCATATTCGAAAATCGGGATGAAACCTATCTGGCTTGAATCTTTGTTGGAGAGGGTGTTGCAGTATATATTTTGTTACTGCCCTCGGCTTCAAAAAACAAAAATCCCACCACAGTACTATATGCGTTGCAGCACTAGTCCGTCAGCGACGAGGTGGCCGAGTGGAGAGGATGCGGACTGATAGGCAGGAGGTCGAGGGTTTGGATCCCGTCATTGGCACTCGTTTTGCATTTTTGTTTTTTATTCCTCCTATGTTATTGAAATCAATTTTGGAGGGCTAGAAGACAACACTTGTCTTTACTGACGTACTAGCTATAGAATAACTACTATGCTATGAACGTAGTTTAGTGATCGTACAGCTTTCCCTCGAGTCGCTAGAAAATTGTAAAATTTTCATTCAAAACAAAAAAAGGATGGTCAATGAGAAAGCATTTACTGGCAGCAACGGTGCACACAGACAATGAAGTGTTCAAAGCAAAAGCGGTGAGAACAATACGCGCAGACAACTTCCGCTCATCACGAGTTGCACAGTTGCCATCACCCGGACCAAACCGAGCCAACAAAAGGGCCACGACGCGTGAAGGTTCGAACATTATGAACCGAGTGGGAAAGATTTTGAGTTACAGTCGTGAAAAGTGACTGCTACTTTATAGCTAATCGAGGGAGAAAAGCAGGTTTCATATAACGTAGTTATTCCGTGCCTAGTGCGTCAGTAAGGATAAGTATTATCTTCTAACCTTTTAAATTTGATTTCAACAACACAGGGGGAATAAAAAAATGAGAGAGCAAAACAGGTAGGTGCGCATGACGGGGTTCAAACTCTCGAGCTGACAGTGCAGCATCCTCCCCACTCGGCCACATCGTCGCTGACGGACGAGTGCTGCAGCGCATATGGTACTGTGGTGGGATTTTTTTTTTGGAATCGAGGGCAATAATGAAATATATACTGTAACACCCTCTCCAACAAAGATTCAAGCCAGATAGGTTTCATTCCGATTTGCGAGTCTGGCCTGTTGCACTTCCCTTGTTAGTGGTTATTTCTTTTTTCTACTAGAGCAAAACAGTTCTCTCAACGCAGACCATCTTTACTAGAACGAGGAAAATTCTGTGCGTACTGCCATCAAATAAGCATTTCTAACACGAGTTGTTTGACAGCTAGATGGGAAGTATGGGAAGTATGTAAAACCTATTGCTACGTCCTTGCACTGTGTGAGATCAAGAACCCAAGTGAACAGCAGAGAACTTAGTCTTGGAATTGGAACTGAAATTTTAATTCATAAGAGGGTATTATCTACTACGGTAGCGGCTATGTTTTGTAACTACGTCTCTTTCAAAATTTAGCATCACGTAAGACAGAAGTTCGACACCAATATAGGAATTCACTCGTAACTCTAAATCAAAGTGAGTCAATTGATGGTTGCTCTTCATCCACTCATTGAGAGGGGGGTTCATCTGTCAAGATTGCCGAGCCACCCTCACGACCTATGCAGCCAAGCTGCCCGTCCCCTGCATTCGAAAGCTATTAATCATGACCTTGAAAAAGTCAAAAAGCCTACTTGTTGCGAGCATACATAGCACCCTACATACTTATGGTCCTGTGGCTTTCTCATCCAGACGAGGAACCGAGCTGACCTACTGTGTGGGCAGAAGAGATCCAAATTCACCTCCGATTGCGGTCGTTAGAAGAGCAAACACGTCGCAGCACGGAGAAACCAGCAAATCTTTAGAGCCGTCTGGGTCTCGTTTTTCGCTAAGCGTCCATTTTTCATGGATATTTGTTTGAATTTGAGGAAAGTTTAAAAAAAAGATTCGGTAGCGTTGCAACGATGCTTGTACGAAAGAAAAGCTCCCGAGATTTATAAGAATTTTGGAAACAATTTACGTGAAAATAATTCATAAGAACTTTGGAAACATTTCACATGGAAACTTATGAAATGCTAAAGTAATAAAAACATATGATACAAGAACAAGGCGAACTATATAATTCCGCCACAAATGATACAAATTGAAATAAAATCAACAACGAAATAAAAATGGCACAAAACAAAATTGAACAACAAAATGAAAACGACAATAGAATTTTAAAAAACTCGTCCGGTAATAGATCTGTGCAATTTGTTCAGCACAACCAGAGGATGCTTCTATTTATCCGCTTGTGGAAGTGTCCATTCAAAATTGATATCATCTATGGGAGAGGAGTTAGCCGATGAAGATGAGCCTAAACGCTGACACAATTTAGATTGCGCTCAACAATGATTTGCGTACAATCAGGCTCTGCATCAAGGCACTAATAACGTCAGGAATCACGAAATGATCAACAGACAGTATTTCTAAAAGATGTGTATTTCTATGTAATTAGGATGCTTCTATGTACATTTGTCAATATCGGATGTGGTGTAAATGTAAAAAGTTTCATTTGTAATCCCTCTTCATATGTCATCCTCCTCGTTTGCAGGCTTCTTTAAAGGCAGCGCTTAGGTAGCCGCTATACTCCTCGAGGAGTATAGCACCTTGCGTCGCCGTGGCCTGCGACAGCGGCCGCCAATGTTGGCGACCGCTCACAGTCGATTTGCACCGAAGCCGCAATCGCCAACATTGGCGGCCTCCGATCGCCAATGTTAGCGACAAATAGATAGGCACCGACGTCGCAGTCGCTATTATCGGCGGCCGCCGATGTTGGCGATCGCCAGTCGCCAACTTTGGTGGCCGCCGCGACGTCCCGCCCACAATCGATGCGCACTGGTGTCACAGTCGCCAGCGACGGCGACGCAGGGTGCTACATTCCTCGAGGACTATAGTGGCAGTGTTACGGAAAATTTTACCTCTGAAGGGAGTCGTTTACCGTGTAGTGTGCCGCTCGATAATCACAACTGTAAGTTGAACGCAGCGAATAGAGGCCTCCCTACGAAGATACTGCAGTGGAAACATCTGCCGTTCTGGACAAAAGAGGTTCCATCGCTTCAGATGACGTCATCGACTGGGTATGTGTATGTGGTTTAGCGCAGGATTTCGTGCGGAACTTCCACTGTTGGGACCCGCCACTAGACAACTTTCGGGGTCTCGTGGCGGGACTCATGGAACACCCGTCCGTGCTATGGACGAACAAGAAACAACGTCATCATTTCCTGTGTTTTCCGCGTATTTCATGGTACTTCATCGTTGTCGATGAGTTGACCGTCCCTAAAAACCCCGATATACCGCGAAATCTCCAATGGAAATTTCCGTGAGTGCTGCCTTTACCGCCCGTGCGGTGTTTGGCGTGCACTTTGATCTCCTTCTTACACTTTACCCTATTGCCCATGTTTAAATTCAAAGTTTCCATGCGTTTGATCTGATGCCCCTATCTACCCGTCTTGCAATGTGAGGAACTTCCTATCTTATCTGACGGAGTCTCGTGCTGCTGCACTCTCTCACCGCACCCTAGCCGGGCATTCTTACGGAGCCGCACTTTATAAGGGCACACTTTAAATATTACCTACGCTTGTTTCGACCAGCGACATCTCGCGATCACTTGGACGCGCACAAAGAACTGAGTGGACGTACTGAGTTGGATACGCCGTATACCTTCCGGTACACATCCTAAAGGGCCTTACCTCGACTGAACAGTAGTAGTAGGGTCCTGATCGATCCTTGCGGTCTCGCATACGCTGTGCCATTAGTTCGTGTAGGAGAGGTAGTTGATTCTCTTGTCTTCTTATCTAAAGTGGTTACGTACCGCAACCCTAGCTGAGTCTTACCTACTAGCATAACCAGCGGAACTGCGTAAGCGTTGGCGTAGGCTTCAGCGTAAGCGTAGCTCAAGCGTTAGCGCATCGAGTCTGTCAGCGCGCTAGAGAATCTCCCACACTAATTATTGCTCAGCTCCTTGCCCTTGAATCCCTGCGGGCCGGTGCACCCCGTTTTTGAATACAGTTGTGTAAATAATTCTATCTACTCACTTCTATCTGTACATTCATTGGTTCATGTTTTTGATCAATTATTTTATTCGTCGCATAATCCTATTTTCAATCCTCAAATATTTTATAGACCGCACGCGCTCTAACCTTTTGAACCTTTAAGTTTAGTTTGCTTTAAGCTAATAAAAGATTTGTGCGACCCCTCAAACGTGATTTGTTTGGAAGACTCATTATTGAGCAGATAACGCTGCAGAGATGCTGAGAACCCGAAAGTCGGGACTAGTGGCAGACCCCGCAAGAGCGAAGGAACTCCTCGATAGGCGGGGACTGTCACAACTGCCGGCAGCAGAGGATCCGCCAGGCGCGGTCGGCGGAAGAGCTGAGGAAATGTCGACGAACCCGTAGGACCCATCACCCACCTGGGGCTGGGGAACACTTGTCGTCTTCATTTCCTAGCAGTACTCGGGCCACGGGTCACTCTACCGAAATTTAGATGAATATCGACAAAATTCTCACTTGATGACTCACAATGGATAGGCGAGAAAGGTTAAAAAAAAAACAGGTGAAGGAAAGTCTGAGATGCATAAACTCACTCTTCGAAAAAGGGAAACCGTGAGGAGAGACAGCTGTTTTACAAAAGTCCTCTGCACTGGGATTCTTAGTAACGGATAATGCGGCTCTCGGCTGATTCGAGACGAAAGAAGCTGGGGTCATTAAAGATGAGACCTGAATTGCGGTGGATGTTTTCATAAAGCGGCCATCTCATTAAAAACCCGCATATAAGAGAAAGGAAATAAGCCACTCGCCTGCTTGGCGCTGGACTTGGATTTAAATGCTTTGGAATGATGACATTTCAAAAACTCCGGGTCCTTATCCAGTTTACTTGCGCCAACGGTTTGATTGAAAAGTTTTTCCAGTTCGGGTGTTATAGGAGAAGCACATGTCAAGACGTCAAAGCCAGAACTGCCAAACCTCTAATTAAAGGTAACTAATTCCAAAATGTTGTACAAGACTTACTAATTCTGGAATATGTTTTCACATGTGTTGTCGAACGGCTGGCTATGGTTTTCGTCAACAGCAATACAGCCTGTGCGATCCAGAAAAGAGCGGAAAAGCTAAAACGAGTATTAATCGAAAACATGCATGTACTCCCTAAAGGCAATGGCTCCGAAAGAATGCTTCAAATAACCTCGTAATAATATCTGATCCTCGTATAGTACTGCAGGATAAACATTGCTGATTTCCGCAACGCTTACCCTCTCCAATTCTTTATCTAGTCACCTAGAGAAACAGAGAAAGAGGTGACGATCGATCATGATACGCAGATTAAACATAACGATATAAAGCAAGCGTAAGTGTTGCGAAAATCGTTCAACTCATACTACAGGACAGTACTACAGACGGAAGTCCTTTGATTACATTCTCGGGTTAAACGAGATGAAATAACTGAACCTTTACGTGGTGATCTCACACGTCTCGTCAGTTTCCTGTCTTAAAGCGAGAAGAGCTCATCACAAGTAGCACCACCGCTCTTCTCTCACGTCCCAAGCTCTCACTGTGATTAGAAATAGAATTTAATTAGAAATCTTGGCAGGGGTACTTGGTGCGCCATCTCTCTCTTTATGAAGCAGATAGCATGCTATAGAGATTTTTTCCACTGAATCAGCACCAACAATTCACATATCAGATTAAACAGTAAGATGTGTCTGGTGTTACTGAAGAGGAGACATCAATTTTGATGGAAATTTTCATAAAGCTAAGGATATCCCTCATAAGAGGGATCCCAGCCGGTCAGTCGCGAGGCTAATCTCGTGTAAAACGGTTACTGGTGCCCAGTAACCGTTTTAATCTTCGTCGCCTTTGCTCCAACATCCAGCTACGACGAAGAGGAGACTTCTACATAGACTCGGAGAAGTTCTACAGAGTAAATCACACTTTCTTTGGCGACCTCAACGCCAAGATCGGTTCTAGGGGAACACCTGAAGAACTTCACATCGGTACCCACGACCAACAATGTAGCGGACAGGGAGAGAGGTTGTCTGAGTTCACCATGACGACGAAGACCATCCATAGTAAATCACAATTTTAGAAGCCAATCTCCTTTCGATGGACGTGGAAATCACCCGGTGGACAGTACCATAACGGAATTGATCACATCATCGTCAATCGAACGTTCTGCCTGACCGACGTCGGTGTTGTACCGAAGTTCTACACCAGATAAGACCATCGCCTTCTTCGTGCAAGATTCTTCTTCTCATGCAAAGGAGAGAAAGCCGCGAAGTTTAAGAGGAGGAGTCCGAACCCGTCATCAATTGGGATCTTTTCACTTCGTTAGCTGGCTTTTGGGAAGATGCGGTTGTCGACATCATCGACAAGGAGTACGATCGGCTTGTTCAGCATCTCCGCGACAGCGCAAAGAAAGCCGAGGGCTTTAGAGCCACCAAGAGGCGCTTGTCCTACGAGACCCTCGAGCTGATACGCCAGCGCGGAGCCGCGAGAGCCGCAGGAAACTACCAGCTAACGTCCGAGCTTGCAAAACGGTGCAGAGAAGCGATAAAAGAAGACCTCAAGGACCTTGAGATGAGCAGCAGTGTTGGCCGAAGCCGCAGAGGCAGGGAAAAGCATTCGCAGCGCCCGCCGAGACTTCGCTAATCGCAAGACCAAGATGACCGCCCTCCGGCGCCCAGACCGAACAATTCCTTCATCAAGACGGGTAATGGAGAAGGTCGTCTACGACTTGTACTCGGATCTCTTCGACAGCCACGTCCACCTCCCTCAATGTCATCTGAGGGAGGGTGGGTATGTTGTCCCATCGGCTCTCCCTTCCGAAATCCGACATGCCATCAAGTCGGTGAAGAATCATACAGCACCGGGCTCCGACAGGATTCGACCGGAACATCTGAAGAACCTACCGCCAGTTTCCATCACCATCTTGACTAGGCTTTTCACGCGGTACCTGTCGGAATGCAAGGTACCTAACCAAAGGAAGTCCAGCAGAACCTTGCTGCTGTGCAAGAAGGGAGACCCGCAGGACATCGGCAATTATCGCCCCATCTGCCTGCTATCCGTCGTCTACAAGCTTTCCACGCGAGTGATCCTCAATAGGATCGAAAGGACACTAGACGAGAGACAGCCGTGCGAGCAAGCAGGGTTTCGAAAATGATTGAGTACGATCGACCACATACACACCGTCACTATAGTACCGCGAGAGTATAAGATGCCCCTCTGTCTCACGTTCATCGATTTGAAGAAAGCCTTCGACTCTGTTGAGACGGAAGCAGTATTGGAAGCCCTGGGCAACCAGGGCACACCTACTCAATACATCAAGGTATTTAAAAAAACGGGGGAACCTATGACCGTCGCTCAACAAATGAGTACTTTGAGAAGCACTAGCTGACCGTAGTCTTTGTCTTCCGCTGCTGGCAACACGAAAAATCCCTGAAGCATCGTACTATATGACATTTATAGCCAGAAAAAAATTTCTGGCACAGAAAACATAGAAAAAGCTATTGCCCGTGATAAGGACCATTTCGACAGCCATATGATTGAAGGAATGGATGAATCCCATGCCAGCCTAGCTTTTCTCAGTTATTTGGAAATTGTGAAGGCCTAACTACTAACCTGCTGTTGCAAGGAAGTTCTCGCTGTGAAATTATTGATTTGTGAAAGTGCGTCTGCCCTTATGAAATGCTTACTATGTGGGGGGGGGGAATGCTGAATCTACTCTCTTTTCATAACTTCAGGTAAAAAGCTTGGGTTTTTGTGCAAGCTGATTTGATTGACATTTGTGGTTTTTCCTACAAGTTACGTGAAACCCTGTAACATTGTTTTCTGGGGCACGTCTATACTTATACAATGCATTGCATAGCGAGTGTATCTCGTAATGATCAGTAAAATCTCTGATATCATCAGGCCTTTTTTTCGCGTATGTTCTTCCCCATACACTTCATCTCATTCTCACTTCAGTGTTAGGTTAATGCTGAATGGCGTCACGCACCCTGGTTGGCACTCTTCGCTTATGCATTAAACCGAGCCAGAGCGCCGCTTCGCAGCGCTCTGACTCGGACCCGTGTGCCGCGTCACCTCCGGGCTAGGTAAACTCTGAAGAAAAAGGACCCCGAGCCAGAGCGCCGCTTCGTGGCGCTCTGACTCGGACCCGTGTGCCACGTTACCTCCGGGCTAGGTAAACTCTGAAAAAAAGGAGCCCGAGCAAGAGAGCCGCTTCGCGGCGCTCTGACTCGGACCCGTGTGCCACGTTACCTCCGGGCTAGGTAAACTCTTTAAAAAAGGACCCCGAGCCAGAGCGCCGCGAAGCGGCGCTCTGACTGTGCCACGTTACCTCCGGGCTAGGTGAACTCAACTCACCCACACGAAGCGAAGCTTCGCCGCGCTTCGCGGATGACAGTGATTTTCTGCGAAGCTGCGTAGCTCCTAAACGGTTTGGAGGTTAACTCTTATTATTTTCAATATAAAGAGCTTTTACATGGTCCCTTGTATGAGTAGCAACACAGGTCCTCACGTGGTCAAGTCGTTTTCATTTGGGATAGCGCTGAAAGTCGAAATTGTTATGATTCGGGCACAATTAGCTTTTAACAGGAATAAACTGCGCTAACGTTCTATTCCTATTTTGTAAGCACAATATTGGAGGCCATTATTTGTTCCCCTGACCGTTAATTTCTAATTGCCATTACAACCTAATGCTTTAGAAGGAGTGCAGCAAATATTCCCGTACCACTCTGCTGTATTTGGATGATTCACGGCTCTGATTGCGAAATCACACTCGCTTCATCATTGGTTCTCCTATACTGCTTTAAAGATCAAAGATATTCCGTTTTCGTTGCAAATTGGACGTCCTAATTGAAGATTTCCATGTTGTGCACATACATATACATGGGTGTGTCATTGGGCGTGTCAATTTTCGCAATTGAGCCCGTGGCGGCAGGCAAAAGAGGCGGGGCGAGGCGAGTGGATCAATGACAGCGTGACCTGTCATCCCTCGCGCGGCGATGGGGGGGGGGGTCTGCGCTCTATATAGAGTAAGATTGGTTCCACAAGGAAAGAACTTCGGATGGCATATTTGCGTTGCGAACGGTAGGCATGCTCCAATTAGCCTCATTATAGCGGTCCCTAACGTCCTCGCTACTCAATCCACACCTCTTCCTATCAGTATGCATCAATGTTCCAGCCAATGTATGTGACTCATTGCATCACCCAGAATGTTGCCCTTTTTGTTGTATTCGTGGCCTTTCTCTAAGGTGGAGCTGCACTCCAAAAACCATCAACTCTACAAAGGTCACTGCTCCCCGCCTTCCATCAACAGCATTAACAATGTGTGAAGGGAGTGCTCCTTCGCTGTACACCGTTCCGCTGGATCCACTTATCATCTACTTCATTTAATTGTTCTTGTATTTTACGTTTAAACTCATTCATTGGTATCTCAATATGTGAATCTCATATTCATTGCACGTGCCTTGTTTGTATCAATAGACAATTAGAAATAAGGTCTTACTACCCAAGTTTCAGGTCTGCCATGTGGATGTCAGCCAAAACCATAAGTTCCGCATGGCAACCAATAGGTGAGCAACCCAACAATCGCTACATTTGGTGCATCGGCCGAGAAACAAACCCAGGCCGCCCGCATAGCAGGCGAGCATACTACCATTGAATCACCGGTGAAAGATGGCCCATCTTTTGAAGAGTGCAAAGAAGTATGCGAACTGTTAATATCAGCTATACCTCGAGACTTCTGGAGTAGCTGGAATGAGTCTCCGATGGAAAAAATGTCCTACCCTAAAAACCGCAGCGATAGCTATCATTTCGGCGCTGTTTGTGGGAAGCACGAGGACTTCAAGCTCCGAGATCACCTACTGGGGTCTCACAGCGACAAGTTTAGACATTGTAAAGGCACTAATTTCGAGATCGTTGAGCAACTTGGACGATGAATAATTCAGCAAGTAGACAGTGCGAAAATCGGTCTGAATAATATCACTAAACCATCGACCGAAAGAGAATGGGCTACTGATCACGATTCAACAGGAACAGATCAAAATTCTCGATTTGATTCAATCAGTTCATTATTTTTTTTTAATTTCGAAGAACTCTTGAACAAAGCTTTGGCGAAGACAGCGAATGACAAAGACAGCATCGAAGAAACAACCTCGGAAAGACATAGTGCATATTCAAGGATCGTCGAGGGCAGTACAGAGGACACAGAGTGAGCGAAAACAGCAGACGTTCCTGCATTGAGCTTTGCTTCAGTAGAGCTGCATGGCGGCGCCTCTGTTATTTATGAAGGACAAGATAATCCAGCCCTTCTGTTGGGTTGGAGAAGACGAAATTGAAGAGACGGATGACGAAGTGCCGCTCACCTTCCGCGCTCGGAAAATTCCTCGTCGATCGCTCTGCAAAATTTTCAACGATTCACTCTATAAAGGGTGTGGTAATGTAAATCTCATTTCTTAGAGCTTCTCCTACACAGAGCTAATGTTTTTTTTTTTTCATGAAGACGACGGCTATAGTGAGATGTTCTACACAAAGGATCAGCAAATCCCAGGAAAACAGCGTGAAGGATGGATGTCGGAAGCTGTAATAAGCTGAAGTTCTTGCCTAGGCTAGTACGGAACGACCATCCTTCTAGATGCACCAGTTCGTAAGCGGTGAAATGAATGAAGAAATACAGTGCAACATTTCGTATCCCCTCTATGTAATAAAAATGGTGAAGCCATTGCGAAACCGTCTGTTGCCGGCTGGCTCCCCTCCACGAACGCTAGCAAACTGTTGCGAAAGTGTCTTTCTGTAGCCGAGTGAGTGTCTGTCTGTAGCCGGGTGCCAAGCAGAATTTAAAAACTGGGGCTGAAATCGATCAAATCGTCTTGACTTTCTTACCAGTCATCTTTTCGGTAACATCTTTTATCACATCCCTCGCGCTGATCTAAGCTAAAGACCGATGTATAGCTTATTAAGATACGTCCCAAATTCCTCCAAGCACAAAAGAGAAGGGGACCCGAGGACTGTCCGCATGTAAACCGGGATTTCTCAACAAATCTTTAGAAAGAGCAATTCGAATTGCCTCAGACTACTTTAGGGTTTCAAAGGGGAGAATGAGCAAATATGGTTTATTTAAGAGGACAGGAAGGACCGTGAAGTGAAAATCTCCATTACCAAAAAGAGTCACGTAAGGAGCCAACTTACTCGAACAAAACCGACAAAAATTCCTATTCCAAATCTTCCAAGAAATAATGAAGTGAATTCGCAGAAAACCACCGCAATTCGCTAAGCGCTGACTTGGGGTAGCCCCAGGGTAAGGTAGCACACAGATCCGAGGCAGAGCGCAGCTTCGCGGCGCTTTTGCTCGGTATATTATATTAATGAGAGGTGTATGCTGAAAAGATTCTGGATCTGCCAAATTTCCGAAGAAGAAACAGCTATCCAGTTTCTAAGAGATGTCCTAGCTAAGAAACAAATGTTTTCACAAAATAAATGTAACGTCAATGCACTCACATTATGAGTTGATCTTTGCTCGGTTTCGCTACGCTTTATGCTCTCGGAGAGAAGTCGTACCGCAACGGTATCATACTTGTCATGGTGATCATCACGAAGATAGATAGGAGGTAAAGCTGACAGTATTCGTGCAGAAACGTCGGTAAGGGAGAAGACTCTCGTTGATTGCCTTCAAAAGTGGAAGACAGCAAACTTCATGAAACTGCCACAAACGTACAATATGTAGTTAAATTTAGACAGTTACGGTTCAACATGCTGCTGCTGGTCGCGTTCTGGAGTTTGCATTCCTTTCCATTGTCTCTCAGCTACCTTTGATACAATACTGCGACGACGCTACAATGAGAGCTGTAGAACAGACAATGAAGAAAAACATATAACTTCCGAGGAAAGAAGTGGAAACTTCAGATAATAGATCATCGTTGTATACAGTTCTGAATATATTAGGTTGGCGCTTAATTAATGCGGCTTTTTTCGCGACTGTTTTTCTAGTTAAAAAATGAAATCTTCTTCAGAGGTTTTTTCATGTAAATAATCCTTTTCTTTCATTTAGTAACAGTGCTATAGAAAATCGTATCCACATTCTCATGCTCTACCACTCCAGGAAAGGTTGCACTGCAGCACAGTCATTCCGCGATCTCGAAATTACGAATCGAAATTATGGCTGAAAAAAAAAACAGTAGAGCCGAGTCGAAAAATATTTGAGTAGTTTAAATGGGGAGATAAAATCGCATTGATGAAGAAGGAAGAGCCTTCGGTCAAATCCCGACGACCAGAAATTTTCGGCAGCCGTGGAAGGCAAGCAGGTGGGTCCATCTTCGAAAGGCTTGCTGAGATCGCGAAATGACTGTGCTGCATTCCAACTTCTCCCGAAGTGATACAGCACATTATGGCGGATATGGCCTTCGATAGCACCTTTGATAAGTGGAAAGGGAGGATTGCTCCCATGAAGAAACCATTTGAAAAGCTAAAATCTTCATCAAAAAAGCTAAAATTTTCATCAAGAAAAGAAGTCGCGGAAGAAAGTGGCATTAATTATCCAGCAAGCTAAGAGTTGCATCCAAAAATGTCGATGCCATGTTTTACAAAGATTTTGGACAACTGCTGTGAATGTCAATGGACTCGGCATGCCCAAGAACCTTGGTTTGATCAGGAAATGAAGTCGCAAACGAAACTCACTCAGGATTACGGGAACTAGCGAATTCAACGGTGATTTACGATTATTCAAGCGTTTCACAAACATAGATACAGATTGTGGGGATAACCTGACATAATTTATCTTCGTGGAAAAAATAGAGTAGCATTAGGAACTGGCGAGGGGGCACAAATAAGAGATCCTTCGAGAATGGTCAACATATGTTCACAAAATTCTGATGTTTGTAATCAAAAGGAGAGGTCCGATTGCCCGAAGAGCCACTTGTTGAGAGAAAACTTCGAATAAAGTCCCGGGGTAGCACACGACTGATGCTTCAAAGTACCCATGTGGTACGATTCAACGTTTTAAAACTGGAGGAATGAGGTGATCACTAACTTTGAACTGAACAGCTCACGAATGGTTTCTAGTGCAACACCCCTTCGCTGTTCTCATCTTGTAAGCTGGAGAAAAACCTCAGAAAAAGAACGGACGGCGCACTTCTGAACCAGAGCGCCTTCGCGGCGCTCCGACTCGGACCCGTGTGCCACGTTACCTCCGGGCTAGGTAAACTCTGAAAAAAAAGTACCCCGAGCAAGAGCGCCGCTTCGCGGCGCTCTGACTCGGACCCGTGTGCCACGTTACCTCCGGGCTAGGTAAACTCTGAAAAAAAAGTACCCCGAGCAAGAGCGCCGCTTCGCGGCGCTCTGACTCGGACCCGTGTGCCACGTTACCTCCGGGCTAGGTAAACTCTGAAAGAAAGTACCCTGAGCCGGAGCG
The DNA here is from genome assembly GCA_037903475.1 of Ancylostoma caninum. Lineage (NCBI taxonomy): Eukaryota > Metazoa > Nematoda > Chromadorea > Rhabditida > Ancylostomatidae > Ancylostoma > Ancylostoma caninum. Next base: position 54,259 of record JBAJFG010000174.1, read on the forward strand.
CCGCTTCGCGGCGTTCTGACTCGGACCCGTGTGCCACGTTACCTCCGGGCTAGGTAAACTCTGAAAAAAAAAGTACCCCGAGCAAGAGCGCCGCTTCGCGGCGCTCTGACTCGGACCCGTGTGCCACGTTACCTCCGGGCTAGGTAAACTCTGAAAGAAAGTACCCTGAGCCGGAGCGCCGCTTCGCGGCGTTCTGACTCGGACCCGTGTGCCACGTTACCTCCGGGCTAGGTAAACTCTGAAAAAAAAAGTACCCCGAGCAAGAGCGCCGCTTCGCGGCGCTCTGACTCGGACCCGTGTGCCACGTTACCTCCGGGCTAGGTAAACTCTGAAAGAAAGTACCCTGAGCCGGAGCGCCGCTTCGCGGCGTTCTGACTCGGACCCGTGTGCCACGTTACCTCCGGGCTAGGTAAACTCTGAAAAAAAAAGTACCCCGAGCAAGAGCGCCGCTTCGCGGCGCTCTGACTCGGACCCGTGTGCCACGTTACCTCCGGGCTAGGTAAACTCTGAAAGAAAGTACCCTGAGCCGGAGCGCCGCTTCGCGGCGTTCTGACTCGGACCCGTGTGCCACGTTACCTCCGGGCTAGGTAAACTCTGAAAAAAAAAGTACCCCGAGCAAGAGCGCCGCTTCGCGGCGCTCTGACTCGGACCCGTGTGCCACGTTACCTCCGGGCTAGGTAAACTCTGAAAAAAAGTACCCTGAGCCAGAGCGCCGCTTCGCGGCGCTCTGACTCGGACCCGTGTGCCACGTTACCTCCGGGCTAGGTAAACTCTGAAAAAAAAAACTACCCCGAGCCAGAGCGCCGCTTCGCGGCGCTCTGACTCGGACCCGTGTGCCACGTTACCTCCGGGCTAGGTAAACTCAAGAAAATCACTGTCATCCACACGAAGCGCAGCTTCGCGCGCTTCATTGACAGTGATTTTCTGCGAAGCTGCGTAGCTCCTAAACGGTTTGGAGGTTAACTCTTATTATGTTCAATATAAAGAGCTTCTACATGGTCCTTTGTATGAGTAGCAACACAGGTCCTCACGTGGTCAAGTCGTTTTCATTTGGGATAGCGCTGAAAGTCGAAATTGTTATGGTTCGGGCACAATTAGCTTTTAACAGGAATAAAATGCGCTAACGTTCTATTCCTATTTTGTAAGCACAATATTGGAGGCCATTATTTGTTCGCCTGACCGTTAATTTCTAATTGCCATTACTACTTAATGCTTTAGAAGGAGTGCAGCGAAAATTTCCGTACAACTCTGCTGTATTTGGATGATTCACGGCTCTGATTGCGAAATCACACTCGCTTCATCAGTGGTTCTCCCACTCTGCTTTAAAGATCCAAGATATTCCGTTTTCGTTGCAAATTAGATGTCCTAATTGAAGATTTCCATGTTGTACACATACATATACATGGGCGTGTCATTGGGCGTGTCAATTTTCGCAATTGAGCCCGTGGCGGCGGGCAAAAGAGGTGGGGCGAGGCGAGTGGATCAATGACAGCGTGACCTGTCATCCCTCGCGCGGCGATGGGGGGGGGGGTCTGCGCTTTATATAGAGTAAGATTGTTCCCGGGACCCTACGAAACAGAGCGGTCACACTTGGTCTTTCTTTTTTGAGATAAAACCTCCCCTAGAGTGATTGAGATCACAACAACTATCAAGAAACAATGCACAGTGAGCATCGACATTATTGGGGTGCACAGTACAGATAGTTTCGATACGTACTTGTTGGATTGGAACGACTGTATCGTTACGAGATGGGCCGTTGCGACCAGCACAGTCGTCTTCTCCGCTTGTTTTCACACTTGCACTAGAACACGTTATATTAATACATGTTGATACATCATGTATATATATATATGCAAAATGCTTAGAAAATTAGCAAATGAGCAAAATTAATCATTAACTGATCTCAAATTCAAAAACCTTCTTATAAGTTACGTATAAGAGAAGCAGAACAAATCTTCCAATGGTCCCAAACATGAAGTCCTTCTTATGAGTTGAGTATGCGAATGAGAAGTTCGTTCCCCATCGTATGGCGTATTCGTGCGTATTCCTCACTATCGGGCCAACGCGGACGCGTTCTCTATCGGCGGAACTGTATCCTGCCGTACCCCACATTATTGGACAAAGCGAAATTGTATCCGATTGTTTTCCACACTACTGGGCCGCAGCGGACTTTCCTCCATCGGTGGACCCATATTCTGGCGCCATCCTCACACATTAGGCCTGAACCGTATCCTGGTATTCTCCACTTTACTGAGTCACAGCGGACCAATCCTATGTTGGCGGACCCGTATCCTGGTGTTATCCATACTACTGGGTCACTGCGGGCCCTTCCTCCATCAGAGCGCCCGCATTCTGGCGCCTTCCTCACAGTTAGGGCAAGCCGGATCCGTTCTCCAGGGGCGGGTTCGCATCCTGTCATTCTCAACACTAAAGTGAACCCTTATCCTGGCGTCCCCCACACCACTGGGCCACGGTCGGCCCTTTCTCCATCGGTGGACCCGTATCCTGGTGTCCCCACACCACTGGGCCACGGTGGGCCCTTCCTCCATCGGTCCGGAATTCTTTTTTGCAGAAGGACACCAAGCGAGGCTACACTCAACAGCTTATTTTGCCGGTACGCTACTCCGTTACTTTGGATTGAGCACTGTTAGGATCATGCATTCAGTTTGCGGGAGGAGCTGACCGATCTCGCCCCAGGATTTGCGGTTCTAGATGGAGATGGGACTGCTTGGACCTTGTTTCCTACCGTAACCAGCGGAGTTGTCGACTTTAGTGTAAGTGCAGCAACTCCGGTTTCGCCCATTTTTCTGAAAGTATATACAATGGGCGTCAATGGCGGTGACCCATCTGCGGCCTCGAAAAGCACGCGGCGCGACCTCGACAATCGAGCAGGAATTCTCTCTGAAACATCAAATTATGGGGTTTTCTTGATAGTCAGTTAGTTTTCGTATTAGTTATCATCAAATGTGACGAACACTTATCAAGAAAAGCCAGATACGCCACTGCGGCGACGATTCTAGCGTGAGCGGTGCGGTCGCGCTGCGTGCTTTTCGAGGCCGCAGACGGGTCACCGCCATTGGCGCCCACTGTATGCTTCAGGGCTTGAAAATTCTGTTCAATTCCCCATCATGGAATTCCGCTTTTGGGTGCCATTTGTGCACACTTGTGGGTGAAAAGGTGGCGAACAGAATATGTTGGTACACAGAACACCCCCGCATTGAAGATCGTCGAACCAGGACGAGCATACTGAGGGACGCATCAGCCCAGTTGAATGGACTCAGCAGTAAGCTCAAAAAATTTTTTTTGAAGAAGTCTGTTCTCATGAAAGGCAGTGTTCCGATTCAGAAAGAACAGGATTAATGAACTTCATAAGTATGGAACGTTTTCGCCCAGATTCGTTACATTTAATTTCCGAGGGAATCACATTTGACCTCTTCAGAGGTCAAATTCATTAAATTGTGGTTTCTGCAGACAAAACTTATTCCGCCTTGGTTGCAGAATTATTCCAAAATAATGCCAAGACTACGGAATTGCGCGTAAAACAAGACTTTTTGAGAGTTATAATCGAAGCTATCCAGAGAACTCCAAACAATACACATGCATCACGATTCATCCTTGGCGTTGAAGATTTGTCAGGAATGACTGGATCGGAGAAAGACTCCGTGGGTTTAGTACCTTCTAAGTAACTTCTCTCTTGACGAACAGTTTTCTCAAACTTGGTTTTCAGCTTATGTTTGTATTATTCCCTCTTTTGGCTGCCGAAAATCTTTGCGATCGTCCTGTTGGATGCGCTTGTATTGCATCGTACTGGCTTCTCGTAAGAATTCTCGAAAGGACCAACGAATTTTGTTCTGGTAGTATAGCGAAAGCAGTCTCTATATCCACTGCGTTGAAGCAGTTATGGGCTGCCATATCAAAACAGCTTTTTACCCTAAAATTACATGTAAGGTCCAACTTTTCGTTCGGTGATTGTTATGGAAAAGACACTAAAACTTGTTTCAGTGCCTGATTGATCATTGCATTGTGCAAGATCTCCCTTACGCTGGATCTCCCTATCACTGGTCGGCAAGCCCTTTCGAAAGAATACATCAACAGTTGCAGCTTCGCGCTGTCCAAGGGAAGAGCAACTGCGAAGCCTCACTTATTCAAAAGTATGACATATCACTTTCTTCAAATTGCTGACGTTTCGGTATTTCAATTTTTGTTTCAGCTTTGTTCTACGGAAGGAATTCCTCCGCCTTTTCCGAGAGGAAGCACGTTACTGCAACCACCCCCTATTTTTGAAGCTCCATGACAAGTTAGCCAAAAATACGAGGAACAGGTGCGATTAGCAAGTTAAGGAGTGTTTATACTTTGGCGCGACTCGACCATCGCATCCAAGCAAACTGTTCAAATGCGATGGGTCCCGAATGGATGCATGCGCAATCAGTGGTCGCGATGTGGTAGTTGGCTTTTGCCCTAGCGATGTGACGTCGCGGAGTCACGTCCCGCCCTGTTTATACTTTCTTCTTGTTGACGCTTACGCTTAATCGAGCAACATGTGTAATTCTGCGTGTACGCAAATTAACGAACTTTGGCATGCTGCAACCGCTTCGCTGCCCGTCGTGTCGCGCGTGCTGTAGCCGTCGAGGCGATACGCCATCGCCTCGCGAAAAAGTATAAACACTCCTTCACTGTACAGTGCTGAAGGTGCTATTAACATCATTATGACTGCAGATTCCCTATAAACATTCCGTTGAATACCGATTGGTTCCTACCGTCGCATTCAGAAGTCTGTTTTAACGCAATGAAGAGTGAGCACAAAGCAGCATTAGTTCACCTCCAACATCTGTTGTTTAGGTAGTTTTCCGTTTAGCGAGCTCCGCATTTGGTGAATTCTACAACCAGTGTTGATGTTGCAGTTCTCGATTGTGTAATAACGGGAAAGTGTTCTCATCTTCATACTACTGGAAAAGAAAAACCGACACCGTTCAGCATGTCGTCTGTCTTAAAGAACGTGAAGCCATCTCCTTTGCCAATATAGTTGTGTTTGCATATGATCCCTCGAGTGGAAGTTGCAATGTACTTGTAGAGGAATTTGAATTATTAGATCCGTTTTCGCAGTTGGAGAGTTTCCTGCACAACGATGACCACGAAGCTCGCATTCCCGCTGTGAACGCTGTTCATCTTGTTCAAACATTCAATAATTTCTTCATGTTGTCCAACGGTCAACATCTTGTTCTGAAAAATGCATTTGACATAATTGGGCCTGCTACTTATGTTGATTTCCGTGGCAAGCGTTACGTTTCAAGGCTATGAACGAGCGTTGATAAAGACTGATTTGTATCCTGCTTTTGGCCTTACATTGGTTGTTCTCCAGTTTATTCTCGAATTTCCTGAACATCGTGCTCAATGGCTCATGCTACTGTTACATTTTCTTAGTCTTCCAACCACTTTTAGTAGTTCTGCCATGGACGAGCAAAGAAATTGGAGCAGTTACGATACGTACCAACCTAATTACTTGTCACTAAGCCCGCGTGAGTTTTCACGTCAATCTTCGGGGATAATCAGTCTTCATTGCTTTTATTTCAGCTCTTTTTGAAGAACTTCGGGATTCTCCAGAAACCGTAGCTCACGATAACGTTACAGCATGTGAGTGTCAAGCAGTCATGCATGTCTTTCGAATCGCATCAGCTCCACGAGAGACTTTTTCAGCGTCCTCTACAGAAGCGAGGCAGTCGAAGTCTTCATCTATGGCACATGCCCCTTCTCCTGGTCGCAGGTCCGCCAATTCATCGGCTTCCAGAGGTAGAGAATCGTTCAATTTGAACAGGTTTTTAGTCCTTACTGACTTACTTTTGTTCCAACCTTCCTTATAAAGGATCGAGTGAGGTATTCAAAGAAGCCATCAACGCCATACTGGACTCGAATCATTTGTCCCTTGGAAAACTAGGGAGAGCAATCCACCACTTCGATAGCACCGTTGAATATCAGGTGGAGCTAAGATCGCTGTCGTCCTTTGAATTAACTGTTGATTTACTTTCATTGTCCGTTTCTAGGAACTTCTTGTGAAGAAATTGAAGGACGTAAAAATCAATGTGGATCACCTGAAAAACATGCAGCAGAACATTGAGACGCTTCAACCATCATCTGACTCAATAGTCCGCACGTTAAGTTCCGTCGTCCGTGAACAGGCCCACATAATCACTGGGATGGGAATAGCTGTGAGTGGGAACGAGTTAGGACCGCCTTTAAGCGCAGATTCCTAATGTGTTCAGATGGACACCATGTTGTCGATGCAACGGGATATTCTAAGGAAATTCGAAAAAACTTCCCATCACATAGCGAAATCGGCTGAACGAACACTCCCTCAAGGGCTAGGATTTTCGATAAAAAACCTCAAAAGGGTCTGGGAGGTCAATGTAGGACCTCCATTCAAGGTAGACTCCGTGAGTGCTGCGAGTTGAAGAGAGCTCAACAATAACTTTTAGAACGTCAATCTGCGCGATGTCCTTGAAAAATGGCATGCTCCTCCAAAGGCTGGGAAGAACCATTTCCTTCATATACTAGATTTCTTGAGGCACTATTTCTCAAGAGTGAGTCTTTTTGTCCTAACTCTCACATTGCTACGATGAGACGTTATGTGTAGGCGTGTACTCCACCTCCTGAAATCCAGAGATTTGCCTGCCGCCAGGCTGGCAAGCGGGGAAAATTTGAACATCTCGCAGATCTTCCTGAGGCTTTCGTCGAATTCTTGATAAGTGGGTGAAGTCATTTGCTCCACATAACCTCTTGAAGTTTCCAAGGCGTTGTAATCTTTTAGATTTCGTTTTGGATGCTATTGGGCTGGGAGACGAAGGTTTATTATTACCTGTCGCGAACCACAAGGAATACCGCACAAAGTAAGCTTTTTGTTTGATATTATGATGATGTATTCTAAAGTGGATACCATCTTTCAGGTTTTGGCTGGAACTTGCAGGAAATGATGCTGATCGAGAAACCATGTTCAACACGCTCAGCGACGCGCGCACCGACTGGTCGGCTCTAGCAAGGGTGGCGATAGGGAGGGCATTGTAAGTTTGACAGTTCAATTTCACAATGTTTCTCTCATTCCTACCATCTAACAACTTATTCGTCTGCAAAATATCGTCTTTCAATTCAGAAACCTTTCAGAGCCGACGTTCGTGCGTTTACATATAAAAACACCGATCAGCCTCTGGTTCCTTCGCATGTGAGTTTTTTCTATCTGACTACTCTCCTGTCAATATCTCCTCCTGAATGCTACCTGTTTTCAGAAGCGAAAAATCGTCACGCAGGACATATGAGAGTGTCACGAGCATATGCGACGACCAGGCTGGCAAAGGTTCTCACTTTCCCGTACGTCGACCATGATCCTCTACATCGATTCTTTTATTATCTCTAATTCTTAATGCACTTCTCATTAATTTCTGATCTCCTCTGTGATCTGCATCACCTCAGGGTTTCTAGGTGGAACCCTCTACTCGCTTGCGTTTCGGCGCTCTCGGCGTCTTGGCCTCCAATGGGTTGATTTTGAACACCTCAAACTCAAGCACAACATCACCTTTTCTATAACATTCGAAGTAGCGAATGCAGAAATCACCGTACTCAAGACCAGCCCAAAGTTAATCTCACCGAGCGCGAACACGCCTGCCGAGAAGACACGGACGGAACACTGTATACGTTTGCGGGCTAGACTTTGGAATATTCAAGTTCAACACCGTTGGAGGCCAAGATGGCGAGAGCGGCAAAACGCGAGACAATGGAGGGTTTCGCCTAGAAACCTTGAGGTGGTGCACATTAAAGAGATCTAGGCCTCCGTTTGTGTTTTCATCGGCACCTTTCCGTTATTGTTTTGATGTCCGGTGAATTTCTACTATTTTGTTGATGTTAATGCACTTATCTGATCTCTCTTGGTTTTTTGAATGAGCTTTCTTGATTGAGCTTTTTGATTGAGCTTTCTTGATTTTTTGCATGCATGCTTGCATTGAATATCAATTTACGAATCGTTGCTACTTCTTTCTTTGTTTTGTTGTTGTTATGATTCTACAATAAATGTTATGCATAGTGACGTTTTGAGGGTATTGCAATCGTAGGGTTTTCACCGGTTTCGGGACAAAATGCGGTCTCCCGAACCTGCGGTCATGACGTCATCATCGGGACAAAATGCGGTCCCCCGAACCTGCGGCCATGACGTTATCATCGGGACAAAATGCGGTGTCCCGCCCGAGCATGCGGGACAAACTCCGGATGTTGGGGGACAAAAACACACGATTTTGGTTGTCTCCCGCCCGCTCCCGGGCGGGACACATCATTTTGTCGGGCGGGACTCGCGTACGAATGTCTGAGTTTTTGGGCCGGGGAAAACTCGTCCGCGCGCGAACACGGCCAGGCGTGTTCGCGACGAATGTTCCATTTTCTGTGCAGGTAAGCCACAATTGTCTGTGTTCGTTTCACATTTATGATGTGCTGAGTCTGTACTTCATCAACCACAGCTCAGCTCGGAGTCGAGGATTTCAGCTCCTGCTGCCTTTAAGCAATAATTGAAAACAGCCAAATGCTATAATATTTCATTTTTTTGGGCTCTCCAGTATTTCAGAGAGCAGAGCAACAATAATCAAACGCAGTATTATGTGGAATATTGTTAACTTTTGTCAATAGTGGGTAGAAGTTCAAATCAGTGTGAGTTCCTCACAAAAGTTTTGCGAATGATGCACTCGTCCCGCCTGTAGCAGCGAGTATACATAGTAGGCAAATGCAGATTGCGAATACATATTCTCAACAGTATGAGAGATATACGTAGACATCAATTGTAGTCAAACCTACCCTTTCTTAAGAATAGAGCGATAGGGTTTCTCCGATATGTGCGCTTGCTCATACACTCTCGTGCGAGAGTCATCAAGATGTCCAGTTCCAGTCTCTGCCGATCCCTTCGTACGCATATCGTGAGGCTCATACCCTGGAAGTTTTCACACTAACATCTATAAGACGAAGGCCTATAAGAAAACAATAAATAATGAGCAACTCATACCCTGCACCACTGGGATCTTTATATGCAGAGGGTGTGAGCGAGAAGAAGGTGGGAGAAAATACATACACAGCAAGGTCTACGCAGAAGAAGGTATTTGTTGAGCCCGAACTTTGAATACGAAAATAACTAATTGCAGTTATGAGTAACCATTAGGTTGTTACATAAGTTTCCACAACGCTTGTAATGAATGATTCTCAATTAGATTTTACTTATGTTTGCATAGTATTTTAAAGCGTATTATCTCGTGAACATTCTGGAATGTGAACCACATTTTTCTATCTTGTTTCGAAAATGTAACAGTTTTCGGAATGAACCCATCAAGAATGCAAATTCGGCAACTGCACTTGCACGAGGAATAATTCTAACGCAATATTGCATGAGGGTAACCAGATTTGGGTCGAGTAATCTCGAGGCCATTCTTATTCTCCCTCATACTTTATCTCCCCATCTTATTGTCGAGCGGTCCAAGCACCAAACTTGGTAACCCAAAATTTTGATTATGGCGTTTTTCTCTCTGAGCTGAAGCGAATTGGAGTGGGATTCCTTCCAATGTGGCTACAAAGATCATACGTTTGCGGACACTAATCGGTGGAATTTTGGGATAAATTCCAAGCGCTCTGTGGAAATCACACCATTTCCCCATGCCGTGGACAGCGCCTGAATTTTGCTGGTCGAACTCTTCGGAAATGCAAAGAGCTCTCAGAGGATTTTTTAATTGCGCATTATGTAGCATAAATCTTGCTCTAACCATGCGCCGGTTCCCAGATCACAAGAATGTCTATTTGCCAAAGTCAGTCACCCCCAGCACTGTCCGACTCTGTTCTTTGCCTTGCAGTTCATGTATTACCTGAGCAGCAGAGTCGGGCTTCAGCTGCAAAAACTGGTAAAGACCAGTGACCGTTGTGGTGCATACTTAGATTGATATCCATTGTTGTTTGATTTTTTATAAAACTTTTCTATCGAAAATTACAAAACAGCGGAAACTTATGTAACAACCTAATAGAACCAAGTCAGTCAAAGCAATCAAAGAAATGAATTAAAATAAGCCAACGCAAGATTTTGATATTTTTAAAATAAACTACGACATATGCGTATTCTGAACTGCATTCACGGTAGATGACCCCTGCAAAAGCACCTGGTTAGATTGAGAGCAGCAAACGACCGCATTAATAAGAACAAGAATTTAGAAGAATTACGATGCCCCCTAAACCACACTCAAAATCAAATAGCAGTGTGCATGACGCTTTTGATGAGTTCGATTGTTTTGAAGAAATGAAGACAAAAGCTAAGTCTAGATCTGCCAAACTCCTAGCATTTCACTTTCACAAGTTTGCCACTTTTTTTCACATTTTTCCAGTGAGAATCTCTATCGTCTTTTGCCGTGTACGATCTTCTGCCATCTATCAGAATGATTTCATAATCTTCCACATTTTATCATTTCAACTTTGAAAAATCATAGCAGAATGAAAATTTGAAAAAAAAAAAACAAGAAATAAAACAGAAATTTCATTCTCAGGAGATTTCTTTTAGTCTAGTTAACTTCCAGAGGTTGCACTTTTTTTTCAATTTCCATATTCCTATGAAGTGTTTGCGACTTTTCAAAATTTTATCACGTGTTCATACTTTGAAACCATACTCGAAAATCCACTGTTTCATTTTTATTCTTATGAATTACTCGTATTTTGTCATTTCAGCTAAGAAATGACGGTTTCAAAGGACAAATACTAAAACTTTTGTAGTCCCATCCTCGTCCATTTTTTCAGCACGCTCAAAACGAGCCAGATGTTGGACTTTGTGAAGAATTCGTGTTGAAAATTGAACAAGCGATTCTCTCTATGGCAGTTAACACGTCCCCATCCGTTTCTACAATTTTTTCTCAATTCTATCTCCAAATCGCCTCCAACTACTTGCACCCGCATAATTCTCGGATCCTTACAGGCCCTTCAGCGAGGGTTCGCTAGAGCGGCCCCTATGATAGCGCAGTCTAGTCTACAGGCTCGCATCGCCTTATCGATTGTGGAAATGATTCCAGGACATTTAATGTTCAGCTGTATTAGGTTGGTTCAAAAGTTTTACACCAACATTTTTTTTTCGATCCAGATTTTCTGAATTTGAATTGAATTGAAATTTTCCAATTCAAGACCAAATTTTCTTCCAAGATGGGTAAAGGCCCGTAAGCGGCATTCGTTTGTCTTGAAGGCAGTGTCCAGGCAAAACCCTTAGGGCTGAGTGATCATCAGATTATGATAGCGGGTCGGCTCCATAGGCAATTGCCAAAGTTTCAGCGAAAACGTCGCAGAAATGAACGAGATATCCGGCTTGGACCCAGTACCCAAACCCATCTCCAGTGCCCAGCCCGCCCACCCGGCGTCTGCCATTTTGCGTGTGGAATTGCTGTAAAGTGGAGCTTCGTTGGAAAATATCAAACTGATTGTGGCATCGTCTCTCTACTGTGACTGATTCGTCCACCTGTATGCGTCTCAACTTTGCGTATGTGTTCTAAACATTCAGATACTGTTGCTCAACACTCCATTTCTTCATTTTAGGCGATCTTGGATCTACAGTTCACAAGACTGTACTTGACAGAGTGTTCGACAATCACATTATGTTGGGAGATGGATATTCATACCGAAACTTACCTCTTCTTGTTAAAACTGGCCAAAAAAGTAGTATATACTTTAGCAGAGATTCGGACCCCTGAAGAGAAAGGAACTGACTGGCTGAAGCTAAAATTGAAGCAGCGAACTGGCGCTATCGATCGATAAAAATTTTCTCTGCGCCCTCTACTGAGAGAGTGTCGGACATCTCGTCCGCATCAGTCAAGAAAGGGCTCGGAAAATGGTTTTTCCGAGCATTTTGTGATCATTCATGTTCATATCTGATATGATTGAGCGAAGCTGGCCTAGGAACCACAGAAATCCAATACGTGGAAATTTTGCCTGGACGCTGCCTTTAAGCCTAGCACATACTACACAGCGACCCTGTCGCAGCGACCGGTCACCACCACAAATTTTCTCACAGTGGCTCCTATGCTAGCACGGTATTCCATGCGAACTGTTTGATAAGATACGAGAACTCGTAACATTTTGTTCTCATCATTTCCATTCATTTTCTTCACCGCGACGGTGTCGCTGTGAAGTATGTCATGGGCCTTAGGTCCGTATGGGTGAACACGCCTGCTGCGGAAGGGAGTGGATGCGCACCCCGTGGGAAGCGATCCATTCCCCTCCCCAGTGAGGCTCCCCCTATGCATGAAACTTTTTGAGAAGAGGGGATACATCCCATGAGGGCGTACTGATCGCACGACACCGAGTGCAAATGCCGCTGAAAAGGAAATAATTTGGTTTTTCAAGTATGAGAGTTAATTTTTTCCCAATATTTTTTGAATTTTTCGTGGCCCACTTCATTGTTAGCGATATTTGTGAATCTATTCCGTCACTTCCATCGTATTTCCTTCTCATAGAGGTATATCCACCGCTTCAGCATGAAAAAGCGGCTGAAAATACAGCTGTAAAGAAAGTAATTGTTGAGCGTGATCCTCTTCCGAACCCCTACTCTTCGTACGGGATGTACATCTCCTCCCATTAGGGGATCCCCCCGCTTCATGCATACGGGGACGGAGGGAAGAGATGTGCGCAAACCCCGCTGGGGATCGTTGCAGCGCTTAACAGTCGATCTCCTCACCAGTGGAGATGTTCGTTCATACGCCTTACATTCTCATGGTTGACTGGCGGCACCCTCTATCTGTGCGCCTGAATCGATGTTTCATCGCCATCTTTCCAAACCTGTGCAGTTACCGAAGGAGAAATATTCGAAATTAAAGGCATCAGTTATGTTCGGAAATAAGCTATGAACAGAAGATAGTCATCTGTTTCTACAACTCCCGCTTCCCCACATTTTTAGCGAATGTTTGTGGTTGCCCAAAGATCTTTGATGCACGCTGTGCATACAAAACCAGTAAAGCATATGCATATTAGCTATCACATTTTGATCAACATGAAACAATTTTTACTAAAGCTGTCGTCACTGAACCTTCCATCCTTAGTGGGGGAACTACAAGAAAAACATTGAAATTTAATTGTGACTTCCCAAAGTGTGGGAAAAGACATGCAACTCCAAGAAAACCTACCGCTGTCGTTTGCAATCTTCATTCTCTGGACAGCAGGTTTGAACTGATTTGATGCCTCATTGCCAGCCGATGTGAAGCTAAGTAAGACCGTTTTCATAAATATCCACTAAATGAAAGTTTAGTTTATATACATAGATAATAATCGGAAGCCAGACCATGTGTCCTGAAGCGAATGTCGAGGAACATCTTTGACAGCATTGCTAACAGGAGGCTCATCATCTCCATCGATAAGTGCACTTTCAGGAAACTTATCAGAGGCAATCAAGCGATTGATTTGTTTGTTACACTGAAATTTTAAAAAATTGAAATGCACATAGCTCTATGAGATGTGCTCATCACATGGCCTCCTTATTAATACTTAACCGTCTCATACAGCTTATAAATTAGTTTTGAACAAAGCTTTACGGAAAGGGTGTTCGCTCTTCATCACTGTTAGCATCGTGTCCGATGTCTATACCATTCAGCTGTTTATATCAATATGTTGATCTTCTTTTAACTATTATTAAAACGTTCATAACGTTCAAGTACGATAGAAACCTCGGTACTCTCTAGCTATGTATATGACTAACAAGGGTAGCAGGTGGGTGAAAAGAAAATTGTGAAGAACAAAGTTTTCCCAGCATGAACAGCGCCATTCATAGATTACAACTAAGAAGAACTGTAAATGAAATCAGGAACAATATAAAGTGCTGAAGATGGATAAATTCGGGTGATGTTAAACGTTTGCTAAGGATAATCTCAGTGATGCATGCAGTTCCTGATGGAGAGGAGTTGGTAAACTTCACCCATATTGGTAAGGCGCTATAATTCAATGCTTTACGAATAACTCGCCGAATTATTAGGTCGTCAAGTATGAAATGTCTTATTTTAAGAACGGTCAGTTTGATAGTCTCTATCTTCGAAGATTTACTAGATCTCTTCTCATCTTTATTTTCATCATGAAAGTACATCCTCTTCCTTTCAAAATCACTTCCTGGGTTTTTCATCAGTTTTTGAATTTTCGTTTGAAAGCATTTTTTGTAGAACTACTCAAAGACGAAAAATCGAGTCATTTTGAAACATAGGTTCTATTTTCCAGCCATTAGAGCTGAGAAAGCCGGGAACATCAGGGTAGTGTTAAGGGACATTTGGCTAGTAAATGCACTGAACACCATTCGCTTGGGAAGCTCCGCTCAGGTGACATGAAGCTCCAAAGTGAGCCTTATGATGAACCTGGATATCGATGAGCTGGAAACCGTAGCCGAAGCGGATAGGAGTCAAACTAGGTCAGCATAAGAAGCAACGTGTGACCTTTATAACCCAATAATATTTAGGTACTCAAGGCAATATGACCATTAAAAGTGGTTCGGTAAACGAATTTTTCCCAGTTTGACCCTCAAAATTGGGTGTCAAATTTTGACCATTTTTCATAAATCCACGCTGCTTAAGCCAGAGGAGCAGGGGTGAGGACCCACCTGCCACTCACTGTACTGGGCAAACCTTGCTCTATTTGACGACAACTCCTTTCAGGGATTAGCTCACTTCTTGCTGGAGAAAATGTTCAATTTTCAACATGATGTTGAAAACGCTCTTCGCCACTTGATTGCTACTAGCTTTCCACGTTTCCGAGCTGATGGCGCAGTCAAGCTGCAGTTAAGATGGCAAGGCTGTGGGGATAGTATAGGAGCATATTCGGATATCTTATACTGCATATTGCTTTAGAAACAAAACTCGAAATCTTCTCATCCAAAATCAGACATTTCATACTTGACGACCTAATAATTACAGACTGGTATAGCTTCGATTATTTCATCCCATCCTCTCTTAATTTTCGTGTATTTTTGCCGCTTTTGCCAATATGAATGTTCGCTTAGTCTTACTCACTCTCGTCATGTTTTCATTTCAACTCTATTCCCCGGTTTTTTTTTTGCTGCTTGCTTTCGTGCGTATTCTTCTTTTGTTTGAACGTGTTTGCATTAGTGCCCCACATTAAGCCCCCACATTCCCTAATATGTTCATGCGTAGATATTCGCTATATGAACTCGACTCATGATTGGAAGCAACGCTAACACTTGGAAAGGTGTCACACGATTTTTAGGAGATGACGTGACAAATTTTGTGAACTGGCGAATTTCTCTTCCATAAGGTGACTTCAACAGTATACTTCAATATCTACCCGGGAAGTAAACGTACAGTGAACGACAATGGCGATGGCTCATCTGCGGCCTCGAGAAGGATGCAGCGCGACCGCGCCGTGCGCGCCGTCATCGGTATCGTCGCCGCCGGAATACTATTTCTAGGGCCTTTTCCACCCGATTTGGTCAAAAATTTTTGAAATGGGGTAGAAAAGCTGCTAGAAATTGCAAATCAGCAGCAGAATACACAGGATACGGCGTGCTTGGCCCGGTTGCGCGACGTCCTTCTCGAGTTTGCAGATAGGCCAACGCCATTGACGTCCACTGTATAACATCAATTGTATTTGAAACTAGCCATTTGTTCAATGAGCAACTCCCTCATACATGAAAAAAAACAAAGGAAACAACATCAGCCAACACTGAGTATACTAACAAGGGAAGGATACTCCCTGGCCGTGAGCTTTCCTGAGGCCGAATTCCGGCGTGGCCGTGGCCAGCCACATTTGGCCAGCCAAAAGTCAAAGGAAAATGCTGATTTCAGCAGGAAAACGGCAATATCGTGCAAAATGACATTCATAGTCGTGCTCAGCACCTCAAACAACCGGCTATGTAAAGTTTCAGAAAGTTCTGTAAGATACGATACCTACCATACACCTACCGTAATCCTACTAAAATGGAGTTATTATACGAATTGAATGCGATTTCAGTGTACAGCACCTAAAATAAACACTCTATGCGAAGTTTCATCAAAATTTTTCCTAAAGATTCTGGCCACATTTGGCCGCCTTTCAAAACGCGGCCAAATGTGGCCGCCCTCGTAGCCATTAATGGCTGGCTACATGGCGCCGGAATCATGTACGTTTTCCACCACCCACCGTAATTTTCCCATAACGGAGGTATGATACAAAATGAATGCGGTATTTGTGTTCAGCACATCGAATAACCTCTACATGCGAAATTTGAGGGAATTCGGTGAGATACCTCATCAACAGTATGTATGTCGGTGGCCAAATCTGACCGGCCAAAGGTCGCTGGCCGTGGCCACGCCGGAATTCGGCCTCTGATGACCTATGTACGGTTCAATGCAGTTGGCACCACTGATGTCGAATCCATGCCGCACCATAACTGCGGGGTCCTGAGTGGAAAGTTATGGCGGTTTTTGTTGGTGCGGGAGCGCACACATATGCGGTCTCGAGTGCCACGTAACCAGCTCGGTGCGTGATATAGTGGTAAGTCTCGCGCTTCACAGGAACAAGGTTGCTGGTTCGGATCCTGCTGCAGCGAAGCCCTTTTGCATCTACGATTTAGAAGCCGTTCTCCTTCGAGGAGGCTATTTTCAGGCAGTTAGGCTATATTTCCCACTCGCAGACCGACAATACAAGGGTTCGGAGTGATTCCAAAGGTTCTTCGTACAATCACATCTCACAACAGCAGAAACTTAATATATGGTTTACTCTCCGACAATCAAATTTCATCATTTACGATTTACGATCACACACACACACACACACACACACATACACCATACACCATACACCATACACCATACACCATACACCATACACCATACACCATACACCATACACCATACACCATACACCATACACCATACACCATACACCATACACCATACACCATACACCATACACCATACACCATACACCATACACCATACACCATACACCATACACCATACACCATACACCATACACCATACACCATACACCATACACCATACACCATACACCATACACCATACACCATACACCATACACCATACACACACACACACACTGCCAATTAGTATTAACTATGATATCTAGTGCGTATTTAGGCGATACTCATCGCCGTATTCCATGAAATGTGCGTCCAGAACGAGGGAAAATTTGTGGCTGAAATTGCCCTGTCCAGAGCATGCATACCACTTCACGGCTGTCCTTTCAGTAGTAAAGATTGCTTTATGAACGTCCTCAGTATCCCTAGCCACTTGAGCTTCATTAGATCCACCATAGAAGTCGGTTGTGATAGTTGTCAGAACATCAGAACAAACAAGAGCTTCAATATGGTTCAAAACAGGCACCAAGCTGTGCTGACTTGTCACACGCACCTTAGGCGCTGCCGATCAAAATCAAACGCCCCGAATAATGCAAATCAAACCAACGCGCTGAGACCATGGAGCGCCCCCGACAGGTGGAGAACCATACTAATAGGTTCAGCAGAAAGTAAAGGAAAAAATGGCATATAAGACAGATTTTCATCTCTAACTGTTAAGAGGACTTTTGTCAGTGGATTGAGTATACTGCTTTGAAATCAGTAACATTACCCCAACGCATGAGTAGAATGCTGCTTCTCTCTTCCCAGTATTACGCAAGCTGCTGCTGGTCATGCAAAGGAACTCCCACTCGAAAATGGGCCAAATCGACGGGCCGCTTTTCTCCCAAGAAGAAACTGAAGGAAGGGACGAGGTAGTGATCAGAGAGTGAGAAGTCAGAAGAATAAAAAAAGTGACCAGGGAGTGACAAGCCAGAAAAATAAAAATAATGAGTTACCAGAGTGAAGGAAAGTCCCGCTAGATTGGGACAAGAAAAAAGTGGGAAAATGGGCATGTAAAAAACTGGTGTGGAGCAGGGTTTTTCGTTCTTGTCGTTTTTCTCCAACGGTTCCCCTCAGTTTTCAAACTTGGCCAACCTATATGGTAGCCGTGTCTGTCCTACCTTGCGGGAGCAATTCGAATCACAGCAATCACTTCGCTTTGTGACGTGGGAGCGTCCGCGCTATGGATTGCAAGGATTACATAAAATATTCGAGATTTGTGTTATTTATCAACTCAAAACCAAATAAAGCTACTTTGCATAAACTATTCTAAAAGTATAGGATCTCATTCGCGAGGAGTGGACTTTTTTCTAGATTTTCTGCTCTTTTTTTAACATCGAATAGTATTTTCGTTAGATTCGCGGCACTCTATAGTCAGTGTTAGTAAAAAAAATAACTCACACATGGTTCGTTTGCTTCAAGCCGTTGGTCTGACGCGCTGCAGGCAGATCGACGAAGGGGAAAGAAGGGAGAGGGGGTATTCATTTCCCAATTTCAATAAAAATTTGAATTATATCCTAAAATTAGTTTCAAAAAAGTCTTCCCGGGACTTCCATGTCAGGTAATGGGTCGTACGCTCCCCATGTCAGGTAATGGGTCGTACGCTCCCATTCCTGAGGTGTAGGGATGTATGAGATACTATTATTATAATATCATTCTATATAATAACGGTCTTAGCCTGTTTACATGTGTGTCTGTATGTATGTAAGTTTGTAAGTATGTAAGAATGTGTGTCAGACCGTTACGAAATTCTACGATTGGTCAATGATCGTGATTGTGAGATCATTTAAAAGGCTAGGAACGGGTGTGGTGTGGTGGAGTGGGGTAGGGATGAGATCGAACAGAAGGTCGGATGGTGTACAACGAGTCCGTCAATGGAGTCCATGGAGAAGGGTGCGCCGGCGCCCAAAGGGGGGAGAGACGGGTCCACCACTGTGATGAGGACGCGCCGGCGCCCAAAGTGGGGAGAGACGGGTCCACCACTGTGATGAGGGCGCGCCGGCGCCCAAAGTGGGGGGGGGACGGGTCCATCACTGTGATAAGGCTGCGCCGGCGCCCAAAGTGGGGGGAGACGGGTCCACTACTGTGATAAGGCTGCGCCGGCGCCCAAAGTGGGGAGAGTCGGGTCCACCACTGTGATGAGGGCGCGCCGGCGCCCAAAGTGGGGAGAGACGGGTCCACCACTGTGATGAGGGCGCGCCGGCGCCCAAAGTGGGGGGGGACGGGTCCATCACTGTGATAAGGCTGCGCGGCGCCCAAGTGGGGGAGACGGGTCCACCACTGTGATAAGGGTGCGCCGGCGCCCAAAGTGGGGGGAGACGGGTCCACCACTGTGATAAGGGTGCGCCGGCGCCCAAAGTGGGGGAGACGGGTCCACCACTGTGATAGGGTGCGCCGCGCCCAAAGTGGGGAGAGACGGGTCCACCACTGTGATAGGGCGCGCCGGCGCCCAAAGTGGGGGGGGGACGGGTCCATCACTGTGATAAGGCTGCGCCGGCGCCCAAAGTGGGGGGAGACGGGTCCACTACTGTGATAAGGCTGCGCCGGCGCCCAAAGTGGGGAGAGTCGGGTCCACCACTGTGATAAGGGTGCGCCGGCGCCCAAAGTGGGGAGAGACGGGTCCACCACTGTGATGAGGGCGCGCCGGCGCCCAAAGTGGGGGGGGACGGGTCCATCACTGTGATAAGGCTGCGCCGGCGCCCAAAGTGGGGGGAGACGGGTCCACTACTGTGATAAGGCTGCGCCGGCGCCCAAAGTGGGGAGAGTCGGGTCCACCACTGTGATAAGGGTGCGCCGGCGCCCAAAGTGGGGGGAGACGGGTCCACCACTGTGATAAGGGTGCGCCGGCGCCCAAAAGTGGGGGGAGACGGGTCCACTACTGTGATAAGGCTGCGCCGGCGCCCAAAGTGGGGAGAGACGGGTCCACCACTGTGATAAGGGTGCGCCGGCGCCCAAAGTGGGGGGAGACGGTTCCACCACTGTGATGAGGGCGCGCCGGCGCCCAAAGTGGGGGGAGACGGGTCCACCACTGTGATAAGGGTGCGCCGGCGCCCAAAAGTGGGGGGAGACGGGTCCACTACTGTGATAAGGCTGCGCCGGCGCCCAAAGTGGGGAGAGACGGGTCCACCACTGTGATAAGGGTGCGCCGGCGCCCAAAGTGGGGGGAGACGGTTCCACCACTGTGATGAGGGCGCGCCGGCGCCCAAAGTGGGGGGAGACGGGTCCACCACTGTGATAAGGGTGCGCCGGCGCCCAAAGTGGGGAGAGACGGGTCCACCACTGTGATGAGGGCGCGCCGGCGCCCAAAGTGGGGAGAGACGGGTCCACCACTGTGGTGAGGGCGCGCCGGCGCCCAAAGTGGGGGGGGACGGGTCCATCACTGTGATAAGGCTGCGCCGGCGCCCAAAGTGGGGGGAGACGGGTCCACTACTGTGATAAGGCTGCGCCGGCGCCGAAAGTGGGCGGGGGACGGGTCCATCACTGTGATAAGGCTGCGCCGGCGCCCAGAAGTGGACGAGATGGGGTCACCACTGTGATAAGGGTGCGCCGGCACCCAAAGGTGGGGAAACGCACGACAATCCAGCGTTGTGATAAGGGCGCCCGCGTCCAGAAAAGGAAGTTCGTCACGGCCTAGGTAAATTTCTTCATGAATGGTGCCCTGGCACCCGTTCCGGCTATTATTTGTACCTATGTGACCTAGGTGCACGTTATTCCAATCCGTATCCCCCTCCTCATTCCAGTCCATTTGTATCTGAATCGACCCCACCCTTCACTCTGTTTTTATACATGGGCAGACCCTTATCACTTGAGTTACCACAACAACCTGCTAAAGATAGATAATTTCAAGAGAGCATTTCCACTGAATCGGCTACTTCCAATTAACAACGGCCACTAGGGGCAATCAAAAGAAATTACTTCTCCCACGTGGAGGAAGGCTACCGCTCACGCGATCGAGAGCTTTCCAAAAGCCGATGGACTTACCCGGGGGGATACAGGATCTACTAAATCTGTCCACCTTTTTTTCTGCATCGTTTGCGGAGTATGCGAGCGAAGTGAGCATCAGTAGAAGTCTGGAAGTCCGGCGTAAGCCGGACGGCCAGACTGGTTTATTATATAATGAATGCTACATAACAAGAGAAGGGGAGGAGGATTGGGAGCAGCCTGGTGGTGTGGCTGCAGGGAGCTTTCGATTGACTAGGGTCAGCTGGCACCACGCTCTTATATAGTGGTGCTCAGGCTGGTGGCGTTACACTGCTCGGCTGGGGCAGGTCATCCTCTTACCACCAGCTATACGAATAGCAGGAGCTACATCTCGACATGTGTTTGTGTTCGCATTGTGTTTTTAGGAGTAGGGCATACTACACAGCGACGCTGTCGCTGCGACCGTTCACCACCACAAGTTTCCTCACAGTGGCTCCTACGCCAGCACGGTATTCCATGCAGACTGTGTGATAAAACATGAGAACTCGTGACACTTTGTTCTCATCATTTCTATTCATTTTCTTCACTGCGACGGTGTCGCTGTGAAGTATGCCATGGGCCTTACGCTCATCGTATCCATTGTGGTTCGATAGCAAATATCTAATGAATAAAGTTTGCGCTTGTGCAAAGCGGTTCATCGCCCCATGTGTCTGCCGTAAGCCCATTTTTGTACTTCCTGGTCGCACGCCCATTGAAGACCCCGCATGACAAGGGCGGTTTTACTTTTGACTATTATTCATTGTGCGACTGCAGCACACAGGTGACTTTCAAATCAGTGTTAAAAAGCACCGAAAGAAGTGCATGAACTTCTTTCTCAACCTGATATAACAAGCTTACCGCCTTTTTAATGGTAACTGAGAGGTCATTGATCACAACTTCAGAATGTTTAGCGTTGCGAAACAGTCCAACTCGCTGTGTCAACCGCTCGTTGCTAATCCGCGGCGCTTGTTTTACTCCTTGCGTGAAAGGATCCCCATACCAGCGAATTCCAGCATCATCGGCTAAAACATCCCACAGCATTTCCCGAGGATTGACAAGGTAACACAGACAAACCTGGTGGGTTCATCACCCTAGTTTGATAGGAATGGCGCAATTCATTGCGAAAGCTTCGTCGACGTCCAGCAAAAACAACAGGTGGTCTGCGATGGGGATTCCATTTAGGAATAAATGTCCTCTTTGACATTTCCTGAAATTTATGAAATTTTCCTCGTCTTTAGCACATTCCTATTATTGAGCCAGCACTCATTGAAATCTTCGTGTCGGAGGTTTTGCCATACTTTATGGTGTCGAGGAAAGTAGATCTAATATCCAATCATGAAAGAGCACGAAATACGCAAGAAATCCAAGTAAACGAGGAGCCCTTTTCCCTGCACTTCGTTGCGCGATCTTACTCTATAGAGTAAGATAAAGCGCAGAGCCCCCCATCGTCGCGCGAGGGATGACAGGTCACGCTGTCATTGATCCACTCGCCTCGCCCCACCTCTTTTGCCCGCCGCCACGGGCTCAATCGCGGAAATTGACACGCCCAATGACACGCCCATGTATATGTATGTGTACAACATGGAAATCTTCAATTAGGACATCTAATTTGCAACGAAAACGGAATATCTCGGATCTTTAAAGCAGAATGGGAGAACTACTGATGAAGCGAGTGTGATTTCGCAATCAGAGCCGTGAATCATCCAAATACAGCAGAGTTGTAAGGAAATTTTCGCTGCACTCCTTCTAAAGCATTAAGTAGTAATGGCAATTAGAAATTAACGGTCAGGGGAACAAATAATGGCCTCCAATATTGTGCTTATAAAATAGGAATAGAACGTTAGCGCAGTTTGTTCCTGTTAAAAGCTAATTCTGCCCGAACCATAACAATTCCGACTTTCAGCGCTATCCCAAGTGGAAGCGACTTGACCACGTCAGGATCTGTGTTGCTACTCATACAAGGGACCATGTAAAAGCTCTTTATATTGAACATAATAAGAGTTAATCTCCAAACCGTTTAGGAGCTACGCAGCTTCGCAGAAAATCACTGTCATCCGCGAAGCGCGGCGAAGTTTCGTGAGTTTGAAGAAGCTTCGTGTGGATGACAGTGATTTTCTAGAGTTTACCGAGCCCTGAGGTAACGTGGCACACGGGTCCGAGTCAGAGTGCCGCGAAGCGGCGCTCTGGCTCGGGGTAGTTTTTTTTTTCAGAGTTTACCTAGCCCTGAGGTAACGTGGCACACGGGTCCGCGAAGCGGCACTCTGACTGGACCCGTGTGCAGTCACTGGAAGTACGGAAGTTTTTTTTTTTTCAGAGTTTCGAAGCGGCACTCTGACTGGACCCGTGTGTAGTCACTGGAAGTACGGAAGTTTTTTTTTCAGAGGTAACGTGGCACACGGGTCCTAGTCAGAGCGCCGCGAAGCGGCACTCTGACTGGACCCGTGTGCAGTCACTGGAAGTACGGAAGTTTTTTTTTCAGAGTTTCGAAGCGGCACTCTGACTGGACCCGTGTGTAGTCACTGGAAGTACGGAAGTTTTTTTTTTTTCAGAGGTAACGTGGCACACGGGTCCGAGTCAGAGCGCCGCTTCGCGGTGCTTTGGCTCGTCCCTGATATTTGCGAGTCCCACTACACCGATGTCAAGACCGCATCCGCAAATGACTGATTTTAAAGTGCTTTGAATATCTTTTTTTGAATTGCTTTGAATATATTTTAGTTTTCGTTTCGTGTACTCACTCATCGGTTGGGTACAGGTAACTTATAGCTATATTAGTCAAAAAAAATTTTACGTTCAATTTATTTATCATAAATTTAACTAAACATGAAGTGTAGTGGACTAAGCCAGCATATCCTGGCGCCAACGGACATCTAAAAGGCAGCGACATAAGCGTCCACTGCATTATCTGCTATGATAATTCGCAGACACCCCCCCCCCCCTTGGTCAGCGAGCGGGTGGAGCGAGGGACTGCGGCTGCTCGCCGTCACTGGGCGTTTTGGCGTAAACAAGGCGCATCAAAGGGAAGTCGATGGTGAACGTATGTAAGCCACATGGGGTGCGAAGAAGTCATGAAAATGGGGGCTGCTGGGTTTTTGAAGGCAGCAACTTGGAGGCATGATGGGTGAGGATTTGGTTTCGTGATCCCTCGCATGACTCATCCAGAAAGTCAGCGGTTGAGATGGAATCCCCATTTTTGTTAAAATAGCGACTTTTTCGCGCTTGCATGGAGAAGTTTACTCTAAATGTGTTAATTTACATTGAGCATAGATGGGGCAAAGTTGATAAAGGTTTCCATTTCAAGTTATAAAGAGGATTTCACAATTACGGGAAGGAAAAGGTCTTCAATATAATGCGTTTGCAGGTCTGCCCTCGCAATGTTTTGACTTCAAAGACGGTTGGAGTCCAAACGAATAGAATTGAAGACTCGAGAACGGGTAACTTCGTCATATCGTGGATTTTCCGACATATTCGTTTCACAGGATGACATAATATCGCTCCCACTGCATTGAAGCCACAAACATAGGGGGAATACCCTGAGTATCGTGCTCACCCAACCTTCACTTTTAGCCGAGCCAGGGGGGGGGAACCTTCACTTTGGCGGTGGGAGGGGGGGGGGGCGAAGCTCTCCCTCCCCCCACAACCCTCCGCTGCCCAAATGAGAGAAGCACATGTAGTCTTGCTTAATTTCAGGTTCAAGCCAGAACTTCGTCGCTGAAAGAGGGATTCCCGGCGGAATATCGTGAGGACAGTGCAAACGGGATTGTGATCTCTATTGTTGTGTTTATTTAATTGTGAGGTCCGAAAAACTGTGGAAAACCGAAGGATACAGACAAACATAGGTGTAGATCGGAATCAAAAAATGCGATCAATAAGTAGATAGGTAGTTGTTGAATGTTTTTCTAACCGAGATGGTAGATTTATCGAGTTATTGTTCGAAGCGTGAATACAGCGCTACAGACAAGAAGAAATAACATAGAAAGTGTTCAAAATTATTTCCGGAATAAAGAATAAAGTCGAGGAGTTAACATTGAAGTTTCATGAATTCTTTCATTTTCTGGGCAATATTTCTCAGGACCGAGAGGAGCCAGGGGGAAGGCCGTTCACGCATGGATAGTAGAGAAAGAGTACTAGGTAAAAGACTGAAAAATACCATCCTGAATATCAAGAATTTCTTGGATTTTCCGCCCAACATTTCTCAGGACACAGATGAGGTGAGTCAAAGCTCGGCTAAGATAGGATAGAGGAGACACAGCAGTATGTGAATATGTCCAAATTTTCATTGATTTTCACACTTTGACGCGTTTGTCCCGCATGTGGGGAGGATTTTCTTTATCGAACGGTATACAACAATCCTATACTGGGTTGCTCCTACCTCCCGCCAATTTTTCCAAACATCCGGGATTTTGGACTTTTAATCGAATTTTTCAGGCTTAGTTGAAATCGGTGTTCATCGGCGCATTTGTCTGCGTGATCAGCTCACTCTGCTGCGTCGACGAGTATAGGACTCGGAGCTGGAATTTGCTTGAGAAGCTCTGCCGGCCGTTAGGTGAGCACGCTATAACGGGCGTGCTCACCTAGCCAAGCGAAATAGTGCACTGAAGGTGGAGACGCAGAGACTTTAGGTGAGCAAGCCCGTTATTTTCTCTATCGAAGCTCCGAGTCCTATACTAGTCGACGCAGCATCGTACCGGGATTAGCGCAGACAAACGCGCCGATGATCGTCGATTTCCAAGCCTGAAAAAAACGACTAAAAGTTCAAAATCCCGGATGTTTGGAAAAATTGGCGGGATGAGAGAGCAACCGAAGATAGGAGTGTTGTGTACCGTTCGATAGAAAAAATCCTCCCCACATGCGAGACAAACGCGTCAAGGTGTGAAAATCAATACCTGACGCGTGGCGGGCCGCGGCGCGGACCCAACCCTGTCATGCAACTATTTTTCCGGATTTTCGCACGCCAATATCGACTCAGGTAGGAGGTCTTCTCCAAACCTCTCTTCAGTTTTTAACTTATATGTTACTGCTTATTACCAAGCATATCACAGATCCATTGACCGCTTCCCTTTTTTGCTGAAATTTCGTCCCAAAAATCGGAAAAAATTAAAAATTTTAAACTTCATTTTTCTGCTCCATTTTCAAATCCGCTACAACTTTCGCATATGTTGGCAGACTACTGTGTGTTTTTTATTCTACATTAGCCGCGCTCCAACTCAGCTCTTCTGTGGCCTGAGAAATTTTGGGCGGAAAATCCAAAAGACCTTTGATTTTCACGGAAAAATTTTCCAGTCTGTTTTCCGATCAACGTTCAATTTCAGATATTTCTACCTACTACTCTTCCTCTACTATCCATGTGTGGACGGCCTTCCTCCTGGTTCCTCTCGATCCTGAGAAATATTGTGTGCAATATTGAAGGAGTCATAAAATTTATTAGCAAAAAATCTACAACAAAATAGAAATACGACAAAAAACACAACGAAATAAAAAACCCCCGGCCGTACGCCCACGATTTGGTAGACAACCTTCACTTTTGGACCTCCGATTTTCACGGTCAACCTTCACTTTTGGACCTCCGATTTTCACGTTCAACCTTCACTTTCGAAGACCCATGCTCACCACTATTCCAACTATGGCTACAAACTGTGAAATTTGGGGGTAAAAGAGAAGGTAAACAAAGGTCTGAAATCTTTCAAACCCTCGCATCCATAGATAGTCCAGAAAGTCCATTCCCATGTGACATCTATAGAAAATCTTCCTTGAATTTCCTCAAAAAAAATTGTAGGGCGTAGATTCGCAGAAAATCATTGTCACCCGCGCGAAGCGCGGCTAAGCCGCATTCAGATGGCCCAAAAGTAACGTGACACACGGGTCCGATAGAAAGCGATGCGAAGCGGCGCTTTCGCTTGGGCTGATCACTTTTTGTGAGTCCAGATGGCCCAGAAGTAACGTGGCACACGGTCCCGAGAGAAAGCGCCGCGAAGTGGCGCTTTCGCTCGGTATCGAGTTTTCTTTATTTTTTTTATTTAATACATCACGAGGGTGTGCTACCGAATACAGTGCAAAGAGCATGAGTCAGTATCAGAAAAACGAACAAAAAAAACATCATCATGTAACGCTGAGTTAGAGGGAGATTAGCAACACACTAAAATAAGTAGGAGTGACAGCATTTTTGGCTCATAAGTAGGAAACACCGAAATGGCCCTCACCATAGCCTCCCAATTGGATTGCGAACATTTTTTCTGGCAGTTAGAAAACTATCTCACAAAGAAAACCTATGATAGTACGCTAGTAAGAAATGCGGCTTATGAGCGGAAGGATCCTGTACCGGCAATATAAGACTGTCCCCAGAAACCTGACCGTAGTAGCTGATGATCGGCTACTGATCGTCTATCAGGAGCTGCGGTGATCCGATACCGATAAAAAGGTAGTTCCTGTGATGCCGCTTCGTTGGCACGGGGTATAAATGGCTAAGGCACCTCTTTGATCTGGTACTAACCCCAGACGTAAAGTTGTAAACTCAGTTGGATGCTCGCCGGCTCTACTCCCTATGTGGAGCCGAAATCCCTAGCCAGCGAATCGATCATTATTTACCATCCCCTTTAATGACACCGTAAGGAATATTCGCATCCAGATCCAACGTTCGAAGTAGGGAAGAGATTAAGTAATGAAAATGAAAGAAGTGAGATACTAAGGTGGGCTCATTACTTCCCAGTTGGGAGGAACAAATAACCAACACCAACAAAGTGTAGAAGGCGTATGTAGTGTGGCCAGAAAATCGGTCATGCATGCTTCAGCAAATAACAGTCAAAATCATACATCGTTAAACTACCTCTTGAAGGGGCTAATACCATGAGCAAGTCGATGCTCTTAAAGGCAGGGTCCCACCTCAAGATCGTTTTTGAGATCTCGCCGTGAAAAGAATCTCCAGGAGCTGGTAATCGCTAACCAGTGCCCGTTTGACGCTGGACTTCGAAGTGTTCTAGTCCAGGGTGAAGCGCACACCCCCTACGGCGTCAGACCTTGGCAGGGCATCTTCACATTTCCGGGTTTTGGAGTAGAAGCGATAAGATTCGGAGGAACGGAAGTAAGGTTCAGCTAATGGAAATAGCCCTTCTTTACTTGTTACTGATCAGTACCGCTCCTTCGCTGATTCTTTGAGGACTTCGCAGGTGTGAAAATCTGTCAAGAGCTTCAATTGGCTGCATCCCACTTCCTAGCGCTTGAAAAGGCGTTAGTAGTTGACAAAAATACGAGGAATAATAAACAACCAAAATAAGCTCATACAAAGATTTTGTTAATTTTGTAAGGCATTTCTGAAAAAACCGCGTGGTAATCGAGATCACTACAGTGATTAGGGCAGAACAATAATCTTCTACCTGCAGAGACATTGCAGTTAAGGTTGAGGCCACAACAAATCAGTATAGCCCTTAGGCTAAACGACGCTACAGCTTCTGCACACGCTTTCTTTCAAATTTTCATTTTGCATTGACAACTCGACATCTAAAGTAGGCTGTTTTTTCCTTCGTTTTGCTCAAAATTCTGAGTGCACATGCGTGCCAAACCCAATTCTAATTCAATGATTTAATTTAGTTGTAATATACTTAACGCGAAATGTGCAAGCAACACTCTTATGAAGACACCCACTTCTTGGAATGCAAGAGTGCGAAGGAAGGACTCGTTTTCAGCATGGCAGTAACATCGCGGTGGGTCAACACCGTGGCTGCATCGACATTGGCTCTTCAAGCAAGAGTTGCGGTTCAGCGCATCCGG
The DNA here is from genome assembly GCA_037903475.1 of Ancylostoma caninum. Taxonomy (NCBI): domain Eukaryota; kingdom Metazoa; phylum Nematoda; class Chromadorea; order Rhabditida; family Ancylostomatidae; genus Ancylostoma; species Ancylostoma caninum. Next base: position 82,844 of record JBAJFG010000174.1, read on the forward strand.
ACGAGCACCGAAACTATTCATGGAATAATTCTTAGTTAGGGTCGCTTCATTGTTAAGTTAACCTTGTCTGTTCATTTCATTAGCTGTATTTGGTAACATGTATCTGTTTTTTGTGAGAGAATTATATGCTTAGCTGTGATTTACACGATTGATCTTCATAAATTCCGCAATCGTTTTTTTTTTCATGTCGGCACCTCATGACGTTTTCGCACACATGTATCTCTTCGCCTTCGTCATTGCTTAGTGTCACTGTCATCTTGACAACTTTTCCTCGTCGATTCGGAGTCTTGATAATTTATAGATCATCAAACTTATATTACTCGCAACTGTAGCCGTACGGCACCTTCTCCACTCTAGGCCACAACCTCGAATTTCGTTTCACACACACACACACACACACACACACACACACACACACACACACACACACACACACACACACACACACACACACACACACGCATACACGCATACACGCATACACGCATACACGCATACACGCATACACGCATACACGCATACACGCATACACGCATACACGCATACACGCATACACGCATACACGCATACACGCATACACGCATACACGCATACACGCATACACGCATACACGCATACACGCATACACGCATACACGCATACACGCATACACGCATACACGCATACACGCATACACGCATACACGCATACACGCATACACGCATACACGCATACACGCATACACGCATACACGCATACACGCATACACGCATACACGCATACACGCATACACGCATACACGCATACACGCATACACGCATACACGCATACACGCATACACGCATACACGCATACACGCATACACGCATACACGCATACACGCATACACGCATACACGCATACACGCATACACGCATACACGCATACACGCATACACGCATACACGCATACACGCATACACGCATACACGCATACACGCATACACGCATACACGCATACACGCATACACGCATACACGCATACACGCATACACGCATACACGCATACACATACACGCATACACATACACGCATACACACACACACACATCATAAGTCATGATTAGCTAATTTTCACCATGCGTTGTAGTCACAATCAGGTATCTAATAACTCAGGTTGGAGTGATAATTCAGTAGTCGGGGTCGGCCCTTAGCGCTGCACCCCTTTGTATCGTTATATCCATTGGCAATCATGCCACAGCAGTTCCATATCTGGCCAGCTGGCCCACTTCTATCTGCATAAAAGGAGCTCCACGAAAGCCACTGCTACCAGTGTGTTCGGCGTGCCCGTGAACCTTACGCCACTATATTTCCCTTTGAAAAATGGAAAAATCAAGTGTAGCCGTGTAAACTGTTTGGTCCTATCTCCCAATATATCATAATTATACGGCCACCCTCAGTGTAAAGTTATTGGAAACATTCACTCATGCGAGAATTCCTGTCTCAAATTTGGAATGAGTAGTGACAAGTGTTCTTCAATTAGATTTACAACACCACCAGGGTCAGATCATTCTGAGGCGGAAGAGGAGCAGGTAAGGACACTTCACCATAAGGGCCTCCACAGCCGCAGGATCGCCGTGCAAATTTGTCGGGATTTTAGCACCCATTCTCGTGCAAGATTCTGGCTCCAGTAGTCAGAATAAGAGATACTGCAGATAAAAGAAGGCTCAACGTTTCCGTTGTGATACTGAAACCATGCCTTTCCCGAACAGTCGACGCAGATGGTCACGCTATAAAATCAATCGGTTTCCACTGTGCTAGCCCAAGCAAGGTGAGAGCCAAACACTTCATTTCCAGGTAGACGGATGAGTTCACTGGAGTCAAAACAAAGGTGATGTCGAACACTCCTCCTCAACAGAAGCAGCCTAATACTACAACAGTTCCAGTTCTGAAGTACCGTCTGCTTAAGAACTGCGTGGATCCCTCCAATAGTAGAAATTTCCATTTAAGCCATCCAAGTTAAGCTTTTTTTTTCAACGGAGAACTTCACCTGACCCCGATTTCAATCTTCGAGAGCCTCAGAAAAATTAAGCGTACCTTTGGCCACTCTGTCTTTGTGTTGTCTCGCAAGCTGTCGCCAGGAACTTTGTGAAGCGCCGTGAGCCTAAAGGCAGGTCGGAGGTGACAAAGGGCAATGTTGTAGTACAGTGGAAACCGATTGATTTTATAGCAGGACAACGTAACCATCTACGTCGACTGTTCGGGAAAGGCATGGTTTCAGTATCACAACGGAAACGTTGAGCCTTCTTTTATCTGCAGTATCTCTTATTCTGACTACTGGAGCCATTATCTTGCACGAGAATGGGTGCTCAAATCCCGACAAATTTGCACGGCGATCCTGCGGCTGTGGAGGCCCTCAAGGTGAATTGGCCTTACCCGCTCCTGTTTCGCCTCAGAACGATACGATCTTGGTGGAATTGTAAGTTTAGTTGTAGAACTTTGCCACTACTTATTTCAAATTTGAGACAGGAACTCCTGAAGAGTGAATGTCCTCATTCATGTTTTTTTTTTATTGAGGCTACCTGTATAATTATGATACATTGGAAGATAGGACCAAACACTTAATTTACACGGCTACACTTGATTTTTCCATTTTTCAGAGAGAATTCTAAGCACAATTACAGTTTACATTTCTTTACCAACAGGGCTGGTTCTGAGTATGTGAGACTACACAATAGGAAACCATTTCCTACCAAACTCAATTCTTTCAAAAATATGATTGACACTTATCTGGGAATGTAGGTGGATGCTCAGTGAATTCCCACAATCCTTGTGCCTACCCGTTCTTCTTTCTCTTTTGTATAATTTGTTCTCATAGTTGCTGCAGTCTTATCGTTTTACAGTTTTAGTTTTATGCCTCAAGTTTGCCTACTTCACTTTCATTGTTACTAATGTATTACACATGAGTGATCTCATGTAATAAATTATTATTATTAAATAAATATAATAACATAATGTTTTCGGGCACGCCGAATTTACTGGCAGCAGTGGTGTGTGGGAGAGCAAATACCGCAATTTTTGGGGTGCCCGTACATTTATGATACGCACTTTATACACCGGTAGACCATCATCACTTGAGTTACTACATCCGGTAGCTCAACATAAATTGTTTCAAGAGATCATCTGCACTGAATCGTTCACATCCAATTATTCATAGACCCTTGGCCTACCAAGAATGTGCGCGAAACGAGCACCAACAGAAGTCTGGAGGCCGGTGTTAGCCCGACGGCCAGACTGGTCATCACATAGGGCACGTACGCATTCGATGCCTCTAGTACGCTCAGCCAAAATTGATAAGCATCGTCGTCGGCTGAGAGCTACGCTAAATGCTATTCTCCTCGTGGAGTGTAGTGACAGAAGACATTTTGATTCATTTAGGGAACAATGCGATTAACTCTGTCACTACTCCATATATGGTGCCCGAAATCTTATTAGAAACATATTCGCGGAAAACCTTGGACAACCAAGATGATTTGAGGTGCTGAACACGAATATCTCATCCATTTTTTATAGCAAGGGTTACGTTTAGTATGCGGTACGTACGTATGGTATCTCACATAATTCTCTCGAATTTTGCACAGAGGGGCAATTCCAAATGCTGATCACGATTATTACCATCTGCATGACACTCCCATTTTCCTCCCGAATTCTGCGCAATTTCTTCTAGTTTCCCGCAGTAATCGTACCCTCATAAGTTTTAGGTTACGGTTCAGAATGTATATTCGCGCTTACTAAATCAGGGAATTCCTGTGTGCAAAATTAAAGGAATTCTGTGAGTACCGTATCTATCGCATATCGACACATCGCATATCTGGGTATCATATCCGTGTTCTTGTACTAGTACTATGCGAGACGTGCGAGAAATGCATGAAAACGGGGTGTCTTTCATGCGCTTGACTTTACGCCCCTTGACGTTCACGGATTCCGCCACGCAGGAATCAGGTGTGCATTGCTATCCACACTGATATCTGCGTCTACGACACCATCTTCAAAGGTGAGTGACGTTATGAATCTCTAGCAACCAGTCGCGGACGCAGAAAGTGGGCAGGAGGGGGGGGGATTGGGAAAAAAGTGGGGTCTCCGGCGTTTTGGGGACACAGACAGAAAATAAAATTAATTGAAGCATTAATTGTAGCAATAATTAATAAAAATTATATTAAAAATAATAACAAAAATAAGCAAGTAAAAATAAACTAATACAAAATTTTCATTAGTATTGTAAAGTAATTTCGAAAATTTGGCGACCCATTCTCGGGGGGGGGGGGGCGTTCCCCGTTGCGCCCGCCACTGCTGGCAACCGACTACCAAGTAGCTGCGTATTACTTCAGAAGTGAAAATTTCCTTGAGCGCTGCTTTTAAAGGCCCGCACTTGGAATATCCTTTACGTAATTATCCTATACGCTATCCTTTACGTAATAAAACTGTCGAACATCTGCTTCACGTTTCCTCAGGTATAGGAGGAAAATCCAGTTACGGGAGAACAGTATGCCTTGTTTGCGTGCTTCTTTGCATATCCCTGAGAACGCCATTGGTAATAATGGCTGCAAATACATTCACGAACTAGCGATATTATTATAGGTGTCTAGAAGTGTTCTGCTGCAACTAAAGGAAAGATTATTATTAGGAAAATAATGATTACAATGCATGAGTGCAAAATGCAACAGGTACGGCCACAACATGAACTCCTCAATGCACCTTTGGATGCGATTCACAGCTAACTGTGAGCATCCATCATCATTGTTTTTTTTTCTTAACTACAAGAGATAGCACTCCCACTGAAATTCTAGTTCGAATTTGAATTTCGCGCCGCGTTAGCGCTGGTTCAAGCAAGGGTCACGTCGCGCGCAGACAGATGCAGATTTAGATAAGAGTATTGGCCTAAGAGTATCCAAAGAATTCGCCGGTTCAAAGTGGATAAAAATGAACCGGCGATGTAAGAGATAAGGGTCGTGAAAACGATACGTATCGACTGCCATCGCCATGGATTGGTGCGAAACGGAGTTCATCGCCCGTAGTCTCGAAGATGTGTTCAAAATGAACTGGCGATGTGAGTGATAGCGACAGTGGAAACGATACCTATCGACCGCCATGCCACATCAGTTATCATCTCTCTCACATCTGAAGTTTCCTCATTCACCTAGTCTATGTGGCGATCGCGACGACAGCCGGCTGTAGTTTCGATCGCGACGATTGCTGGCGAAGTCTGGGGATACTCTAAAACCTATCACGGCTCGTGTTCATCATAAACAGGTCCTTTAGTGAATGAAAGAGCGATGTTTCCATGTTCGATTATTCTCCTCTGCATCAGTATTCTATAGAGCGCTGTTTGCTGTACCTGTTACGAGAGCGTTTGTTAGATCTGTTACGAGATCGCTACTGTCCGCTGCAGCAAATAGGCGAAAATAGAGTTGCTGGGGAAGGGGGGGGGGGGCACTTAGTATTAGTCGATAATATGACCCGTCCTATACGTTCTGATTTGTAAGATGACATGTCCAGAACACCCCGACTTGTTAAGGGGTTTTTACAGTTTTGACGCGCCGCGCTGCACCCTATGGTTAAGCACAGGGCGCGGCAACGCAGTGCGAGCTAGTGCTCGGCAAATGACGCAAGGGGGTCCTTGCACACTTTTCGCCGCGGCGGTTCAGTTTGCGATCTCGCACTGCGGGCTGCAGCAAGGAATGCTTCGTGGCATTCTTTGCCGCTATGGCAACGCGGCAAATCGGACGTTCATTGTGAGGCGAGAAGTGAGCTCGCAGTGGTTCACTTCTCGCGCCGCGCCGCACTATGCTGAAAACTGCACAAACCCCTTTAGCAGAGAATGATAATTCTCCCATGACCACACCTGTTCCACCGTAGCCTTAGGCGTCAAATAATCTTAGCGAATGGTGTACTTGGTGCACAATGCACACAATACACCTGGATTTACGGCGTAATCTTTGAAGTCAGCCGGACGTGAACCACTAGGCCAAAACTAACTGGATAACGGATAAGTGATCCAGATGATCCAAGACACCACATTCTATTTTATTGCAAAATCAGCGTCGGATTTCCGAAACGCGAGCTTGGGAATAATATTTCGAAGTGGAGAGTGATGATTCGACCACACTCTTGGTACATATTCAAAAGCAACATTTCCTTCTCTTTCAGTCCTTTCATTCTCATTCAGACCGATCCACTTTCTTTGGCTTTTTTGAAGGTGGATAGAAATGTAGTCGTTTACAAAAATTCGTATGAACTGAATCATGGGTTTGAACTCTGTAACAACGTTGCTGAGAGGTACTACATATTTTCTTAGTTTGGCTCAATTCTTAGCTTAAATTCGGTGGAAATGATTGGCTGCGCTTCTTACACCATTCTCCTCAGTGATCCCCACCGTGACAACGCCTAGAGACACGTCATGTTGTTCCCTCAAGTTGCTTGGGAGAAATTTCGTACCTCCCAAGTAGCAGAGTTCAACTAAACACAATTATACGCTGGAAACAGCAGCTACTGAGATAAAAAATACTTAATATTGGATCAGGAAAACTTATCTTTGTCTTCTTTTTTTCGCTCCTGAGGTGCCCAGTGGGGTAGTCTCGAATACATGGAAAATCACCCTATGTTTCCAAGATAGTGATATTCGCATAGACGAACTAAAGTAGGTCTAAAATTTTTTTTTGCTTTTCGGAGAGTTTCATTTTTACTTCTACAAGGTCACCAATCACTATACATTACTATACCATGAGCTTGTGGACATGTTTCGATACAGTCGAAATCTCACTTTTGCACTGAATTAACACAATTTTGACGCACAATTGCATATCGATAGAAACAACCACCTTCTTTTGCAGAGATACTATCTGTGCAAACAAAACGAGCTGGGAAGGGAAGGAGGACTAAAAAAACAGACTTCAGAAAGGAGAACGAGATGTATCTCTGCATAGGTGATCTGGATGTTTCTCGAAAAAAAGAAGAACGAGAAATGTCTCTACATCAGTTCGAAACAATGTAAACGGGCCCTCATTTCTCATTGATTGTACGGTGTATAGAAGCAACTCGTTGAGAGATCGGACCCGTTCTCTAAATGGAATCGTTTTCCGCTGATAACAACGCAAAATCCTTGCGAGGCAGAGGCCTTTTACTGATTCCGAGCAATTTGGAGGAGGTGGTCGTAAATCGAGGTGTGTTGTGTGCACTGTGCACTAAGTACACCATTCATTAAGATTATTTGACGCCTAAAGCTACGGTGGAACAAATGTGGTCATGGGAGATCTATCATTCTGTCCCCTTTAGCTCTCTTAGGCCTATGGCATACTACACAGCGAGGCTGTCGCTGCGACCGCTCACCACCAAAAGTTCTCGCACAACTGCTCCTACGCCAGCGTGCTCATCCAACCAGACTGAGTGATAATGTATGAAAATTTGTAACATTTTGTTCTCATCATTTCCATTCATTTTCTTCACCGCGACGGTGTCGCTGTAAAGTATGCCATGGGCCTTAAAGGCAGCACTCGTCGAAACCATCGTGTTTGTGACTTCGCCGGATTTTGGGGTTTTTGGGGGTGTATTGCTCATATCCGGCGGTGAAATCACCCGAGAAAGCCGGGAAGAGGCGATGCTGCCTTCCGTGCGCGGACGAGTACTCCAGCGGCGCCCTGCGTGTGCAAATGGGTCCCAGCACGGAGAAAGGGAATCGGTAGCAGCTCGCATGTGTTAAAATGCGCAAGCTGGTGCGTCGGGCCCTCCGAAGCACTAGCCGACCGGGCGTGCACGCGACGGCAGTTCGCCGTTTTCTGCAGGTAAGTCGTTACTGTGTGTGTTCCTTGCAGATTTGTGATGTGCGCGACGCCTACTTTAGGGTTCGCAGCTCAGGTCCGAGTCGAGGATTTCGACTCGTGCTGCCTTTAAAGTGCAACAGTTACAGTGGACGTCAATGGCGTGGCCCATCCGCGGCCTCGAGAACGCACCGACTTGGATGTCGTCTGTCGCCGGAATGCTACTCCTAGGCGCTTTTCTTCCCGATTCGGTCGGAAATCCTTAAAACGGCTAAATAAGCTGTTAGAAACAGGATAACAACAGCATACGACATCGGTTATGGCGCGTGCGGCTTGTTGCGCGGCGTCCTTCGCGAGGCCATGGGTGCGCCACCGCAGTTGACGTCCACTGAACCTAAAATGCAAGCAGGTCAGAAGGTGTAGAACAGGTCATATTATCGAGCAATGCCAAGTGGCCCCCACCAACTCCATTTTACCCTAATTACAAACAAAACAAAGTATATGTACAGTCTGTCCGAAACGACGAGTGCGCCCACGCACACGGGGATCGAGAGGCGGCCACACTGGCCAGCACTCCACGTCATCATCTCTAATCTGCGTATCACTTTTCATCGTTATCTTCACAATGATTTGGCTGTGACGTGGACGACGTGGTAGCCATCAGCATCCGTCCCAGCCGCACCGCCTCTCGATCCTCGCGTGCGTGCGCGGACTCGTCGTTTCGGATAGACGATATCTGAGTTTGAGGAAGACATCGTCTTGCAGTTTGTTTCCTACGAAGAGTCTTTTTCTCATTGCTTATTAGAAAGCTGTTGCATCGTGTAATTTGGGGTCTTCACTGTGGTTGATGACTAGCTTTCTCCTATCCACGATGATTTTTAGGTCAATTGTGTGAAGACATTGCATCGTGCGCTCGAAGTTACTGACGTCAGGTAGAAGTTCTTGCTGAAGTACCTGTGAAAGTTCTGTGCCCGTCTTACTTTGTGCGGGTTTACAGTCTTATTGGGGGTGTGGGCCATGATGAGGCGAAAGTGGGTGGGCATTGTGTCTGCGATTGGTTCATTCGAACCCTCGCCCCGCCCTTCAGGAGCTCGCACTAATTCGCGCGCGATTTCACCATAATTGCCTATGCAAATTTGAATGTTAGTGGGGACAAGTCGACGCCGGAGGGCGGGAACACGCCGCCTTATTTTGCCTCATCATGACCCACACCCTCTTATTGGTTACGGGGTTTTACTGCTGTAGTTGCAGTTCGGTGGTTCAGTTTTATTGTGTGCTTCTATTCACAAGCATTGGCAATTATAAACGGACCTTGGTAGCAGTCGTACCGTGCTTCTATGCAGCACGGTATCATATCACAATAACCCAGATGCGCTGCAGGGCGCATCTATCTAAACAAGAAACAACATGGAAGAGTGACTGATATGGCGTAACGGCAGCGTAATGTGAAATCTATGAACTATGCGTTATGCAGAGCATAACAAGTTCAACTCAATCCAGTAACATCCGAAGAAGAGTGCGATTGCCCACAGCGCCACTCTATCTCAAACAGTTACCAAGAAGGCCCATAAATGAGTGAAACTGTCGCAGAAACTTAAGAAAAGCTGAAGATCCCCCAACATCAACCAGCCGCAGCACCCACCAGCCCGCCGCGCCGCGTGGGTGGTGCGGCGCGCCATTCCGCGAGAGTACTGATCGTGACTGACGTCCCCTATACGTGCGTATTGCGAAAAACACCGTAGCGTTTCAAATGAGAATTTGATCTATTGAAATGGATCAGCTCGCGCGTATCGCAACGCGATGCTTATTCCGAGATGAATGCCCTGTATAAAGTTATTCATGCTAGCGGCGCGTCAAAGTTTACGCGCCTATACAAAACTTCACAAAGTTTTCGCGCCGACCCAAAGCGACGAAAATGGAAACGCGGTTTGTTCGCGCGGCAGTCGCAACGGCAAAACTAGGAACATTGTTGACCTGTCAACTGTGTGTCGGCGCGTAAACTTTGACGCGCCGCAAGCATGAATAACTTTTATGAGCAAATCAGAACAAAAATGCAATGCTGCTCCGGTCTATTGCATACAACAATCACAGGGAGACAAGAAAGAAGAACCAATAATGAACAAAAAGTGAAACTACCTGTACTGATTGAAAAACCACTGCTATCGTCAAATGAGAATGGTACCCAAACGACTTCTGACAGCTGCGCTATCCCTAAAAGAAAGGAAATGGCATAGACAGGAAACTCGATTGTTAAGGCACACAAACATTCGAAAAGCCTATTTGTACAAATGTGTCCGACGCAAATAATGTGTGGTAATTGCATGCATCCGACGCACATATAGTCTTTCTCAAAAATACTTGCCTCACGATTTATCGCCCATCTACTAAGCCGCGCTGCATCACCTATGCATTATCATACGTTGTATAACGTGGCTGAGCTGACAGCGTGAGGCAAGAATTTTTGAGAAAGACTGTAACCTGTGGCAGCCAAAACGCAGCCCAAATGCAGTTAGGATGCTTGCGATTGTGAGCTTATGCTGCCGCTATACTCCTCGTACATATAGCGTCTTGCATCGCAGTCGCTAAAGATTGGCGATCGTCCGTCGTCAAAAAAGGATCGACGATGGCGAGTGGATAACGTAGGCGACAGAGCATCTAAGTCTTCCATTTCCGAATTTCGCGCAAATTTCACCTATTTATTTGCCATTAACTGATGAAAGAATAGGTGGCACATACGGGCTGCTGTAGCTCGACATGAACCTAAAAACAAGTAATATTTCTCTCAGCTCAATGGATTATGTATTTTCATAATCTGCGACTGTTTCCACGATTTGAAAACAAAACCTCCAAAATTCAGAAATTTGCAAGAAACACTAAAAAATTGCTTTGACAGTGAGAGTGAGAGGAAAAAAAGAAAGAATGGTAATGATTGAGCGAGTGAGATAGATGCAAAAGGCTCAACATGAATGTAAACAGGAAAAAATGTGTTGACGGTGTGACAGTGTACCGTTATGGGGAACATATCACAAGATAGGTCCTTGGATGTGAAAAGGTTACTCTGAAGTGAAGAACGGGATCCTCACACAGCTCCGACATTAGTTCTCCATCGAAAACCGAAAAAAAAAATGGAAAAGAAAAACAGCGAAAAAACATACTTTTTGGGCGTACAAATTGTCAACAAGGAAGTTTTTCTGTTTTTTTTCTGCTGTGGTTTCTTTTTCTGTTCCTTTTTTTTTGCGGTTTCTGAAAAATGAAGAGCTGGGCGCTCCCGTCGCAACGCTGTCCAGTCGCCATCGTCGATGCTTCTCGACGCTGGCAACCGCCGAACTTTGACGACTGGCAATCGCCAAACTTTAGTGACTGGCGATCAACAATCTTCTGCGACTGGCGATCGCCAATCTTTAGCGACGGGCAATCGCCAATCTTAGGGGATGTAGCGTCGGGAGGAGTATAGCACCCCTCTAGCTATGTATCATTGTCGGCGATAATCGCCAGAGTTTTCATCGCGACCCGCCCACAGTCAATACGTATCAAAATGAAGTCGCCAATCTTTGGCGATACTACTCAGACAATTTCGGGGGCAAATCCCGTTCGGAGCGAGCGGGGGGCGAGGGTCGGAACGAGCGTTTGGGTGTTTTCGCCCGAAAAGTAGCCGCGTTCAGGCCGCTGTAGGGCCGCTGAAAGCGGAGCCTGCATTCCAATCCGCCCGAGTACTGCCCGCGTTCAGGCCGCCATGAGCCCGCAAACCACCAGGCGCTACTGCTCCTAATCAAGCGCACAAGGCGGTATTCTCCACAATTACCTGTCAGCTGGACGCCGGCACCGTGACAACTTCTGTCAGCTTGGTCACTGCTTGGGTACAGTCTTGCACGGAGCAGCTCTGATCATTCTTTGTGAATTACTGAGAGTCCGCTGCTTTATCCACTAGGCCATCCATGCTGCCGATTTCTTCCATACCGGTGTTGCGTTCATCCTTTACCACGTGCGTACTACCACCAACCAGTCATTTCGACCGAGCCATTTCCTTATTGAGCCGAAATATGTAGTCGTTCAGGCCGCTTTTTGGAGATATTTGCCGACGGTCAATGGCCGCGGAAAGCGAGCCGATGCCCGACACTCTTCACATAGCGGGCCGAACCCCTACGGTGGTGCATCAGCCCGAATGATTCTGCGTTTAGCCCGCGATTCGCCCGACAGAGCGTTTGGCCCGCAACATGCGTGGTTCCGCCAGCTGTTTGCCCGCTATTGGTCCTCGTTCAAACGTTCCGTCGGGGATTTGCCGGCGGTTGGAACGGGATTTGCTCCCGGAATTGTCTGAGTAGGTGCTATACTCCTCGAGGAGTATAGCGGCAGCCATTCGAGCGTGTTTTTCATTTCTGTGTACACGCTGCATTCTACACGGAAAATCATGTGCGAATGGTGTAGCGCGCATATGCAATCAGAGTAAAATAAAGTTATGTTAAGTCCGCTAGGGTATTCCTAGACTTACAGGGTGTTTTTCTGGGAGTAAAATCGGTGCAATTGCGGACCTAGTACTAAGGCTACGTGCGAATTGCTGGAACCTCCGCTTTCACGTGGTCTTTCGACTGAGAATTTGATGTATTGGAATGGATCAGATCGCACGCGATTTTACTCCCGGAAAAACACTGTAGACGTAGGCATACTCCACAGCGACGTGTTTGCTGTCCAATAGAAAGTGTTGCACGCGGTTTAGAAACGAGTCGGTAATGGTGAGATCCTACGTGGGAGTGCATAGGTGCATTCGACAAGTCGCAGACGTTCTAGCTTGTTGATCGCAGTGGTTTTTGGCTACCTATCATGTTAAATCATACCCAGAAATGATCTGGAAGTACGTGGAACGCACGCCTCCGATCAGTGCGAGACCGACTCCCTGCGAAATGACACGTACAGTGGAGGTCAATGACGGTGGCCCATCCGCGGCCTTGAGAAGGACGCCGCGCGCACCTTGATCGGTGCGCGATCAAGGTGCGTCTGTTGCCTTTGATCGTCTGTCGCCGGAATGCTATCCATAGGCGCTTTTCTCCTGATTCGGTCGAAAATCCTTTAAACGGGTAGAAAAGCTGCTAGAAATAGCATAGCAGCAGCAGAAGACATCGGTTATGGCGCGCGAGGTGCGGTTGCGCGGCGTCCTTCTCGAGGCCTACCGCCACTGACATCCATTGTATATAAAAATTTTCTATATCTCACCAGACAATCTGCACTGGTACTGGCGATTCAGAAACGACTCGGTACAGGTGAAATCCTACGTGGAGAGTGCAGAGGTATTTTGACAAGTCCCCCGTTCTAGCTCGTTGGTCCCAGTGCTTTATAGCAGGTCTGACAAGTTAAAAGGACCCCGGAAATGATGTGGAAAGTACGTGGAACGCATGCGTTCAAGCGGTGCGATACCGAGTGGGCGATGAATGGTCTGTACTTGAGCAGTTGTACGAAAATCGAAGCTGAATGGTTGCGACGACGTTCTCGCTGTGGAATATACAGTCCTGTAGATCAGGAGGGAAGGATCTCCGCGACGCTTAGGATCCTCCACGTCGTTATCTCCAGCAAGCAGATCGTGGGTCGACATGTTAGACATAACGGCGTATCATGGTCGAACGTTGTCTTCAGTCATCTCCAACATGTCGACCCATGATCTGCTTGTTGGAGATAACGACGTGGAACGACGTGGAGGATTCTAAGCGTCGCGGAGATCCATCCCTCCTGATCTACAGGACTGTACGTGTTTTCGGTTGCAGGAGCATGATAGAACGCCCCCGATGATCGTGTGGGCCTACTCGAGACGCAGATGGGTGCAAGCGATGCCGTGGCACCGGCTTTAGCCGTTTGGACAACAAAAAGTGTTCAACGGTACTTGTTTTGTCGTGTTTAGACGTGTGTAATCGTGTCCAACGGCGTGTTCAGACATGTGTAACCATGGTGGGGCTCGATGTACCTGTATTTTGCAAAAAAAATGCACTAATCTTCTGTCTGTGTATATAAAAGCGAAAGTTTGTGTGTGTGTGTTTGTTTGTATGTTTGTATGTTCGGAATAGAAATCGCGGGGGATGAACCGATCGGGACCAAATTTTGTATGTAGGTTCCTCGGGGGCCGGCGGAGGTTATAGGCTACTTTGCACCTGGGATTATCGATTGGCTTATCGATTATATTGATTTTATTGATTTTTCGCTCTTCTTGACCAGGGACTAGCGAGAAAATGCCTACTGGGGTACCTCAATGCGCTGAACACGAACATGACAACCATTTTGCGCCAAATTATTGATTTATTGATTTTATTGATTTTTTGCCATCTTTGTCCACGGGGTGGTAAGCACATGTCTACTGGGGTATCTCAATGCGCTGAACACGAATATGGCAACCATTTTGTATGACACTATGGATTTATCGATTTTATTGATTTTTCGCCATTCTTGCCCAGGAGGCGATGAGGACATGTCTACTGGGGCACCTCAACACGCTGAACTCGGATATGGCAACCATTTTGGGCAGAATATCGATTTATTGATTTTATTGATTTTTCGCTATTCTTGCCCGCTGAGCGGTAAAGACATGTCAACCGGCGTATCGCAGTGCGCTGAACACGGATATGATAGTCGTTTTGGCCGAAATATCGATTCATTTGTTACATTGATTTTTCGACATTCTTGCACACGGGTCGGTGAAGACGTGCCTTCTGGGACTTTCCGAAACGCTGAACGTGGATGAGGCAAGCACTTCATAAGAATTTATTCACCAGTCAAGCAACTTCACCCCATTTTTTGAGGGAAGGGGGCAGGGTGAAGGAGGGTCACTTGAGCTGATCACCAAATGATGGACATTTTGAAAGGATTTTTGGTTCAACAAATATTGTCATCAGCTTTAAATGGCCGGGAGAAATTGAACACCCGAGCGAAGCCGGGTACACCGTCTATTATTCATATTTCTACTCTAGCCTCAAGGTATTCAAATCATATAATACTGTTGTGGTGTTGTACAACAATGAAGTACTATAGGCTGTCCGAAACGACGAGTCCGCCCACGCACGCGGGGATCGAGAGGCGGCGCGGCTGAGACGGATGCTGTTGGCTGCTACGTCGTCCACGTCACAGGCAAATCATTGGTCAATAACATGAAGATAACGATGAATCGTGATACGCAGATCAGGGATGATGACGTGGAGCGCTGGCAAACGTGGCGGCTTTTCGATCCCCTCGTGCGTGGGCGGACTCGTCGTTTCGGACAGACTATATAAGGCATTTGTCATAGAGTAAACATCGGTGCAATTGCGGACCTAGTACAAAGGCTAGTACAGTCTATTATAGTCTGTCCGAAACGACGAGTCCGCCCACGCACACAGGGATCGAGAAGCTGCCACGTTTGCCAGCGCTCCACGTCATCATCTCTAATCTGCGTATCACGTTTCATCGTTATCTTCATGGTATCGACTAATGATTTGGCTACGACGTGGACGACGTGGCAGCTAATAGCCCACGTCCCAACCGCGCCGCCTTTCGATCGTGCGTGCGTGGGCGGACTCGTCGTTTCGGACAGACTATAGCTCACAGAGGGCGCCCGGTCGGACTTTGTCCGCAGCTACGACTTCACCATTTTTCGGCTAACCGATCTATTTTTTGCACTTTTTTGATATTCATATGGTGTGGTTCCTTCCATTCTTATGTTTCCCCACTGCCATCCGCTAATTCTTCCAGACGCATTCTGCAGGCAAAGTCGTAATTGCAGACAATGTCAGATCTGTCATCACGCCAGCCGTGATGACCCCGGCATACGTGGCCCCGCCCACCCCGGCTGTAAGTACGGGCAGGGCCACCGAGTGCTCATACTCGATCTAAGAGCACGCAAAGTGCAGCGGTTACTGATCTCGTCTTGATAAAGCTGAACCACCACTCTCCTCTATTCTTAGTGCAGGGCCTCAAAACCCTGTTGTTGTCATCCGGCTGTCCATTCTGTGGACAATCTTGAAAGGGTTTCCAACCCTCCGTCTTCTCGCCCATATATTTTGGTGCATCGGCCTAAACAGCCAATTTCTCCCGTGCCAAAGCGTAACAACTTTGGGGCCAGGAGCGAAGACAGCTCACACCAGAGCAACTAAAATCTCCCGTGCCAAAGCGTACCAACTTTGGGGCCAGGAGTACCTGCAGCTCACCAGAGCAGCACTCAGCTCACACCAGAGCAACTAAATCTCCCGTGCCAAAGCGTACCAACTTTGGGGCCAGGAGTATCTGCAGCTCACACCAGAGCAGCAGTCAGCTCACACCAGAGCAAAACCTAGCTTACACCAAAGCGACTCTCAGCTCACACCAGAGCAACTTTTCGGTCAGATTCCAAGACCGCGAATCGATTCAATTCATCCCCACACCAGGGAAACTAACTCCAGAAACTACCTGGGGATAACTCTCGGTCCAGTACCAAAACAGAGTTGAACTAATAAGTGACTAAAGTGCAGTAGCAAAATGGCGCTCCACTTTCACAAAAAACCTATCATGCTGAACTCAAACACGCTCAAAGATTTGACGGCGCGCTACAAGGAGTACACAGCGAAGGTAGATTACCCTACAATAGACGAGGTCAGCTACGAAAACTGCAGATCTACAATCGCGCTACTACAAAGCGGTATAAGGCAGATCAGGGAGGGGAGAGAAAACCTCCAAAAACTATACAATGAGATCAGAGACGAGTATAAAAATTGCAAAAATAAGTCTGAAAGGAAAGAGTTATTGATCGAAATGGAACAAATAGAAGAGGATTCGCAGCTCCATGTCGCAATCGGAGATGCGAACAACCTTATTTTCATGTTGACAGCTCGGCTGGACGAGGCAAAATGTGTCCGAGATCGAATGGACGTCAAACTTGGTTATGCAACGCAAAAATCGCAGAGAAACGAAACTATCACTCTTGACGATGAGCAGGCACAAAATAACTCAGACCAAAATTCTGATCAAACCAGCACAACTATCGAGGCAGAAAACGTAGCCTCATCAATTTCGGAGCCAATTTCACAAAACCCCAATACAAATCGATCCAATCAAGGCCCATGCCGATCGATCAGACCTCCACAAGCAACACTGCCCAAATTCCACGGCAACGCAGAGGAATTCCCAGAGTACTGGGCAGTTTTCGAAACACTAGTTCACAAAAGCAATGATCTGGATGTTATGGAGAAAATCCTTCTACTGAAGGAAAGCTTGAGAGGTCGAGCACAAGCTGTCATCAAAGGAATAAAGCTTGTTCCACAAAACTACGACTGGATTATCCGAACGTTGCAGCAAAACTATTGCAATCAGCCAACAAATAGATCTCAGATCGTTCAAAAGTTGGTGAACCTGAAGCCGGCCAACAATTTTGCAGACAGCTGCACTGCAGTCTTTGACCAAATACAGATATTGGTCAATCAGATGATTTCCGCTGGCTATGACGTGCGAAATTCTTGCGATCCCATGTGGTGTGAGACCATTCTAGCAAAGTTTCCTCAGGACGTCGTAAAACCTGTGCTAGTATCTGGCCAAACAATCGCAAATCAAACAATCGAGGACCTTCTGGGGCAATTGAGAAAGGAAATTGCCGCAAAAGCTTATGTCGAGAACAGACTCGGCCATAGGCCAAACAGTAAGGTCATTACTTCAAAAGAGAAGAGTATCAACCAGCGACCCTATATCAATGAAGGGTGCTTATTCTGCCGTAAGGGCAATCACGCATCGATGACATGCAGAACAATAACAGATCAGGAGACTCGTCGAAGAACATTAAGGGACGAGAACAGATGCTGGAAATGTTGCTCAGCAAAACACACTAGTTTCGACTGTCAGAAACCTGACTGTCCTAACTGTGGGCAAAAACACCACGCAAGCTTGTGTTTCAAAAGAGAAGCGGATCAGCAGAGATTTCAAACTCCATCGTGGAACGCGAACCAGAGAAATATGGTCGGTCAAAACAATGCAAGGCCAACATATCAACCTAACAGAGACAGAAGGATCTCCACAAACCAAAATGATCGTAGGAGGCCCACGACAAACCATGCTCACACAAGTGCGAGAGTTACAGAATCCACGAGTACCAACGCATCACAGCTCGTGCTCATGACGAGCGAAGGAAACGTGTGGAATTTCAATACTGGAGAGTACGAGAAGGTACTTTTCTTCTTTGATTCGGGAGCTCACAAGTCAGTAATCGAAGAGTCCGTGGCCGATCGATTTGGCCTTCCAAAGGAAACCACAGAAATATGCACGATGTCCGGCATGGGTGGCCACATAGAGTCCTTCATGAGTCACATAGTGAATATGAGAATCAGTACAGCTTACGGGGAAGAGATTGACATGAAAATCCAAACAAAACCCGTCATCACCAACAGCTTTCCGAGCGTGAATCTCACCTCGGTCGACATCACCTTCTTGAAGGAAAACAATATCTGCCTGGCTAACTCAAAGCTAAGAGGAGAACAGCAGATTCCGCACATTCTCGTAGGACTAGACCACTATCACGATCTAGTCACCGGTCCTGCCGAAGCTGCACGGACTCCTTCGGGACTTCACATTACGAAAACCGTATTCGGACCTACAGTATACGGGAAAGGCATCACCTACGCCACGAATTTCCAGAACGCTATGTGTTATGGACTGACTGCCGTTCACGAAAGTAGTGAACAAGACATTCTGAGAAAAATGTTCGAGTTAGAAGGGCTAGGAATATCCGCGCTCGAATGCCAAAGCGACGACAAAGTCCACAAATACCTGAAAGAGTACACGAAGAAGGTCTCTTTCGAGCATGGGCGCATCACAGCCCCATTTCCATTAAAAGAAAACATATCGTTTTTGGAGGACAATTATGCTATGGCAATACGACGCCTGGAATCTCTCCAACGAACACTCCAGCAGAACCAAGAACAATGCGGGTGGTACTGCAAAATCCTACAGAACTACGAGCGAGAAGGCATTATTGAAACTTTCTCAATGGCTGAAGATAATGCTGTAGGAATCTACTACATGCCTCACTCAGGTGTGTGGAAACCCAGCAAAAAGACACCATTAAGAGTGGTTTTCGACGCGTCTTCGAAAAGAAAAGGCAACCTATCCCTAAACGATGTGATACACAAGGGAGAGTCGTTCGTGAACAAAATTCACGACATATTGATATCATCACGGAGAAGTAACATCGTGTTGATGTGTGACATTGAAGCTGCGTTCACACAAATTCATCTGGTCGAATCCAACAAGGACCTATGTAGATTTTTGTGGCTCAAAAACATAAATCTTCCACCCACAAAAGACAATCTAATCTACTACCGATTTAGAAGACTTCCATTCGGGGTGACGGCTTCGCCAAGCATTCTAAACATGTGCCTATCAGCATTTCTTAACGCTCAAGACACAGAGCTCTCAACAGAAATTGCAAACAACCTATATGTGGACAACATTATGATGACAGCCGATTCAATCGAGGACGCTCTAGAAAAATACAAAGCCTCAAAAGTGTTGTTCGCGCAAATCGGGATGAACCTACGCGAATACATCTCGAATTCTGAGGAAGTCAACTCTCAAATTACAGCCAGCGACAGGCTAGATAACAGCTCATTCAAACTACTGGGAGTCAACTATAATACTCACAGAGACACCTACCAAGTAAAGACTGAATTTCCAAGCATGAGTAGGATCACGAAAAGAGATATAGTGAGTCAAATAAACTCCGTCTACGATCCTATCGGACTAGTCGGACCACTTCTCGTTAATTTAAAATCATTGATGAGGGAGGTGTTTGATCAAAACATAGACTGGAAGACACCACTCAAACAATCCATCTGCGATCGATGGAACAAGTTATGTGATGAGGTCAATAACGCTAGTGTTTCCGTCCCAAGATCAATTCCACAACGACGAGGCGATAGAATGCGCCTGTGGGTATTCGCAGATGCGAGCAGCGTTGCGATCGCAGCCTGCGCTTACGTGCAGTGTCTCTCTACTGGATCAATTTCCACCTTAATTAGCGGAAAGACGAAGCTCACGCCGAAAAAGTGTCACCAAACCATTCCACGTTTGGAGCTAGTCGGTATCCTCATGGCTGCGCGCCTTTGCAAGGCGGTAGCGTCAATCATGAGCAGCTCCGTCAAAGAGATCAGCATTGTAACCGATAGCGAGATAGCTTTGTGGTGGCTAAAATCATCCAAGAAGTTGCCAATTTTCGTTGCGAACCAACGCGAACGAATAATGGAAATTCGCGAACAGTTCAATAGCGAAGCCATCCCAGTGCATTTCTTTCACGTAGACACGGCACATAATCCCGCAGATGCTGGCACTCGCGGCCTGACAGCCGAACAAATCGATGGCCACGATTGGGTTAGAGGACCACGTTGGTTAGAACAGGCCCCCAATACATGGCCAGTTAGACCAATCGATAGCGTCCAAGAGGTCACCAACACTGATGAGGGGTTGGAAATAGTGTCCACCGCACTGGTAGCAAGTGACAACGGTCAATCCAAAAATGAAAAACTCATAGACCTATCTCGTTTTTCCAAGCTGGATAAGGCATTGCGTGTTACTGCGTTGGTAGGTAAGGTTGCCAGAAAATGGGCGATATCTACCAACGAAAAACGAACCACTGCTATAAGGCTTGAAACTATCGAAAAGCTAGACGCAAACGAAGAAATCATGTCAGCCGACATGGAGCTGGCGGAGCAAGTTCTAATCCGTCAAGAGCAAAATCATCTCAAACTGGAGGAACTCCAAAAACGATTCCGTGACAAGAAGATCACATGTGACACAAATGGAATACTCCGTCACGAATCTCGACTTCAAAACGCTTTCATGCCGTATGACACGAAGTCACCTATTTTCATTCCCAAGGAATCGGAGCTAGTAAGGCTAATCCTACTCAAAATCCACGAGGACAACGCACACAGCGGAAAAGACCACACGCTGTCAATACTGCGGCAAAGGTTCTGGATCCCTCGTGTGAGCAGCTCTTTAAAAAAGTACCTAAAGAATTGCACCACATGCAAAAGGTACCAAGGACTGCCGCTCGGTGCCCCATGCATGCCACCACTTCCATCAGATCGAGTGATGGTCTCCAAGCCATTTGAGAACACAGGCTGTGACTTCATGGGTCCTTTCACCTCGAAGTCGCAAGAAAAAATGTACGTTTGCCTCTACACCTGTCTCACCACTAGAGCGGTGCACCTAGAAGTAGTGGAAAATTTATCCACGGCTGCGTTTTTAAACAGTTTCGTACGATTCATCTCACGCAGAGGAGTGCCGAAAATCATGCGTAGTGATTGCGGCACTAACTTCAAACACGGAGAGCAGATAATAGACGCCATGTTTAAAACAGATGACAACTCAGGCTCATCCTTGATGACCTACTGTGCCAAGGAAAAAATCAAGTGGATGTTCAATCCCCCAGCATCTCCCTGGATGGGTGGGGCTTGGGAAAGACTCGTCGGATCTGTCAAGAAGGCCCTAAACAAATCAATAGGCCGCAGAAAATTGACGTTTCCAGACATGTGTACGGTCATAACGAGGATAGAGGCGATCCTTAATACAAGACCACTAACCAAATGTGATCCCGAGGACCTTACCAAAATACCGTTACGACCGATTGACTTCCTCCAAGGAAACGTCAGGTTCTCGCTCCCAGATGGACAGACATTGCGATTGGAAAACGACCCAGACTACGATCCGACGTTGATTCAAACCGAGAAACAAACTCTCGAAGCGATCAAGTTTTCCGAAATGATCGCAGACAAATTTTGGGATACATGGAAAACCCAATACCTAGTCTCCCTACGTGAAGCAGAAAAAATCCTGTACAAACAACCGAGGCATACCACCAGATCTACTCCAGAGCTAGGTGAAATAGTCCTGATAGAACAGGACTTGATACCTAGAGGAAACTGGCCATACGGCAAAGTCGTGGAGCTGATTTCGTCCGCAGATGCGTTGGTGAGATCAGCAAAAATTCTGATGCCAAATCACCGGGTCATCCAACGACCTCTCAACAAGATCTTCCCACTAGAGATCAGAAGTACACCAGAAAATCAGGAGGCCATTGACGTCGCGGAAATCGATAACGACCCCGCATCGGCCACATCTAGGCGACAACTTCCGAGTCGCGCTGCCAAGACACGGGCATACCAGGTGATCAGAGACTTCGAGGAAAGCCTAGAATCTCACCCACAGATTTCTTACACTGCCAAGATGTCACTACCTATGATAATGATACTGTGCCTAATATCTCCAGGCATGTGCGGAAACGTTTCATCCAACATCCAGTGTCACAGCGGAGTAGTGAGAACAACTCCTCCAGGTGGACCGTTTGAGTTATGCTTCAATGGAGATTGTCAAGTCCCTGATGACCCAGGGAAAAACCTAAGTTTTGCTCTTCCAATCTCACCTAGAAATGACAAGATGGACATACACCTACGGAGTCTACTATCCAACAACAGCTTCGAGCAGTCCGAAGTATGTGATCGTCCACAGTTCTGTGATCACCAGTACTTCCTATCAAAGAGTATTCTAGGAAATCCACACTGTTGGCCAGCAGGCGCCATCGCAACGGTCGCGACGCTAACCTATCTGGCAATAATGGCCCTAATCTTATCGCTCTGTGCCGTCTCCAAGCTAAGGGGAAAGATCTCGAACCTAAGAATCCTCAAAAGGAAGAGAAATCAGCCGACACAGGTAACGTCCTCAGCTGTGAATTTCGAGCTAGTTCCTCTACCTACCGCAACCCTAGCGATCTGCACAATGATTTGCGCATTAAGTTCTAGTGCTTTCGCATGTCAACATGGATACATGCGACACACGGCAGACCTAGTGTGCAAGGACAAATCTAAGTGTCACTTAGAGTACAATAGAGAACTATTTTTCAACAAGCTACAGTCGGAACTATGCGTTGAAATCTTCCACGAAAAGAAACCCGTAGGGACAGCCAAGTTCACCAAAAAGCCAGTGGAGTTCAAGTGTTCGAAGTTGACTGAATCCTTCACCAGAATGACATCGACCTCCGTCTATCACAGCAAGCGCTGCGCACAGGCTGGATCGTGTACCGACGACATCTGCGAACGCGTTAAAGCTAATGACTCCATCCCAGAGCTTGACAAAGCCATGCATTACCCTGGATATTCTGGCTGCTTCAGCAGTTGTGGAGGGTTTCTCTGTGGATGTTTCATGCCCCAACCAGCTTGCTCATTCTACAGGGTTGCTCACGAACCAATATCCGAGGAAATTTTTGAAATATCTTGATGCGCTCATTGGAGTCCTACTGTTGCTATCGATTTCCAACTAGACATTCTTGGTAACAAAACATATGTGTCGGAACTACTCGCGCCTTACGTATCTCAAGAAGTTGCGGGCTTGAACGTTACGGTAATCTCAATCCAAAAACCAGCCAACCCAATGGCGAACAAAAGGTTTGCAGTATCGAATAATGTCTCGTTCATTCTACAAGAAGACTTCCGCCTCCCTGTAGAATGCTACACCTACAGTCAAGCCAAAAATCAATTTGCTAGCTGCCCAAGCAGGGTCAGATGTGAGTGCAGCAACTCAATCAATAATTGCCTGTGTCCGCAAACATCGTTACACCAAAAAAGTGAGGCCATGCTTCCTTTCGTGACACCCTACTTTCGGGTAAACGTGTTAGGAAACGAGATCATAACTTCTTCCAATGAAGAAGAAGTAGTGCTAAGGGTTCAGTCTAGAATCTTTCAAGATTCGGCAGCGCTGACTCAATACCAAAAGTGCGTATTAGAAATCTCAAACGTAACTGGGTGTTACGACTGCGAGCATGGGTCCCATTTGACTGTCGCATGCACCTCTCCCACGCAAACGGTGGTGACAGCTACTTGCGACAGTCAACAGTTCCCAATCAATTGTGGACCCAATACCGAAAGAACTAACCTACAATTACATTTCGAAAAGGCGGTTATAAGCGAAAAATGCGTAGCCTTCTGTATGGAAAACCCTACCAAATTCATTTTGCAAGGCCACCTACACTACCACGTGCTGCTACCTAATGCATCAGTGTTTCACTACAGTTCGCATACGGTTAGTGTCAAGCATCAATGGTTCTCGGACATCAGCATCCCAGATCTTACCCCACTGATCAATGTCCTAGCACATCACTGGAAACTCGCATTAGCAGCCATCGGGGTAACACTGACTTTGTCAGCGGTCACCTACCTCATGGGCCCTATAGTCCTTATCTACCTCGTCAAAGTCCTACTCCGGATTCTATCCAGTCTCTCCAGTTATCTTTTCAATTGTTTCGGTCGGCCGTGCAAAACGGTGGGAACGGCCAGAGAGCAAGAGAGAGTAGAGAACTAGAGGAGATCAAGAAATCAATATCGGGTCACCTAGTCATGTACATATTAGCCTAACCCCCCTCTTACCTACTTGTATTATGGCAACTGGCCAATCGTTAGGCCACCGGCAGCAGGGGCTAAACACGCCCCGCCGATCGGCCAAGTTGCCAAAAAATTAAAAAAAACCCACCTGTCCATCCGTCGATGGTGGTCCTGCGAGTCCTGCTCGTTTGCCCGCTTGTGGGCTACCAGCCGGAGCAGCAGAATAAATGTAAGCCCGAATTAGCGGGCAGGCATCGTTGCCGCCTCGAGGTAGATCAAGGTGATCCACCTCAAACTTGGGCAACGAAACCAAAAATCGCACAAAATATAAAAGGCGCGTGCACCCAAGTCGCCTTCTCCGTATATCGCACGGGTCTGATAACATATCAGATCATATCAAATTACCCAATTCACCAGTCGGTATTGATTCACACTTCAAAGGGACTCTGTAAATACCCTAGCACCACATTAATGCCCTCAAACGGCTGTAAATGCCGTAAATCGCCGCACTTGCACATTTAAGTGGTATCATCGTAAAAGTAGTTAGGCAGGCTACGATTTAGGCGAAAAAGGGAGGCATACTCCAAGTAGAAAGTAGTAAAAAGTGGGCGGACCAAAAGAAATTTGCGTATAAAAGCGGTATAAGCTTGAGCAAATTACCATCATGTCCATGTCCGACCGCAGTGCTTCTCCAGACATCCTGCAAGCCATGCAGGATCTCGACTCTATGCACCTGCCTGACTACTCCGCTATGATGTCATTGCTGCGACAGATTTCCCTGAAGCTCGACGACGTCATCCCCCGAGTTCAGCGCCTGGAAGCTATTCTTCCACGGCTGGAATCTCTGCACAGTGTGGGTCCCGACCTACAACAGCTGCGGCTCGACAACGAGCTCCTCTTGCAGCACACAGGGACGATTATGGCGCATACTGCGCCTAAATCTAACTGTGTGTTCTGCTCTGTAGAGGAGAACAGAGACTCGCACTATTCGAGTCGCTGCTGCAAATTCGCCGACCCAGTGACTAGGACGGTTCAGGCTAGCAAATTGGGCTTATGCCTAAAATGCCTGAAACCGTCCCATGGGGACGACTGTAAGGTCGCATGCGCTGGTTGTGGTCTCGGCCACTACCAGTTGTTATGCAACTCGAAGCGTCCCCACGCCAACGCCAACAACAGCAAGCGACCACGAAACTGATGACGACGTCTGCAGCCAGCCACCGCCACGACCACCGACTCCAACCACGACCACCGACTCCAGCCACCGCCACCGACCAGCCACTACAGCCACCGCCCCCGACCAACAACTCCCACCCGTTCCGCCATCCAGCCATGCAGCCCGATGCTGCGAAGATATACCGTTGTTGTATGTATGTAAAAAAAATTTCTGTGTTAATAACTATGCCTTGTCGCCCCCGGAGTGTCATCACGCCAGCCGTGATGACCCCGGCATACGTGGCCCCGCCCACCCCGGCTGTAAGTACGGGCAGGGCCACCGAGTGCTCATACTCGATCTAAGAGCACGCAAAGTGCAGCGGTTACTGATCTCGTCTTAATAAAGCTGAACCACCACTCTCCTCTATTCTTAGTGCAGGGCCTCAAAACCCTGTTGTTGTCATCCGGCTGTCCATTCTGTGGACAATCTTGAAAGGGTTTCCAACCCACCGTCTTCTCGCCCATATAAGATCAGGCGCCATCTGTGAGCTAATAGACCATACGTGCGAATTGCTGAAACCTCCGCTCTCACGTAGTCTTTCAACTGAGAATTTGATCTATTGGAATGGATCAGATCGCGCGCGATGTTTACTCCAAGGTGAATGCCCTGTACACTTACAGTGAACGCCAATGGTGCTTCATTTTCCGTGGATCCGGGAAATTAGGAAAAGAAACAGTTGTGCATTGCTTACAAAGTTTAGGAAAATCATACTCTCTGCCATTATGCAAGTCTGAACACGTCGTTGAACAATTTTGTTGCCCAAATGGCTAAAGTGCGTGGCCACAACTTTCTAAATGAATTGTAGCCAGATGGGTTTCGTGACTCCCACCATGCAAAGAGAGCCGCTGGCCATTCGATACGCGCTCTGTCAACAGTGGCTGAGCCTGCAACCTGAAGCGTCGTTAAATGGTATTCCATGTGGTCATATTGTAGCCATATCTCTCACATCTCAACAGCTACAAGGCCCATGGTATACTTTACAGTGACACTGTCGCTAGGCTGAGTGGCGATTCTCACCCCCACAGCCAGCTCATTAAAGGTGCGAGCCAAGTGTGAAGCGCCTTTGGCAGAGGCTAGCATCAAACCAAACGGATCCGCCTGATTGATCTCAGAGCAATCTCAACCCTTTGTGGCGTTACGGCATGCGATCATCGCGGTGCGATGAGCAGCTCCATACAGTGAAGTTTCTTCTTCTCTGACACCAATTTAAGCCGATTCTTCGTTTTGGCGGAGTAGCGTTCGAGAGAACGAATACCCGTACGCAGTGGCGGTTATGGGGTTGAATGCGAATCGAGCAGGAGATTATCACTAGAGCACGAAAAGTGTAACTTTAAGAATCGAGGTCTTTCCCGTGCTATAGGGCATTCAGAAAGGAGTCGGTACTGGTGCATTCACGGACCTGAGGTGAGCCATGTGTTCCACGTACTCCCACATCATTTCCGGGACCCTTTCTAACATGTTAAGCAGTTAAAAATTACTGCGGCTAACAAGCTTGAACATGCGCGACTTGGCAAAGGCCGTTCTGACCTCTTTACGTAAAAATGCACCAATACCGACTCATTTCTGTACCGCCTGTAATTGCAAATGCATCAGTTACCACGCCCACTCAGACAAAACTGCCGTGCGAGCGGGCCCCGGTAGAACGGGTCGCAGCCATGTCGCGGTCCGCTCGCTTGGTTGTCGCAGCCCGCTCGCACGGTTGTCGTGGCCCGCTCGCACGGAAAATCCTCGTGCGAGCGGGCCGCGACAACATAGGTTGGCCCAAAATACCGTGCGAGCGGGCCACAATAACCGTGCGGGCGGGTTGCGACAACCAAGCGAGCGGGCTGCGACATGGCTGCGACCCGCTCTGCCGGGGCCCGCTCGCAGCCATGTCGCGTCCCGCTCGATCGGACTTTTGTCTGAGCAGTTATGAGCAAAGACTGTTCCTATGACTGTAAAATAACATATTTCGTCATCACACTGAAGCTTTATCTTTTATTCGCCATCCATCTTGTGGTCGTTGACCTCAGCTCTTGAACGGAACTCTACGAAATCTTGATAAAGTGGGTAATATAAATTGTTGGAGAATGCTTCAGACCCATAGAGTGGACAGGAGTGGAATTTCTTTCATCCCACCGTCCCTTTTATCGTTTTGGCAAAATTTGTCTAGAAGAGTCGCTCCTTCTCAAAATGGAGAGTCACCTCGTACTAAGCACTTGCATGCCTTTTCACAAGTGGGATTAGTTGGATTTAGGTAATTCAGAGGTTTAACATCCGTAATGATTTCCCTTTACGTGTAGAGCGAAGCCCAACGGACAATCGGTCCGTTGTTCCCAAACTGCGCGCTCAGAATGAGCAGCATTTTCCGGGCTAAAATTAACCATTCTGATGCAGGCATGTACTTCCACGCTGTTTATCCAGCATCGAAACCATCTTTATAGACGTCACTTGCGTCACTTGTAATATGGGCTTCATTGAAGGTATGGTCTATTAGCTCACAGAAGGCGCCTGATCTGACATTGTTTGCAATTACGACTTTTCCTGCAGAATGCGTCTGGAAATATATTTTAGCGGATGGCAGTGGGGAAACATTAGAATGGAAGGAACCACATCATATGGATATCAAAAAAGTGCGAAAAATCGATCAGTTAGCCGAAAAATGGTGAAGTCGTAGTTGCGGACAAAGTCGGATCGGGCCAGGCCCCAGCACAGGTCTCCCCGGGGGCAAGCTGGGCTTCGTAGAAGGGCCGAAAAGCAAAGGGGGCTTCGTACTGGAAAAAATTGCGTTTATTACTTCTAAGGGAAGCATCACGTTCATTAGGCGACGTAGAGGCATTAAACAAGTTAAGTGACCTCATCATTGAGCGTGGAGAGGCTGCTCGTGCTTTGAGCGGCGCAACAGGGACGACCGATGCCGAAAAATGGCTTGCAACGAGGCTGTTCGCTCTCTGAGCGGCCAGGCGACTGTCCGGTCCACGTATTCCGATTGGAGCACATATTCTACATACACCGTAGGATTTAAGAATTCCTGCGCAGTCTAAACGCAACCAAATGACATGATATCTTCACTAACAAAAGAACTAAGGGAACACTACAGCTGTTTGAACGGACGATCAAAACTTATGTACCGCACGAAAGATATACGCGAAAAACCCTTTTCCGGAAATTTCGTGGAGCTGCTGCGAAGTCCAGACTTTAAGATTGGGCTTGAAAATTGGAGTATGGGGAGAACTCAGGGGGCACTACAACTGTATGCTCAGTATTGCCACAACCGATGTACGGCGCAAAGAATATATGTGAGGGAGACCTCAGGTCGCCCCCCAGGTCGCCCAGGGCGACCTAAGTTACTTACTGAGCACACACTTTTTTATGCACTTTTTCTTCAAGGTCCGCTTCATCATTCAAGCACCTGATGGATTCGATCCATGAAGTATGGAATTCATAGGAGTTCTCGGAGTGTTGCTAACTTGAGGTAATTTGGCGTTCAAAATACATAATGAGCATACACTTTTTTATTTCACATAATTTTCGGCTTTTCGCAGTGAACACTTGTAGTACCGCTTTAGTTCTTTTGTTACTGAAGATATCAAATCATTCCGTTGCGTTTACACTGCGCAGGAATCCTTGGAATCCTACGGAGTCCAAGCCTGTAGAATATGTGCTCCAATCGAACGACGCCGCGGACTAGTTTCAACGCGTTCTCCCTTGTAACAAGAATCACCTGTTCATCCTCACACGTTCCAGTGACCGTTCCATTTCCTTCCATCATCGTTTATAGGGTAATTTACATCAGCTGCGTGCGTCAGACGCACGCATCAACTTGCGAAGGATCGTCCATGAGGACCGTTCGGCATGTCCGTCCTCAATGAAAAGAATGTACGGCCGCCTCGAGGCCGTAAGGCGGTATTTATGGTTGATGCGCGTCAAATTTGACGTGGCGATGCAAATGCAAAACGAAGAGGAGAAGAGAATGCGCGGCAGGATGCGAATGTTCCTGGCTTTGCCGCGAACAAACTGCGTTCTAATCTTAGCCGCATCGACACATCGCGAAAACTTCGTGAAATTTCAGGCCGACGCGTCAGCTTTGACGCTCATCAACCGTGATAGCATCTAAACGCGTGCCCCTGAGCCGCGTCAGCGATGCGACTGGCCCTATCCTTCATCATATTTCAATTTTTTGCCTCAGAATCAGAATGTCGTGCCTTTACGTTCCTCGAATTGTGGTTTGCACTATGAACTCGTGCCCCACCATGAGCTGTTACCCGGAACTCCTATTTCTAGAGTGGGTTAACGTTTTCCTTTCGTTTGCATGTTCAAAGGGGGCTTCGTAAAATTTTGGTTTTTCAAAGGGGGCTTCGTTTTGATTTTGGCGCGGGGAAGACCTCGTGCCGGGGCCTGGATCGGGCGCCCTCTGTGAGCTAATAGACTGTACATACAGTCCCGTGGATCAGGAGGGAAGGATCTCCGCGACGCTTAGAATCCTCCACGTCGTTCCACTTCGTTATCTCCAACAAGCAGATCATGGGTCGACATGTTGGAGATGACTGAAGACAACGTTCGACCTGATACGCAGTTATGTCTAACATGTCGACCCACGATCTGCTTGTTGGAGATAACGACGTGGAGGATTCTAAGCGTCGCGGAGATCCTTCCCTCCTAATCTACAGGACTGTATGGTCTATTAGCTCACAGAGGGCGTCTGATCCGACTTTTTCTGCAATTACGACTTTTCCCGCAGAATGCGTCTGGAAGGATACTTTAGCGAATGGCAGTAGGGAAACATAAGAATGGAAGGAACCGCACCATATGGATATCAAAAAAGTGCAAAAAATAGATTGATTAGCCTAAAAATGGTGAGGTGGTAGTTGCGGACAAAGTCAGATCGGGCGCCCTCTGCGAGCTAATAGACTGTATAGTCTGTCCGAAACGACGAGTCCGCCCACGCACGCGGGGATCGAGAGGCGGCGCGGCTGAGACGGATGCTGTTGGCTGCCACGTCGTCCACATCACAGCCAAATCATTGGTCAGCACCATGAAGATAACGATGAGACGTGATACGCAGATCAGAGATGATGATGTGGAGCGCTGGCAAACGTGGCAGCTTCTCTATCCCCGCGTGCGTGGGCGGACTCGTCGTTTCGGACAGACTATACCAGCTCTTGCCAAAAGCGCTTTACACTTCGCTCACACCTCTTATTAGGCGGGTGTCCGGGTGAGAAACGCAACGAGTCCCTGCCCTATGAAAAAAATGAATAAAAGTGATGAGAAGAAAATGTTACAGTTTATCATATCTTATCGCATGGTTTGCGTTACCCCTATGGCATACTACACAGCGACGCTGTCACTGCGACCACTCATCACCAAAAGATTTCGTAGATCTGCTCCTATGCCGCTACGCTATTCCACACAAATTGTGTGATAAGACATGAGACTTTGCAACGTTTTGTTGTCATCATTTCCATTCATTTTCTTCGCCGAAGGTGTCGCTGCGAAGTATGCCATAGGCCGATACTATTGTATATACTTGAGCGGCCCCACTATCGAGCCCAAACTCAAAACCATGGATTCCTCTGAAAACTTGCATACAGGGGTAATTCGATGTGCTCAACACGAATATCATATTCACTTCGCATGACAGCATCGATTTTATTGATTTTATCGACTTTTTCAAGTTCGACTCGTATGTCAAACCTCTCTGAAAAAGTGCATTTAGAGATTTTTGAAGTTGCTGATCACAAATATAACAACCGTTTTGCATCATATCCTCGATTTCGTTGGTTTTCTCTAGGTTTTTATCTGTAGGGCGATGTAATCGCTGACTCCACTGGAGTTTTCCCCATCAAGTCGACCTTTTCTTGTGAAATATACATATTCATCATATTTGTAACCAGCACCTTCAGAAACCCCAGCAGGCAAATTTCCAGAGCGATCCGAGAGGAGGTCCATACTTGGGAAAAATCGATAAAATCAATAAAATCGATACTATCATGCAAACTGAATATGATATTCGTGATCAGCACATCGGATTCTCCCTGTATGCAAGTTTTCAGAGGAATCCATGATTTTGAGTTTGGGCTCGATAGTGGGGCCGCTCAAGTACAATAGTAGTATCCATAGGTCTACTAGAGTCTAGTTGTCCGGATCCGGACGCCTGCACTTCGCCATCTTCTTCCTCGCACTTTGAGTGTACGTCATTGAAGTCACCGTTCTCTTTCTCAACTTATCCTACTCTGTGACACATCGAGCGGTTCTGGACCACTGATGCCTTCTACGAATGAGAATTTTCGGTTTAACGCACATACAGGAAGCTCCAAATGTCCGCAGTCAAGAGGGACGTGGCCACGACGCGGCTTTAGACAGAGACACAGGCGCTCGGCGTGCTGCTACTGGTTGGCTGCAGAGTCAGAGAAGCCAGAGGGAGCATAGAGAGCGCCTGAGTCTGATCAAGGAGCCGCGCCGTGGCCACGCCTTCTTGACTGCGGACATTTGGAGCTTCCTGTATGTCATTCCCTAGCAGCCGCTCAAACATTGACTGAGTGTATCTCCACTTCGCCAATGATGTCAGACAATCATGGCGTCGAAGAGCAGGTACTCAGACAAAAGTCCGATCCAGCGGGACGCGATGTGGCTGCGAGCGGGCCCCGCTCAGATATTCGGCCGCGAGTCCCGCCTGACAAAATCATGACTCCTGCTCGAGTGTGAGCGGGAGTCATCAAAAACTGCGCGTTTTTGTCCCGCAACATCCCGATTTAGTACTGCGAGCTCCGGCGGGAGACCGGATTTTGTCCGGACGATGATACCCAGCCCCATGATCCAATCCAAAGGAGGTCGAATTTTGTCTCGGAACGGAAAAGCAGAGAAAGCAAAAATGCGCGTCGAGTTCAGGAGCGCACGCACTCCATCCGCCGGCGCCGGCCGCTACTAGCGGATCAGGACGCATTTCTGCATCCGAACCGCATCTGCGCGCGACCGCTCTCCACGCATCTCGCCTGGTCCCTGCACTGGGTCACGGTTTCAACCGGGCCTCAGTGGGCCTGACGAGTCCAGTAGGACTCCACTCTCCACCGAGGCGGAAAGTAGACTGAGGTCTGCCTGCAAACTGATGCCCTTATATACCCCTCGCTGGAGGCGCATACCGCCACGTGACGATCAGTGCACCGGATTTCGTCGCAAAAATGAAAAAGGGGCGTTTTGTCAGGCGGGACTCGCGCCTGAATGTCTGAGTCGCACGGCACTTTCGTCTGAGTAGGACCACCATCGCCCCGCTCACTTTTTGAGTTGGGGAGTGGTTTTTGCACGATTTTTAATTCACTCTGAGTACGCCGTGTTTTCGTGCAGGGTGTGCATGCTGCAGTGAACTGTCTTCATGGAAAATCCTTCAAATGTGTTGATGAGTGCCTCTAACTTGCTACTGACGGACCCATCTAGTGTGAATTGCCCTGTTCACATCCGCAAGTATAGCTTCCTGTAATTCGTGTGATCGCGGACGGAGCATTCAAGAAGACGGCTTCTCTACTGAGGAAGTTTATGCAGGCTATTCTTTTTCTGCATAGCCAAAACCAGGTGTTGTACTGAGGAAAGAAATGCTATCTCCTTTCTTTTGCTCCTATGGTTATGAGTAATATTTGGCTGGGTTTTTCTATTGCTATTTTCATGGAGAACTCGTGTAGTTCCTAGAATCCAGAGCCTGTCAAATGACAAAAAAAATACAGTGTGTTAGAATTGCTATTTTCAGACTATGTCCGCACCTACTGTAACAACTGCTGATCAGCAACTTATAAACAAATTTGCACGACTACACCAGAACTTCTCTCAGATAAAGGTACTGGTTTTACTATCTGCTCACACTGTTATGTAACAGGCTTGTTCTCGGTTGGCAATCTATCGCACAAGCTGGATCATAATAGTAAACTGTAGCGGATGTAAACGTAGCTCTTTGCCTTCCCAGTATATACAGGGGGGGCCATAAGTTATTGTACAACGTTTGCTCATTTATTTCTCCACCAGCAACACATGGATTATCCTGCTCTTTTCGCTGCCGAATAGAGCAGGGATCAAAGTATCTTACAGTTAAAACCCGGTTTCCCGGGAGAGTTTTGCTTTGGAGCAGTTGGACTTAGAACAGGTTTTTGAAAAAAGCGGGTTGATGTGGAAATTTTTTACGAAAAATCCACCAAATCTCTAAAGTGGGGTGTACTGCTTAGATGCATCTTAAAGAGCAAAGAATGCTCTTTCTAAAAATATCAAACTGTTTTTGTGGCTGTTTTGCTCGGAAATTTCGGGCAGAGTTAGTGCATTTTGCGGCACCGAAAGTCTGCAATGAATGTTTCCGATAAACTTTTTTCGTTATCTTGGAAGTATCCAGGAGGTTTTTGTGATCAAAAGATAGAGCAAATCCAGCTCTATTAAACAGTGCCTAGTGCGGCAAAAAATATTTTACTACTGCGGAAAAATGGGCCAGCAAACGTTGTACAATAACTTACGGCCCCCCCTGTATATGATTCCGTCACAGGAAAAAAGACTGCGGTTTGCCCAGTGGACAACATGGCGATGGATCACCTAGTTCTTACCATTATAATTGCGTCTTATCCTGCTGATAACCAGGATAGGTGAAACGAAATAGCCGAGAATTTCGCAGGGATCAGGTGACTAATGTTCACGAGTCCTATCGTCGCCTTCGAAACAGACGACACAATGACGGCTGTTTCTTCACATTTACTTCATCTCGCTGATATACTTGACAGAAGCGGTTTTTTTTATAGTACGGGGAATGTCAGTCACGATAGCACCTCCCCGCAGCCTGGAGCGCCGCATAAAGGGGCTTTCATACATTTGCCGCGGCGGCGCCGCCGCCGCCGCGGCAAAAGTCGGTGCGCGGCAAAAGTTGCCGCCGAGCGGCATGCCGCGCTTTCACACAAACGTCGCCCAGCGACAAAATACCCCCTCGACCATTCCTTGCCGCTTGCCGCTGGGCGACGTCGCCGGGCGGCGCCGCGGCAAAAAAGTAAACAAGCTCTCGTCGCGGCGACGTCGCCGCGGCGCCGCCGCCGCGACGTCGCCGGCCTATGCTTAACCATGGGCGACTGCCGCCGCGGCAAATGTATGAAAGCCACTTAACTCTCGCGGCGCGGCTGTGCGGCGCTTCAGACCGTGGGGAGGCGCAATCGTGGTTGACGCTGTCTGCATGCTAGTTCTGCTTGTATTGAATGGTGTGGTAAAAAATATCCGACTATGTTTGTTGTCAGAAAAGAGCACAGATTGTTTTGTTTCATTTATGATTCCAGGAGGAAATCAAGGAACTTTCCAATGACTTACTAAACATCAACGAAGCAGCAGATGAATTAATGTTGTTGGAAGAGGAAGACAGCGATTCTATTCCTTTTCGAATTGGTCAAACGTTCGTACACTTTGATAGTGTGAGTTTTGACGTTCATTCTATGTTTATTCTTTCAACTCGTTGCCTAATATACTTGACGGAAACGGCACGTTCTTGTGAGATTCCCAACATCTTAGAAATTGTACGAAAAAAGATGTTATTACTAAGGTAGGCCGTGGAAGAGCTTTAGCGAATATCCACCGGGGCAACAAGCTTCAGAGAATATCGTGCCTGAAGCATTCCTGGGGCTCTTTTTTTTGATAATTTTAGCGTCATTCTATGTTATTTTGCTTCCATTTCCATTGACTGGGTTGCTTCAAACCTTTGCGATCAATATGATACACTTGTGTCTGTATTTTTGGTTGAGTGCCGTGTCAGAAATTAAACCAGTTGTGCCATATTCTCAACCTTTAGCATTTATTGCAGAAGTTATTAAATCGGTGAATATGTTGACCTTAAAAACAACCACTTTCTCTTATGCTATCCAGCAGTGGATCGAATCAGAACTTTCTGATTTCTGAAACAATCGCTACCATTGTACTGGCAAGAAAAAGAAAGTTCTGATTCGATCCACTGCTGAATACCGCATGCTGCGAACTCGTCACTTGTTGCCTTTGTCCAACTACTCAGGAAAATTCGCAATCTGTTCCACAAATCTGCGAACACCGGGCCTCCAGACTTCTTGTAATACATTCCTCACTCTCTCGGTTTTAACTTGTTTGCAAAGCAAATGTTCATGCGAGTTTGGAAAAAAATCATAGCCCACGTATGTAGTCACGGTGTCTATCGAACGAGGCCATAGTGTCTGTGAAGAGTACCAGTCATTGGAAAAAATCTATATCACGATGTTCGTCCTGTTCAGTTATGTAGGAAGTAATTTTCCGGTGTTTTGGCTCACCTTTAGTCAGCTTCATTTGTTCATAGGACCTACAGTTGTTTACACCACAACGGAAATGAGTGTAATCGGAAGGTATAAGTAGTTGTGTTTCGAAGAAAAGCGGAGCCACCCTATGGACAGAAAACAGTACGGATAAGGGAGGGAGGAGGGGGAGGAAGTGAGCGTCAAAGGTGAAAGTTTTTGCACTGCAAGAAACGGATATACACGTAGGATGTGAGGATGCGCACGCAGTAGGCAGCACGAAAGGCGTCATCCAACGGTCCCACAGTGGTGTGCTAGGTGCATCTGAGCCGGGATATAGTGAAGATGGTGAGAAACGGGTCAACGACATGGGAGAGTGCGCCGGCACTAGGCAATATGGGTGATGTCCGTCGACGAATCCATTTATGGGTGAAAGGTGCGCCAGCCTCCACTGCACAGTGTGCAGTTTCGCAAATCTAGCCGCTCAAAATGAATTTTTCGACCTACCACATCACGTCGCCATTACTGCACCAAAGTATTCGCCGATGGTCTGCGCATATGTACGTCCAAGTGGTTTTTTTAGGCGACCGATCATCTGGCGGGGCGTGGTTATCCTACGTAAAACATATGAGTACTCTACAAGTGGTCTCTGTCGCCTACAATGGCATCTGAATTTCCTGTTTAGAATTATTTTAATAGATCTTGGAATAAGCTTTCATACTTCATAGTAAATACATTTCTCAGGCATGGGGAAGAAATCTAAATTTGTGTGAGAGATGAGCGATTGAGAACATGACCTATTTGCGTTTTCGGATAATCTTCAAAAAAGTTCCACGAGATTCCGCTGAAAAAAATATGTGTAGTGGCTAGCAGTAATCTTCCTGTACACGAGTATGCGTATTAT
The DNA here is from genome assembly GCA_037903475.1 of Ancylostoma caninum. Taxonomy (NCBI): domain Eukaryota; kingdom Metazoa; phylum Nematoda; class Chromadorea; order Rhabditida; family Ancylostomatidae; genus Ancylostoma; species Ancylostoma caninum. Next base: position 119,292 of record JBAJFG010000174.1, read on the forward strand.
TTTTGCGACTGCCTGCGACCCTTTACAGAAAACACTTCTGTGTATATATGTCCTTCTGCGCAATCGGTAGAAAATTTTCGAGCGCGCCGAGCCTGCGCCGCGTGCGCAGCGCGGCCCGCTTGTAACAGCGGTCCTGCGTCCTCGATCAGCTGTTCGAGGGCGCCTTTCGTCAGGTGTTGGCCCAGGTAGGCGCTTTTCGTCTATTTTCTCTATCAATTGAAGTACTTTGGACTGTTGAGGTCTGTGGCTGACCGATATTGATCGGACGGCCCCGCATGCCTCGTTTTTTGCAGGTATCGTTTTTCTTTGCTTCTCAATGTTTTTTTTTTCATTTGTTTTTGGCCCCGTGGGAGGCTGCTTGTCCCAGATAGCCTCTTCTTTCTAGGAAAGAGGACCCTGGGATGTGGCGGCTGATAACGAGGCCTCTTATTGAAAAAAAAAACATGCGAGGAAAACAAGGAAGAAACGACGACCACGCGAAGAGGGACATAACGTCAAAGATTCCAAACAAAGTAAAAAGCTCCGTTGCCAGCGTCCACGTCCCAGGGTCCTCTTTCCTACAAGGAAGGAGCTTCTTGGGACGAGCAGCTTTCTACAGGGCCAAAAACAAATGAAAAAAAAACATTGAAAAGCAAAGAAAAATGATAGCTGCAAAAAACGAGGCATGCGGGGCCGTCCTATCAATATCGGTCAGCCACTGGCCTCAAAAGTCCAAAGTACTCCAATTAATAGTGAAAATAGACGAAGAGCGCCTACCTGGGCCAATACTTGACGAAAGATGTCCTCGAAAAGCTGATCGAGTACGCCGGACCGCTGCCGAAAAGTAAAAGAATTTATTCATTGGTTCCATTGGAGACAAAATGGGTTCAGTGAGGATGTAAGGGGCGACGGTATCCCATAGGGAGAACAACGCTGAGAAGGAGGTCCATAACAGGGATGAGCGGATACGAGATTTTCTGCGACCCGGATAACGAAGCGGATAACGGATAGGCCAAAAATGACCGGATCACGGATAAGTGATCCAGGTGCCAAAAGACACCACATTTTATGTTGCTGCAAAATCGATGTCGGATTTTTGAACCACGAGCTTTGGAATAATATTTTGAAGTAGAGAGTGATGTTTCCATCGCACTTGTGGTATATATTCAACAGTCAGTGAGTTTTGGACATATGTGTCTTAGAGTTACAGACTCAAATTCGATAACGTCAACACCCCTCTCTGAGGGCACTAGCGGAAGCTATCACGAGAAGATCTGTTCAAGATCTCGAAGGTGACCATAAAATTCAGCTAACCGCAAAACCGACCAGTTGGATATATCTCTGAGAGGAAGAATGGGCCATGAAAATCCGTCGCTCAAAACACTTCTGTCGATTCTGCTCAGAAGTGTGACTTTTTGACCTAACTAAAGCAAACCTTAGCTGGAACATGATGAAGACGTGGTGATTCAAATTACTACTTAACACATAAAACAATTTCAGCATCTGCCGCGGTATGACAATTCAGAGCCGACGGTCAAAAAGTACGACATCAATTTTGCAACAACCTAATACAGCATTAAAAATGATAAACGTGAGATACGATATGAATATTGGTGAAGGGAGGGCTGAAGGGAGCTGAAGCCTTGCTTCGTTTAACTTTTATGGAGTTCTGATAAACCTTCTAGTACTGACTGACTATTATGAACGCGCTAGCTGGACGTTTTTTGATCAATACATTCAAAAATCGATAGAAGCCTAGAATAGTCGATATGAACCTTGCGAGGTAGAGGCAACGCAATTTCAACGTTGTTAGTTTCTAACATTATCCAGTGCTCTGGTAATATTACAAGTAAAAGATGGTTCCGAGGTTGTTGCCTGACTTTATTGGACGACCAGAAAACATGAGCAACAGCACCTCTTTTTGGGTAGCTACAAGTCTGTTTTATATTTTATGTGTCTTCTCCTACCTTGGTACAAGACTGTAAACCATTGATGACGTAGAATGGGCTAGATCGAGCGATACTTCTTGGAATGGGGGCTATCCTCTGTTGAGAACGTGCGAAATGGAGCTACTATTTTCGGATAAAGGTGCGGATGACGGGTAGGCCAAAACCTACGGATAACCGGATACGGGCAATCCGCTCATCTCTGGTTCATAAGTAGTTGATTGGCGGCGTAGCCTTTGGGTCCAGTCGGAAAAGGGGCGTGGTATATGATGTCCCATGGATATGCAGGTGCTACGGTACTTCAGTTGACAGCCACGCATGCTCACGAAGAATTGGGTGACTGTCTAGTATTTGAACTACTCTTTCTTACCAGTAACGATGAATAATTGCTAACAAGCATACTGAATGGAATGTTTGTTTACGATTGAAAAATGGAAATTTTGTGATTAAACTTTGAGTTTATGATGTGTACTCCCGAAAAATTCTGCAGGATTTTTTTTCTGTTAATGAAGAAGGTTAGTCATTGGGCTAGTCACAAAATCCCCGTCCACTTCATCAAATGAAGTCATTTTTGAGCAGTTACGGTTAAACCACTTCCACGTACACTATCCATAATTTCGAACCCATAATTTGAACAGCTTTGAAGCAGTTAAAGACGTCCTGCTTTCAATTATTGGAATTTTTGATGTTATTCATCTTTACTGGTCGTAGAAGTGCTGCAAACGCTCAGTAGTCACTCCTTTCTTTGTGAGTGCACGTGGCTGTAAGCAGAAGCTGCGTAGCACCTTCATATCCGTGGGGCATCGTTAGTCACGCTCATTTTTCGACGGGACCCAAAGGCTCCTCCCTCCAGTTGGTTATCGGTCGGCTGCCACATGTAGTGGGAAAGATGGACGGCTGTTTGGTACTGAGCAGTGGTAATATGAAAAAAATTACAGACGAATAAGGAGCGACTAGCACCCAGTGAGGGAGATGTTTTCAACAGCAAAGCTAGCACATCAGGTTATTCCACTATGTATGTGATTAGTGGTTCATTTGTTCATACAATCATTTCAAGTGGTTTTGTCGCTTCGAATTGTTACTTATAAAAATAATGAATGCATGCCTTTCGCTTATATGTCTGAAGCTATGAATTTTAGGAGACTATGACTTCAAAGCTGGACCAACTAAAAGAGGAGACGGAGCAAAAAATTAAGGAATTAACGGTAAGGAAATCCTGGAATGAGATGTTGTGTCAGAAAAGCCTTGGTTAAGTCCTCTGCTTGGGGTAGAGTTTCATATATTTCTCAGACAAATTTGCATAGCTGAACAGTTCTAATCGTGATTGTTATTAAGGCACAGAATGCTTCATCACAACAAGAAATGGGTGAATTGAAGAGGACTCTCTATGCGAAATTTGGTGATCGCATCAACCTTGAGTCCGATAAAGAATGATAGGCATATTTTGTTTTGTTCCAATTGTTCCGTTTTCACCTAGTTAACTGTTTAAAAAAAACGTGTAATAAATGTTTCTTTTTCTGCGCTTCTTATGGGAACTTCGTTATCATTCGGCTCTTGCTTATCTGCTGCGCCATTTGTCACCTCATTATTCGAACCATGGTTCCACTGCCTACACCAATATCGGATCATTCTTATGTCGCTCGGTGCAGGCACGCAGCCCGTTGCTATTTATTCAACTTGTCATCTCGTTCTTGCCGAATTGGCAGTGATATATCTACTCTCAAATTTGACATGTTAATCTGTATATTTCTCTCCCTATCCACTAGAGCAAGTTTTGTTACGTTGAACGTCCAACTAGGTTGTAGAACTATGGATGCGCGCTGTTTTCTATCGCCTTGATGGGTTTGGTAATGAACAACTATTCCAGAATATTTGATGCTACCCGGAAGAGTAATCCATGGCACATCTGAATATTTATTAGTTGCTGAAAACTCTAATTTCCAGTTCCTAAAGAAATTTGGAATGTAATCGACCAGGATTGTAAGGCATTTGTCACGGAGTAAACATCGGTTCAGTTGCGGATCCAGTTCAAAGGCTATACATGCGAACTGCTAAAAATCGGCTCGCACTTCGATTGAGAATTTGATCTATTGGAATGAGTCAACTCGCGCGCATTGCAATGCGATGTTTACTCCCAGGTGAATGCCCTGTATAAAGTTATTCATGCTTGCGGCGCGTCAAAGTTTACGCGCCGATACACAATGCAAAGGAGGGAGGTGGAAGACAAATCCTGGCAGGTCAGCACTGTTCTTAGTTTCGCCGCTGCGACTGCCGCGCGAACAAACCGCGTTTCCATTTTCGCCGCTTTGGGTCAGCGCGAAAACTTCGTGGAGTTTTGTCTAGGCGCGTAAGCTTTGACGCGCCGCAAACATGAATAACTTTTATAGCGGGTTTCAGACACTTTTCGAGTTGCGGCGTGGCGTATCGCGAGAAGTGACCCGCGCGGAAACATCTCGCTCTGGCCGCTGTAGAAGTGGCGTTGGATTTGCCACGCGGCAACGATTACCCAAAACCAGTCGACTCCACGACTCGCAGGGCGAGCTCGCAAAATGTCACGGAGGGCTCGCGCAAGGCAAAATCTCTGAAAGTCGCCTTGCTCGCGGCACCTGCCGCGCGAGCTCGCTTTGCGTTGCCGCCCCCTATCCTTCATCACATCATATGGCACGGCGCCGCGCGGCACAACTCTGAAACCCGCTCATGTGTTTTCCACTGTGTTACCAACTATATAACAGGGAAAGACAAAAACAGAATCGCGCAACATTTCATTTTAAGCGTTCGTAGAATATTTGCTTTCCACCTGGATCACATTGATGTAGAAATCGATTCCTTTGAAATATCCGACCTTGGGTAACTGAAGCGAAATTCCGGATGTCGATCGAAATTCCGGTCGTCCTCGTCTTCTAACGTAGCCTGAAAGTCGTCCTTACGTTCGTCGTGTAGCTTAGACTTAGCGCTATCAGGTATTCATCTACCCTGGCCAATAAGCTTCCCTAGGAAGAGAAACCTTGACGAGGTCAAAATTCGAACGAGTCGCTATCTTGTAACATGGCGCAGCGATCTGGTTCAGGGAGGCCCTCGTTTTCTGCGCAGAACATGGCGAAGGATCATCAATACCTACCACGAAAACATCCCGGACTGGGGTGTTGTTTCGACGTTTTCAAAACAGTTTTTGTTCGAACCATGAAAGCGCATTCACAGTTCTACACCGTAATTGTATACGCAAAGTAGTACATTCTATATTTTTTATTTAGAACTAAACACGTACAATTTACGTGGTCTCTTCAAAACGGGCGATAGTTGAGAATCTGTGCGTACTGTCTGCCTTTTTAGCCAGCCTCCCTATGTATTACATACTCCCCCCCCCCCCCCCCCCCTCCCTCCCTCCTCATTTTTCTGATTTCTTCACACCTATCAGCTCAAGTAAAACGGACCATATTGACATAGTAAAGGGTAAGTTGTAAATGTTTGGTTGTAGATGTTTTGGATTTGTTTTATTTTCATCATTTCTTCTCAGCTGTAGAGCTATGGGATCATGTTAGCAGAACCTTTCATGCAATCATTCGTTTACCTTTCATGCAATCTTTCTTTCACCAATAGAACATTGTCCATTCCCCCTCTAAGATGAACTCTATTGGAGCTGACGAATTCGGCACTCGTGCTTTTCTAACAGTGTGACCGTGACCGCATATCTTCCTTCTTTCCTTTTTTCTCTATCATCTTTTCGACTACATTGAGCGACAATGGAACTGTGCTTTTTGCGGATCTGGGAAGCACGCCCCGCTCGCGCTGTAATCCCCTCCGTGATATCAAAAAAAAAAGTTTTCCAAGTAGTTAGTTGGTTTTCTTGACAGTCTACACTAAAAAGGATGACAAACTATCAAGAGAATCCTGGATTAGCTTCTACAGCGGTGATTCCACCGCCGTTTTCTACCCCTCGACTCTCGCCTCTTTGTTGAAAAGGACCATAATTTTGTTCGTCCTCTCAAATTCAAAAAGAGACAAGGACTTTGTTCTGTGTATCCCGTTTATACTACAAGGAGCTGTAATAGGAGCACGTTTCCCTGTGCCTACAAAAAGGCTTCAGTAACTGTTAGAATTAGACGAAGTGCACTCTCTTGGGGTGAATTGCAAGTGGTGAAATGAAATCCATCATGTTCGAACTGACACTTTCCTTGGTTTTTATGAATCTTTGTTTTTTCGATATCGCATCTGAACGGAGAGAAATCTTTGATAATCACAGTGCTCAGCAGCGTACGTGGTAGGTACGACGCGACTTCGTTATTAGATGTTTTTTTTTTGTTTCTTTCCTTTATTAGCTCTTGTTCTGCTACTTAAATTGGGTACGGAGCATAATGGCTTGAATTAGCTCCATTTGAACCCTGCTCCCCGAGGAATTCCTTAGCTTCACTAAAAATTCCTACTGGTCAAGTCTTTCGTCCATTGTGCTCCTGTGTATAGTGGAGTCGTTTTGACAGTGCGTTTTCCGCGACAGCGGCTCCCTGGCATTGGAGCACGCAACGCGGTCGGTCAAAAAGTTGACCTATGATTCATCTAGTATCTTTGAAGAGTTTTGTAGCTTGTTTCTCCTTATATTGTTCTTTCTCAGCTCTTAGAACAAATGAAGAAGGGAACAGACGATAAAACCCGTCAAAGAAGCCGGATCCATCGTGGGTCAACTGTTTGACCAATCACACTGCGTGCTCCAATGCCAGCGGGGCCGCTACCGCGGACAACGCACTGTCAAAACGACTCCACTATACATCCCCTTCGAGAATGGGTCGCTAATTTTTCAAAAATACTAAAAAGTTCTCGGAATAGTTCGTTTTCATCCGTGTTTTCAAATCCAAGTTTCAAGCAGTTTTTATCTTAAAATTTCGGCAGTCTGGGTCTCCAGATTTGCGAAGACCCCAGTTTTTCTTCTCACCTCATTCCCTCCCTAGCATCTGCGTCTGTCCATTGACTCGAAGATATAGCCCGTTTCGAAAACGACGACATTTGAATATTTGTGCCCATTATCTTTATTTCTTGCCTGCCTCTCCGAATACGACACAATTTCTCGCGTTCTCTCTTTCTCTGTATTCACAACTATGTTCGCCATTGAAATACTCTATTTTTATACAGTCATTAAAGAAATAGTGTCATCTTTCTCCGTTTCCTTTTTTTTCTCCCTCACTCTCATCCTCACACTACTGTTTAAAGGCAGCATCTCCTCAAATCTTCCTGTTTGAGATTTTGCAGTATTTTCCAGTATTTTGCAGTTGTAGTATCTCGAAGTCTTGAGGAACCTTAAACTGCGATGATTGAATTGTGTGGATCACAATCCATGAAACAAGGGTGGTGTGTCAGTCAGGGTGGTATCATCGACGAATCCAAGATCCTCATAGTATTCATGGCCACCGCACATATCGTACCTCGCGTTGACGGGACGAGACTGACCCTTCTTATCCTGGAGATGATAATCCTGAATGATGTTGTAAGCCGCACAAGGCAATCGCTTCTCACTATGGTGCAGTACAGACTATTAGCTCACAGCGGGCGCCTGATTCGACTTTGTCCTCGACCTCTATACGACCACATCATTTTTTCGACTAACTGATCTATTTTTTGCACTCTTTTGATATGCATATGGTGTGATTCCTTCCATTCTTATGTTTCCCTACTGCCATTCGCTAAAATATCCTTCCAGACGCATACTGTGGGCAAAGTCGTAATTGCGGACAAAGTCGGATAAGGCGACCTCTGTGAGCTAATAGACCATATATGGCATTTCATTCACGGAGTAAACATCGGTGCCGCGGACCCAGTACAAAGGCTACGTGCGAGCCGCTAAAAACGCAGCCTTTCAACTGAGTATTTCATCTATTGGAATGGATGAGCTCGCGCGCCTATTGCGACGCGATGCTTACTCCGAGGTGAATGCCCTGTAGCAGCGTTAAGAAAGCAGGATTATCAAAAACTTGTCTAAATGCCACAATTACCACGTTCCGGTATCTGTCTGCTGACGGCTGTTCTATTGTATTAGCCAAACCATGGTTTGGCGTCGTGCATTTTGTGCAAAAAAACTTATAATATCTTCTCCTTTGTCTTTTGTCACAAACGAATTCATACGCGTTGTTCTGTCCTATTCAAGAACCTGTTTAATGAATTTGAATTTAGGGACATGTATAGAGAGGGTGTAAACCAACGGAAGAGCTTAGTGTTCAGGTGACTTTCTCATTTCACAGGTGCTTTCATCGTTCAGCACTGTACTTCTATGGCTTTTGCTATCTGTCAGTTTCTCTCGGTTGCAGTTTAGTCCTTGAGAACATGCATGGCACATTCTCACGTTTCCTATCCGCCCTCTAACTGTAATACATATACTACGAATTTCCCGAGCTTCAATGCCAGTATGGGATTGGTTCTGGCAAGCTACACTCACTTTTGTGCTATTAAAACATTAGGATAAACTTTAGGGCTAGATTGGAGTCTTCCTTTCTGCCTAGAAAGTTGGGTATCTTCGAGCAAACTTCTTCCCTTCTCCACACATATTCCGATGTCATCGTTGTTGTTGTTTTGCCCGAGTGATGGTCGTTGATGTTCAAGTTGTTTTCGTTCTCTTGCACAAGCCTCACCTCTCATTTTCTCGCACAAGCCTCACCTCTTTCATTTTGTCGGAATAGAAGACTGAGTGAAGTGCAGCACATTTTACCATTGATCATGTGCTGGTTTATATTTGTTTTTCTCGCCATTCCGCCTTTCATCGATCATTCGTGTGCAGTGATGACAAATATGAACGTGTTTTGGTGACGCTGTGCAGCAAATTGCAACAAAAAAGGTACCTCTGATGATTGAATTCCAGTTCTGTCGTTCTGATCATCAATCTACCAATTGATCTCACCTCATATTATTACTGCTCTTTTATTTCATTCGCTATAGTTACAACCTTAGTGAATATTGTGACTGCTGCGAACGATGCCTACGAATCAACTTCTGAAATTCCTATCCGAGCACTATCTATTTGAATCCGTTCTAATTCTCATCCTTTTGCCGCCACGAAGTAGACCATCACATTGAATTACCCTACTATTCTGCTATCGACTTCACAATCCGTATTGTCCAGTTCTCGCTAAGTGCAAGCACCCTTTTGCACTCCCTGCTTCTGCAATCCCGCTTAGGCATACGAACCGCATTTCCGATTAATAAAAAAAAGTTGCTTGAAGCTAGTGATCTATCACGTGACTGTGAAGTTGCAGCAACACAGCTAGAGGCTTCCCTTACAATTTTCTCACTCTTGCGACTGATGTTCCATCATCAGTACCAAGAGAATTGAAACGCTCTGCTGAGATTTCTAGTTTCAAGATGAGTTCATGTTGAAGCTACTCTACTACAGCGTTTATCAAAAGTATAGGGACGCACTAATTTTTGCACATAACGAAGCTCGCGCTCTTCTAATCGACCTGCTTTTTCGCTGTTTTGATTCAGCGGATCAAGAAACCCTAAATTGCTTAGTTTCAGTCAATAACATTGGCTCACAGATTTTTAATAATTCTCTGAAGAGAGTAAGTCAGGAATTCCTTTTGTTAAAAGTATAGAGAAATTTGCTGTCGATTGACCGTTTTGCTTGGAAAAAATCAGCAAAAGCTGGACTGATAATCAGCTGGTAATCCTCCATTTATTGCCACTTCGAACATCCAACTTCCCGCGCTGTAGAAGTTGTTGCTGGCCAAACTGATCCCCAGTGGCTCCAAATATTAAGATTGGCTTTTTTCAGTTCCTCTACGGAGATGTCCTAGTTGATTTGGGCTCAGACCCGTCCAGAAGTAACCAGCAGGAATACAGCTTTAGAAAAAGCTTTGTAAAGCAGGATTGTCGATCCAAATCTTCCGCCCTGAGTGAGCTGAGTCATGCTCAGCTGGGGTGACTCTACAGGGTGGGCCAAAATTACGGGTACCAGATGGATTTAACTTCCTGACCGAAGAAGCTATAATATCGAATAGGTCTTTAAGAGGGAATGCTAGGTACTCTCACAGTAACAATAACCTACGTTTGATTTTGAGTGTTACTCTATCAATTTCGATACACGACCTTAAACTTACCAGGTAGGTGTCGTCTGCGCTGCGAAAGTAGTAGTCACTATCACTCTCGAGTTTTTGTGAAAAGCAAATCCAACGTGTAGTTCCTAGCATGTATTTGGTCTAGGAAGCACCCAGATAGAGTAATCTGGTGAGCGGAGGCCGAAGGAGTTGTTAGGCCAGCCACAGACTGACGTTGACGATTTGAGGAACTTCTGTTAACACCATTCACGAACCTTCTTGTCACGACTGGGTGTTACTTGTTCTCATTTAAGAAGTCCTTGTTCAATTGTTTTCTCACAGTTATCCTCAAAGATGACTCGATAATGTTCGTTTTACGAGAGATTTGATGGAAACAGCTCATCATCGGCATACGTCAGCCACACCGTTTCTTTGCGGTTCTGGTACAAATTTCTGAAGAATGGTCTCTTCCGCGGATGGAACTAATGCCTCCTGCTACCAGGGCTTTGACACGTACCACTCTGGGGATGAAGTTTTTGCACATTTAAGAAGGGCTACTATCACCTGCGTGTCCAAACATTGTTGTAAGTGGTAGCGACAGAACGTTGGGTCTACAATTGGTCAATGGTTAAAACCGACATATGAAATGGAATGAGCAGAAAGTAGAAGATATGAACTACTCGAAAAATAATTAAGAAATCTCGAACGGACCTTGAAGGTTACCAATACTTGAGCAAATTCACAGCGTGCGGGCAGTACCCATAATATTGGTCCACCCTATGGGGGAAGTTGCATTTTCTTGCCTGAAGATGAAGTTTTGGTAAAATTAACATTACACATGTGGTATGACGACATCTTCAAAGTTATGGCAGAGCTCGCTGAGCTACATTCTGCACGACCCAAATGCACGGGACCACACACACCATGCTCGTAGTTGCGTCCCTCCGTGCAATCATCGCACAAGAAATTCATTCAAAGTAGTGCACCTTCTTCATTTATTGCATCTGTGCTTGTTGAAGGAAGGTCATTCGGATGTCTTTTATAGATTAGAGCAGCATCCGGGCCTTTATGCAAGAAGCCAGCCTCATCCTGGAGAATGAACCTAAGAAGTGATGGTTGCACAGATAGGGGATGCCATAATGAGCACGCCGTTCGCGGTCCCTTGTCTTAGGGTCGTGCAGAATGTGGCTGAACAAGTTCTGCTAGAACCTTGGCGATGTTGTGTCATTACTACTGAGACGACATCGTCGCCGGAACTCCATTCTCATGCAGAAAAATCAAGCCATTTTTGTGAGTTGACCCACCTGGCGACTGCGGCTCACAGAAGCTCCAGGACTTGGGGCAACAACTGTGTCCCTGAAAAATAATTCCAATGCAAAATATGTCGAAGACTGTTCCCAAGTCCGGTCGTCATTGAACCTCGGCATAGTAGTCAGTTGGTAAACTTGTTAGCCGAACACGAGGTTAGTAATACTTTTATTGGCCAACGTTTCGGCGGCTTCGAATTCTTCAGGGCCTGAAAGGATCAAACGATGTATGAGAGTAGCCGCACAAACGCCTCTTCAGTCAAACATTAGATCGAGGCCATACTCAAAAAACCAGCAAACCCCTTGGAAGTCGGAATCTCACCTCTGCAAGTCCACCGAACGCTGGTGTTGTCAGTGACGACCGAACGCGTTAGACTTGTCAGTAGAGTGAGACTTTCTGCCACAAGTCATATCTCGGCTTAGATATCACATAATTTGAGATATGGAAGGAGTTCATTGGTTATGGTGGGGCACTCCTCTTTGCGGTTCATTTTTGGATTTTTGGTGTGAATCCAAAACGCTTCGAGAGTTTTGCGTGCGGAAATCTCAGTTTCGAATTCAAGGATTGTGGTTTCTACTTCATAATCGACACCGTCGTGTACTCGCATTCGATGACAACCTAGAGGAGTAGATGTACGAGAACTCGATTTCCCCTCAAGGTGTTCCTTGATTCGAACACAGAGTGGCCGTGCAGTTTCACCAATGTATTCGTCACCGCATTTCCTACATTTGATCATGTATATGACACACGATCTCATGCAGTCACCTTCTCTGCCAAACGGGCAAATTACGCAGTTAGGTGTTATGCAGAGGCGGTCATAAATACGGTTCCGGACTAATTGGTGCTTCAGGTTCCTTGGTGGTATTTCTACGATCGTGACCAAATCTTCCAATTCTGCTCTCCTCAGACAGAGTCGCGTGGCTCTGCTAACATCATCGGAGATGAACGGCATGCAAAACTGGATTTTGTTTTCAATACTGGTGTGCCCCTTTCGCGTTTGATTGCTTCGCCGCCAACTTTGAGATCTTCCCGAAGCATAACCGTTAGAAATTGCAATAACGGTAGCTAAGCCAAGTGACTCTTGTTTCTCTTCGCTCCCAGAACAGACTCCTGCTGCGGTCTTGAACATGTTGCCAATGATGGCCTTCTTTGTCTGCGTAGGATGAGCAGAGGAACAGTGTACAAGGATGTTCTTGTTACTTGGCTTTCGATACCACTTTGTTCGTAAGTTACGCCCGGAGATGTTGATCTGCACGTTTAAAAATGGGAGCCAGTTCTGCGTCGGTGTTTCCCTCGTCAGCTTTATGTGCTCTGATTGTCGGTTCATCATTTCGAAGAATCTGTCCATTTCATTTTGAGTGGAACAGATAATAAAACAGTCGTCGATGTACCTACAATACAGAAGCGGACGCGCCTCTAGGATAGGAGATTCTATTTTTGCCATGAATGCAATAGCAAGTACTGGTGCAAGACGTTGTCCCATCGCCAAACCTCTACATTGTGCAAAATAATTCCCAGACCATCTGAAAACTGTGCAGCTGAGACACCCACTTAGTAGTGCCATAACATTTGCAATGGATAAACCATGCATATTTATGTTCCTGTGATGTTCAGTGAGAAGCTCAAATACCGCTTGCATGGCTGAATCATTCGAAACATTGGTGTAGAGAGAATTAACGTCGAAGGATTCCATTACACATGTGTTGTCAAAGCGTGCATTACGAAGATGATCTAGAAACATGGTGGTGTTTTTGAGGTGGGCAGGAACGTAGTTTAGAAGTTGCACCAGTATAAGGTTCAAGAACCATGAAATCCTATCGGTAGGGCCGGCAACGCAGCTAATGATTGGTCGTACCTTGTATACTGATGGATCCATAGATGCCAAATCATCAGCAGATATTTTATGCGTTTTGATAAGCAAATAGAGGACGGGGCAGACTGGCATTCCCACCTTCAAACGGCCAATGAATGTTGAACGTAAGTTGGCTGATTTTGCGATTTTGACCCATTCTTTGTTCAGTTTTTGGGATTGTGAAAGGAATTCTTGTGGCGAGGAAGGACGATATAACGTTTCATCTTTTGGATGTTGCTCAGTTATCGCCCTATCTAGTTCTTGCGGAATGACCACGAATTCTCCTCCTTTATCGCTTATCGACAGTCTTATCGACTGCGTTTTTATCAGGTCCCGTACTTCCCTCATCCCACATTTTTGTGCGGCACTGAGGTTGGAGCGGTAGCCTACGTTACAAAAGCGACTTAATGTGCTGAAGAGGTCAGTTGCAAACAAACGAAATCGGCTGTCAACATCATCGCAGGGACTTTCACGTTTATGAAAAGTCCTGGGAAAAGGTGGAACAGGTATGGAGCCGTTTTCTTGTGTGGGTACCACATTGCAAATGTTATGGCACTACTAAGTGGGTGTCTCAGCTGCACAGTTTTCAGATGGTCTGGGAATTATTTTGCACAATGTAGAGGTTTGGCGATGGGACAACGTCTTGCACCAGTACTTGCTATTGCATTCATGGCAAAAATAGAATCTCCTATCCTAGAGGCGCGTCCGCTTCTGTATTGTAGGTACATCGACGACTGTTTTATTATCTGTTCCACTCAAAATGAAATGGACAGATTCTTCGAAATGATGAACCGACAATCAGAGCACATAAAGCTGACGAGGGAAACACCGACGCAGAACTGGCTCCCATTTTTAAACGTGCAGATCAACATCTCCGGGCGTAACTTACGAACAAAGTGGTATCGAAAGCCAAGTAACAAGAACATCCTTGTACACTGTTCCTCTGCTCATCCTACGCAGACAAAGAAGGCCATCATTGGCAACATGTTCAAGACCGCAGCAGGAGTCTGTTCTGGGAGCGAAGAGAAACAAGAGTCACTTGGCTTAGCTACCGTTATTGCAATTTCTAACGGTATGCTTCGGGAAGATCTCAAAGTTGGCGGCGAAGCAATCAAACGCGAAAGGGGCACACCAGTATTGAAAACAAAATCCAGTTCTGCATGCCGTTCATCTCCGATGATGTTAGCAGAGCCACGCGACTCTGTCTGAGGAGAGCAGAATTGGAAGATTTGGTCACGATCGTAGAAATACCACCAAGGAAGAACCTGAAGCACCAATTAGTCCGGAACCGTATTTATGACCGCCTCTGCATAACACCTAACTGCGTAATTTGCCCGTTTGGCAGAGAAGGTGACTGCATGAGATCGTGTGTCATATATATGATCAAATGTAGGAAATGCGGTGACGAATACATTGGTGAAACTGCACGGCCACTCTGTGTTCGAATCAAGGAACACCTTGAGGGGAAATCGAGTTCTCGTACATCTACTCCTCTAGGTTGTCATCGAATGCGAGTACACGACGGTGTCGATTATGAAGTAGAAACCACAATCCTTGAATTCGAAACTGAGATTTCCGCACGCAAAACTCTTGAAGCGTTTTGGATTCACACCAAAAATCCAAAAATGAACCGCAAAGAGGAGTGCCCCACCATAACCAATGAACTCCTTCCATATCTCAAATTATGTGATATCTAAGCCGAGATATGACTTGTGGCAGAAAGTCTCACTCTACTGACAAGTCTAACGCGTTCGGTCGTCACTGACAACACCAGCGTTCGGTGGACTTGCAGAGGTGAGATTCCGACTTCCAAGGGGTTTGCTGGTTTTTTGAGTATGGCCTCGATCTAATATTTGACTGAAGAGGCGTTTGTGCGGCTACTCTCATACATCGTTTGATCCTTTCAGGCCCTGAAGAATTCGAAGCCGCCGAAACGTTGGCCAATAAAAGTATTACTAACCTCGTGTTCGGCTAACATGTCGAAGACTATTTTTAGGTAGATCTGTACTCAGAAGAGGTGGTGTATTTCAGATGAAGTCATCAAAAATGCCGTTGTGGGTCCTTGAAGCAATCTAGAGATTAACATCATCAACAAATGGACAATGCCGGACGGTTAAAGTGCCAATAAACAAAACAGTGTTACCTGGCCATTGATCTACCTTGTTGTTTTTTTTTTTGAGCAAAACGATCACTCTACATCAGGTGTCCCTATACTTTTGAAACGAGCAATTCCTGACTATTTCTCTTCAGAAAATTATAAAAAATCTATGAGTCGATTTTATCGAAGCTGTATTTTATTCATTGAAGCTAGGCATTTTAGGGTCCTTTGATCCGCTGAGTCGAGTGGGCAAAAAATCAGACCGACGAAAAGAATTACATCTTTGTTATGGGTAAAAATTAGGGTGTTCCTTTACTTTTGATACACACTGTATAGAGATGCGGTTCTGAGGATATTTTCATCCGAGTTAACATATTTGACAGGAAATCAAAATCATAGGTGGGAAGTCAAAGAAAACACTCCTCATTCTGCACACTATTTCGCCACCGTGCGGGAGACGGCCCGTTATGCCGTCCCCCCTTTCATAAACCAGGTTTCCCGCAATCAGAACATCGGAGTGTTATATAGGAATGGACGCAGAATGACGAACTGAGTACGGCTATACCGTATCACTTCACGAGCTTTTCGGAGAAGCTTGAAAAATGGCCCCAAAGTTCGAAAACCCGGAACTTTGCCGAAAATGGCAGCGGGATAGAGCTTCTTTCAGGCAACAGGTTGTGTATCTCCTACATGCTCAGGTGATGGGATATTGTGTATGGACCGTACTTTCCAGATGGGCTGCTTCGCCAGAACTCGGTAGGTGCGCAAAATTGGCATACCTTGTGCTTTTCCTGAATTCACGAGCATCTATAACCTCGGGAAGAGATCGTTTCTCGGGACGTCATATACTTCCTAAGACTACTTAGACAGGAGATTACGAAAAATCCTTCAGATCAGTGGGTGCTTCTTTCTGGAGCCGATGCCAAGGCGACAAACATCAATGTAGCGAAAAGTTTGTCAACTTTGGCGAAAATGTTGGGCGGCGAGAGCGGGGCGCAGATCATCTCGGGACTTCTGCTCTGCACTGCCCTAAAGAGCAGACCTTAGCCTATAACCATTGGACCGTACTTTTCTTCGATCCACATCCTTTCGTCCATGACAGCCTCCTAACCGAACCCTACTTTTCCATTTTCACAACTTCAGCAGGAAGTCGACCCACGCCAGGAACAAACTTGTGAACACATGTTATATACCATTTCATAGCTCATGCAACGGTGCATCGAAAATCTCTCCGTTTTACGTTTGGAAGCCTCAAACGAGATCGTGGACATAACATGAGGTAAATAAATAAATACTTGAATAAATATAAATAAATAAATAAAATACATTCACTGAAAACTAAGGAGTAAATACCCTCCTCTCAGTCATGTCCTCATCTTTGTGAGAGGCAATCTTCAAGACAAACTTCTCTTTTGAGAAGGCTGTCTCCTCACTATTCCAGCTATGAACACGGTTATTTTACCGTAGAGGAGTAAAAATATAACTATTTTGAGATGCCACTTGAAAATCAAGTGGGAATCCACGCGAGGAAAGTCGATTTTTCTCCAATATTTGGACGGGAACGCTTTTTAGAAAAATCGAAATCTTTCTTCATTATTTTACGAGTAAGCGCGGTGTGCTAACTTAGAAAAAAAAAAGAACGTGTTGCTATGTTCAGTCACAACATCAGAATTAGGAGCTTATTTTATGAAAAAAAAAACTAAGACGCGGTCAGATAGAGTCTGCTTTGAGCCCATCACGGGCGCAATATCGAAGCTTTCTCAGACGCGAGCTTCACAGGAATTAGAGGAGAATCTGCTCTTTCAGTTTAGATTTAGAACAAAGCAGAATTTTTTCTCTATTTTTCAATCTTGGAACACGTGGATTTTATCGAGGGCACCTTCACAGTTTCGTCAAGTATGAGAAAAAAGCTCCTTTTTTGCAGATGAAGTACTGAATTCCATTGCATGAGATAAAGCTCCTAACTATTAGGTAGTTGCAAAGTTAATTGCCGAAGTGGACACACCAGTTCAAAGTGTTTTAACTCGGCTCAAACACAATTTTTTTTCATCGCTTCAGCAACCGTTCAAGTCAGTAGATCCTCCCTGACAATTCTACGAGGATTGCATGCCTCCGCTATTTAAACCGAGATCACAAGGATCCGCAAACTTTTGGAAGCCGATTTCAGCATGCTCCAGATCAGCAATCTGCTGCTGTCCAAAGATTGCATCTGGAGCTCGGAAAAAAGACATACAGTGGGGTAATGGTCTGAGGAATGAGGTCAATGAATGAGAGCCTTGATGCCTTACCACATCAGTTTTCTCGTGTGAATTTTGGAGAGTGAACGTTACTTTGGAAAAGGGGGAAATCAGTTTTTGTTCGCCACTGCCGACCACATCTATAGCAGATTTGCTGGTATCAACTCGAAATTACAATACCAGAACTCTGATGTTAGTGCTTGACTAGGTTGGAGAAGACTGCAGTGGATCACACTCTCACAGCATAACCACACTCCTGACACAACCTCCCTAGTGCAAAGACTTGATTTAGAAAAATTCGGAGATGGGAGGACGTCTCTACCGCAACGAATTCACGTTTCCTTTTATCCTACAGAAACCGAGCTCCATCTATAACTATTACTCGGTCCAGAAATGGGTAGTTTTTGAGGCGAAAAATTAGATTAGAAAAGATGTCATGTAGGGTGAGACCCTAGTCGTCAGTCAGATCGTGGGGTGTTCACTTCTGCACCTTTCTTGCCAAGTCGACTGAAGTCAAATGTATTGAAACTGTAGCATAGTGAGCCCCCATCCCCACCCTCAAAGTCAAAATGGTTGGATCCGGATTAGGTCCCACGACTCTTCTCAACGCTTGATCGTCAGAGAACAACCTGTGGTCACGACCGTGGTTGCTTTGGGGATCAAAATCGGCGGAAAAAAAATTTGCGACCGAATAGCTCACTGCCCATTTGGGAGGCGATTGTAAATGCAAGATTACCGCAAGCATCCGACAAAGAGTGATCGAGTTTGAAGTCGTGAACCATAATCACCCGAAAATCACGTCGGCTCATGATTTGTTCGCGACTTCACAAAAACCCTCAGAAAAGAGCTAGCCAGAATATTCAAGCAGCATTCTGAAGAGGAGGAAAAGCCCTCATCAGGAGGTCACATAAATTGGGCTGAAGTTGCTCAAATTGGGCAGAAGAGAAAGGTTCAAGTGAGCATACCCCAAAACGGCAATTAATTTCGCAACAGCCTGATATTATGTCAGAAATACAAATGAGCTCTTATTTCTGAAATAATAATCCTGAGGAAGCACTGCTCCCTACTTTCTCTCACTAATTTTTGTTGAGTATTTTTCCGCTTCTGCATCTAGGTCTCATTGTGGGAAATTTCTTGTGGTCATTGTTTTCACATGTGGATGGTGAGGTGACTGGTCCAGGTGGCCCATTTGTTTGGGCAAAGATGTGCCGTACTCGCCTGTCAAAAGTTCAGCACCTCGAATCAGTGACCCATTTCATATTTTATCGTGAAAACATCATATTCTGTATGTGAGTAACCGGATTTCAAGCCGGATTACGTTGCCGTCTTTTGCTGAGCCGCCGTGATTTTCTGCACGTTCTTTCGAAATTTGCCCCTCTCTCATTCGGAATTAAATTTGTTTCAAGAAAGTTGGTATTCTTGGTACAGCACAGAGGAATTTGTGTGAGGGTTGAAGACTTCTTTCACAATTCCATGACCCAGTCCCTGCAACTTTTTAAAGGTTAAAAATCGAAATTAGCAGCATGCGAAAAAACTTACGTGATGAACTGTTCTTTAAAGTAATCGGGACAGTTGAGCGTAGGTTTTTAATAACACATTGATAAAGATGAAAAAATGAAAATAGAGCTGAGAACTGCACACCTTCATTGTATCACATCCTGGTAGAAGTTAGAGCTCTCTCAGAAATCGAATAACTGGTGCATTTTTAGTATACCCCTTCTCTGGGAACATTTTAAAATCTGTAGTAACTGAAATCTCTTCGAGAGGTATTGATGGCGTCATTTCTTGATCAGACTACCTTGCTAGCGAAGTGTTGCCCTTATACACCAAGTTAATGTTTGCAGCTAACAAGAAGCTTCACGCTGTGCTGCCTGCATGTTTTATTCCTATCCTTTCATTTGTTTTTTTCACTTTTTCCTTTTTCTTCGCGAACCACATATATTAATGCAGCTGTCCCTCTTCTGGTGTAGTGGTGGTGTTAGCTTTTGTTATTGCTAACATTGCTTCCTTGTAGGTCAAACGATAAGCTTGCAGAGGCTTCAGGCGATTATCGACGTGCCTTACCATATAATCAAGTCAGGCCTCTATCATTTGCTGGATTCGCATTTGAACGACCAGGTCAGTTTTTAAAGCAGGTATTTGCGTTTGGAGCTCCGTTAATTTATACGAGGCCATCCTGTTGTCTCAGCTTTATCTCCATCTCAAGCAAATAAGTCAGAAATGGTAAATTTGAAGGTCTTTTGCGCCCGTATTTCGAAACAAATTCAATAAGTGGCATTCATTGCACAGCACTATTTCTCTGTGCGTGTGTTCTATTTATTTTTATTGGACTTTTTGGAGCTCTTTCTTTATAGTTACTTGTCTGTCTCAGTGCGCCTAAAATGTTTTTTTGGAACGTATGCACTGAAAACTACAAAAAAAACCTGATTGAGACTATCAACGTCATGTTATTTTATTAGGTTTATTCAGGAATGCCCCGAAATGAGCGTTCACTTTCGGCGTCGGAGCCGCTGTCTCCTGACCTTGTCGCCTTTCTACGCGAGTCCATGGAGAACCAGCTCAAATTCGACCCACCCTACGTGTTTGTGATATTCGGAGCATCCGTAAGCTGTTATCCTTTTACTTTATATTAGGGGTAGCCGAAAATTACGCATGCACTTGCCTTGAATTTAATAATTTTGTTTGTCATTATTCTTTTTTGAAGTGCTCAATTAAAGCGTTGAATACCTCCAGTAGCGCTCATGCAGGTTACGTCTAATATTTTTTCGCATTAACTGAATGGAGGGAGAATTTGCAAATCTCAGCTTATCGCTAGCGGAATTTATCATTAAGCGTTGGAAGTTGTCCTTTTTCAAATCGTATCTGAATCAAGTGAACTTTCTGATCCAATAGTTGTTGGAGGTAAGGCAAAGTTCAGCTCAGATCATAAAGCTTGGTTTGCAAGATCTGCTATCGTGGCACTCTGGCAGAAAGTAGATCGTCGGTTTTGTTTGCGAAAATCTCGCGCTGGCATCGTTCAGCCTCCGATCGCCTGCTTTCCACGAGTATAGAGTATATCAAAATGTTTAATAATTATCAATAGTGAGGGATCCAGAAGCGGTGTGTAAAATCGGCCCCCGTGCTGTTTTAACAACATGCTGCTGCACGGATAATTTCTCGTCACGCTGTAGTTGTGAACTGTAACAATGAGAATGAAATACATTTGCCTTGACATTGTTTTGGGGACAGGGTTACGTTGACGGGGATGTAATAACAAAAAACTCAATAGTGATGAATAGATTGATAAATATAAAGTGATAGTACTTTTAGTAAAATGAGTGGTTCGAAGCACCGCTAGAATTCGCAGTGTTTTTGAATTTCTGTGGACAAAATGGCAGGAGAATGTGCAAAAGCTGAAGAGAAAGCGGCTAACAAGAAATAACACTATTCATTTAGGGTGACTTAGCAAAGAAGAAAATTTATCCAACATTGTGGTGGCTTTATCGTGATTCCCTTCTACCATGCAATATTACCATTGTCGGTTACGCTCGTTCCGATTTATCAATGGAGAAGTTGCGGAAAACATTCGAGAAGGCTTGTAAGGTTTGTTCATCATATGGCGTATGGTAGTTGTTAATATAGCATACAATATCGTCTATAAGAGTTATTTATTCCCAGGTCCGTGATAACGAACGAGAGAAGTTTGAAGAGTTCATTGGAAAATGTGCCTACTTGCGGGTACGTGTGAAATCAGTAGAATTTATTCGTTCTGTCTGTACTTACTATTTTGCTGATTTGCTGGTGTTATTGACCGCAATGGGTTATCCGGTACCTCAGGCTCCCACAAACATCCGTCTTTTGACCGTTCTCCCATGGACGCTGCTGGTATCCTACAGCAGTACATCGCTGATACATAGTGTGGACCAAAAAAATGAACGCTCCTGGATGACTGCCATTCGTCGTTGTTTGCCTTGTCGAGCGAGATATGCTGTTTCGCTATTCTCGGAATAACGCTCCATGGCCCGGATACGTTGTCGAGCACTACATATGCTTGAAGTAGCAACCCATCTCTTCAGATAAAAGGCTATGCTGTCGGCTACAATGCTGATTGTTATGCTAATTCGGAGCGCTTTCCTGGACGCAGACCTTCCTGCGTGTTTTTCCTTGCACACCGCCGAGAGCCTCTAGTGGAAGTTTTCATCGCAAATATTGCTCTCGCTCTCCATCCACCAGTTGCGTACGTAGAGAGGGGGGGGGGAGGCTCGAGAATGCGTCGTCGAATTGCCGAAAATATTCTGCGGAACAAAAACTCCATATTAGCATATTTCTAAATGTTTGTTTTCCTTGTTATTTTTCAAATAATTTCCATTACTCAATATCATTACTGATATTTTGTTCACTTTTGTTTTCAATCCCCAAAGTGGTGGATACCCCATTCTTTTACCACGCCCCCCCCCTTTCTTCCCGCCCACTTTCTGCGATCGCCTCTGCCATCTACATATGATCATCAGACTGCTTTGTTTCAGGGAATGTACGACAAGCCGGATGGGTTCAGAAAATTGAGGATATTCATTGACGAGATTCAGAGGAAAAGCAATAGTCGTAAGTAGCGTTGGCTCCCAATTTTCGATGTTCATCATGGTCACCCTACTTCGGCAAGCATAGGAGCCCTCATTGAATTAATTATCTTTGCTTCTTGCGGACATATGTATATTCTCAAGCCCTTTATTTCTTCAGTTACAGCTTTGCATAAGGACCTCCCAAATATTGGTGAATGCATGAGAATGGATTTGTACCACCTGAAATAGAGTCTGAATAGAAAATGAGACGGAGACCAAATATGATTAGAAACGCCTCAGAGTAGTGGGTGAAAGAAGACCATCAGCCATGCTGTGAACGGCAATCTGAAGAAGCAAAATTGTAGAGGAAGGAAGCCACTAGTGCGCCATCATTCAGTGAGGTTGGACTTTTTGTGGAATGGAATCCTTGAAGCTGCTGAAGAAAAACGCTTATTAATGTCACTGTTCCAGTTCAGAATTGTTTTTAGGATTCTCACAGTGATTTTTAAATGCCAAATATCTTCAGAAACTCCTGATCGCAATGGCATACGTTATCCCATGCAAAACTGCCAAAGAACCCGTTCTCGAGCTCCAACTTCTGGAGAACCTGTAGGCGGAACCAAGGCAGGACTGCAGGATTTTCGCGCTGTGGAGTATCTTGCTGGTTCCATATGGAGCTCACATTCTATCTTATAAAGGAGAGAATGATGAGGATGATTTCACGAGGAGCACGACTTACTGAAAGATGCGCTTCCTGGAGTGCATTATTCAGAAATCTTGTCGTCCATTATTCCAGAAATCTCGACCCGCCTTATGGCTTTCTCCACAAGCTCCGCCAGAATTAGGACTCGAAAACGGGTTCTTTCGGAGTTTTGCACGGCATCACTGTTGCCATTGCTTTTGGAGATTCTTTTCACTGGAACCCTCAGAAACGATTCTGGGGTGGGACGATGCTGTCTTTAAGTTGCGACTGTTATTTGTTTACCACGACCAATTAGGCTGCCGCAATACTTCTCGTCAAACATGGGACACCGCGTCGCTATCGTCCTTGCGACATCGATTTTGATAAGTAATGGTTACGAATCATTTCGTATGAACGTGTTAGCGGAAATCACTGTTGAGTCCTCACTCATCGATGCAATGAAGTCAACAGCTGAATCTTTTCGAAGCGAGAGATTAGATTTGATAAGATGATTTTTTTTTTGAGATTCAGAAACCGAAAAAAGCATCTTTGGTAGTTGCGGGCATGAACAGGGAAAGTGCTGATCAGATGGATGACTCGAATTCGTGATCGCTCCCGTTTGACTCAGCAGCTCTTCGTGTTCTTTGCTATGCCTCTAAAACATCAGCTGAGAACTAGACTTTTTCTACGATTATTAGAAAGTTGGGGATGTGGCTGCTTGAAGAAGACTAAGAATTACGGTCTTCGACATCATGGTTCATGAGAAAAATTCAAATATTGACGATTCACCTAATAACCTGTGGTTGGGTCAAATCATGATCCGAAATAAAGACAACAGAAAGAAGAGCACAGACATGTATTAACGACCCTTCACAGAGTTGTCTTCTCGAAAAGGAAAGTGGCAGATGGAATGACTATTGCCGAGATAGGGAAACGTGCAGTGAAATTTGTTCACATTGAGAATTTCGCCAGAATCGGGCCACCACAATATCAGTATGTAGATGTCTTTATTCATGTCATATTGATGAGGCGCATCGTTCGACACTGTGAGATGTTCGATCATGAAGCTACATATGCTGGAATTTGCAAATGGCTGTGACAGTTCATCTTATCTTAGAATTGGCATGTGAAGCATAGATATTTGGAAATTCGATACAATTGAATTTTACAGTGTCTGTAAAAGCTGTAAGGATTAGTTAAGCTGGCGAAACAGTGGCAGACATCCTGCTAAATGGACTATTTCTGAAGGCGACAGGATTTCGTTTTTTGCCGAAAGTGGCTTCGTCGAATGTGTGGGAAGGGAAGAAGGATGCAGACCTTCCTCCACATTCATTACTCAAAGAATCCTTCGAATCCGATGCGTCACAACTCAGTCGGATTTTGTGATTCCAAATTTTATGAACCTTTTTCCAAATTCTTACACACATACGAAGCAGCAAAATTCTTGAAAAGTTATCATGCCACTACCGTGAACATCATTGCAGAACCTGTCAACCGCCTATACTACCTCGCTCTGCCTCCAACTGTTTTCGAGCCAGTCACTTCTGAATTAAAAGAACATTGCATGGATAACGGGTGAGCCCATTGGTATGAGGAAATTGGTTTTCACCACACTTCCAGCAACTTCACAGTAGTTGTTCCACTGTATATTTTTACACCTTTTCAGTGACTCTTGGACACGCGTAATCATCGAGAAACCCTTCGGACACGACTTGGAGTCATCAACAAAGCTTTCCAATCACTTATCGAAACTCTTCAAAGAGGTACATATTACCTGATCTGGTCTATGAATTTATGGAAATTTTGTCGATGTTACGAAAGAGAGAAATCACTTTCCTTCAGCGACTTTGTAGTTTCTCGCGATTTTCAGGATCAGTTATATCGAATCGATCACTACCTCGGCAAGGAGATGGTCCAGAATCTTATGGTCCTGCGGTAGGGACTGTGTCATTAATTCGCGTCTCGCTTTCTCTTTTCGTTGTTCGGTTCATTGTTTATTTTATTGGTTGAGGAAGAAAATATGTGCTCAGTCGGTCCGTCGGTCTGTCTTTTGTCAATCCAGGGCGTATAATGGAGCAGATTACTCAATAAGAAACGAATGTTACTTCTATCTAAGTGGAGGTCTTTTCAGATTTGGAAATCGTTTCCTCGGACCCTCCTGGAACAGAGACAATATCGCATCGGTGACCATATCGTTCAAGGAGAATTTCGGCACCAAGGGACGGGCAGGATACTTTGACACGGCAGGCATTATAAGGTCCGATTCACGTATTTGTTTTCGGAGTGTAAATGCAATTTCTACAGAGATGTGATGCAAAACCATCTGATGCAGATACTAACTCTGGTTGCCATGGAAAAACCAGCCAGTTTGAACGCCGAAGACATCAGAGATGAAAAGGTATAGTAGAGATCGGATTCTCCTTTAACTCAAACATTTTGCTCCTCTTAAGGTGAAAGTCCTGAAAGCCATCAAGCCTGTGCAGTTGAAAGATATCGTGCTCGGCCAATACATAGCGAACGAAGATAGTCAACGTTGGTTTTTTTCTCGTGATTTCCTGGTTTTTTTTTCTCGTGATTTCCTTTCTAATGGAATTTCCATGATGTTAAGGCACTTTCACATTCGAAATTGAACACTTGCATACATTTATTACTCAGCGAAATACACAAATCTTTGCGTAACACGTTCGCAACAACGTGTACGACCGGTCGCGCACTAACTGTTCTCACGACCGGATAATGCATTAGAATTGTTGTTTAATTCTTACTATTATTCTTATTATCATTTTGTTTGATTATTATTAGTATCATTATTCATTTGTCATCATTATTTTAACCAGTCTGGCAGTCCGGCTAACGCCGGACTTCCAGACTTCTACTGATGCTCGCTTCGCTACTCCGCATACGATGCAGAAAAAAAGGTGGACAGATTTAGTAGATCCTGTATCCCTCGAGTAAGTCCATCGACTTTTGGAAAGCTCTCGATCGCGTGAGCGGTAGCCTTCCTCCACGTGGGATAAGTAATTTCTTTTGATTGACCCTAGTGGCCGTTGTTAATTGGACGTAGCCGATTCACTGGAAATACCACACCCATTCCTAGGCTTTTATATGATCTCACAATCACGATCACTGACCAATTGTAGAATTTCGTAACGGTTTGACACACATACATACAGACAGACATGAAAACAGACTAAGCCCGTTATTATAAGTCATGATTATTAATCAATACTATTTTATTATTTACAGTTATATGTAGCTTGAATCATATAAGGTGGGCCATAAATACGGTAAAAAGACGTGTTTTGCTTTTGAACGAGCATGTTCTCCCTTGAAGTCATGTTTGGTTGGGAGCCCGTCTCCGGACTTTTCACAAGGACAGTGCTCAGGAACTTAGGTCTCGTCTGGTTCACAACAAGGGAAACAATAAATTTTAGGGTCTACTGGTTTTGTCGAGCGGCCACTCATTTGCAGAGAATTATCTCAAGTGTTGTAGTAGGTTTTTACAGCACCTGAGACATAAGCTTCCTCAAAACCCCTTGTTGGGAATCCCCAGAAAGGAACCTCAAAAATAGGAAATGAATTTTTGCGCAAGCACTTGCGCGCCGAGGCTTCGGACTTCATTTGATCTCTAGGGCTCTGACTACTAGCAGATGGAGGATAATTCTAGATGTTTTCTTGTATTATATTCTTTGAGAGTTAATGAACATAAATCATATGACAATGTTCCAAATTGCTCTGAAAATCTTTTTCGGATCGCCCTTTTGTTTGTTACCGTATCTTTGGCCCGCCCTGTAGTCAGATATTCGAATTTGAAAACTCGACTTCATCGAGTGGAAAATCCGGATTCCCGAAAAAGAAAGGAGAAGGGGCAGTTTTATCGTTGAGAGATGGCGAGGAGGGATTAAGAGCTTCTTCTTTTTGAGCATTCGAGTTTTTGGATCGGGTAATTTACGAGGTCGCTCAGTTTTTATTCGGTCTCAAGTAAAATATAAACACATGCTTAGTGGGCATGTCTCACCTGGTAGTACATGTCAAAATCGTTATATATGAATGTGTTAAACAAAGAACACAAGATAATTGCAATCTATAAGACCAATCGCCACAAGCCTGTTTTGTAACGAGAACGGTTGTCAAATAAGTACGTGCTATTTTTCCTAAAATCAAATGCACTATGCTGTTAGGGGGCGGACGTTGATGGGATATGGACTACTGACGGGGATGATCAGGGTAACTCATTCACTACCAATAGCTTCAGGTAGTTCGGATCTCTCTGTTCTATTTTATCGAGATTTCGTGCTCTCCATGCACAATGCAGTTTGAGCCTGACTGATTCTATTAGGCTTGCTGAGTTAGACAAGTTTGGGGAGTGTGCGCAGAATTTTCATTTTTCTCTGTGTGTTGCTGTGTAACTAACTGTAGTTTGATGTTTGACTTTTTGTAACCCTCACTGAACGACCTAGTTGCGATCTTATTCCGACATTAAAACAAAAGAAAAATAAGGGAATGGGTGTCATCTCAGCGTTGAGTGGTGACTACGCTTTTTTTGTGTTTTCTATCACCTGAAATCTTCAGGAAACTAAGGTGTTTGTGTATGCTGTGGGGGATATCTCACTTCTTCACCGTTCCTTCCTCTCCGAGCATTCTATTACAACTCGTTCAAAAATAACCATACCATAATAACCATATTTCAGATCCAGATGCTTCAGCAGGCTATAAAGATGACAAAGACGTTCCGGAAGATTCAGTAACTCCAACATATGCATTGGCTGTTCTACATGTACATAATGAACGGTGGGAAGGAGTGCCATTCTTCCTGCGTTGTGGAAAAGGTCCTTTTTGTTCAAACCGCGTTCGAACCTTTGTTTCGAAACAAAATCATTTACAGCGTTGAATGAAAATAAGGCGGAAGTTCGAGTCCAATTTAAGGAGGTAAATGGTGATATCTACCCACCCGGCGAGTTGAAAAGGTCCGTCGAAAGATTCTTAAAATTCTTTTGGTAACTGATGGACGTTATCTGGAGCATTTTAAATCCATTGCAGAAGTGAATTTGTTATGCGAGTTCAGCCGAACGAAGCAGTTTACCTCAAGCTTATGACGAAAAAGCCTGGCATGGGATTTGGTGTCGAAGAATCGGAGCTCGATCTCACGTACAATGCTCGATATAAGGTTCGTATTTGTTGTACTAGTGCACAATAAGGCTTCGCTGCAGCGAAAATTCCATTCAGGATACTCGTCTCCCCGATGCGTATGAGCGTCTTTTCCTGGAAGTATTCATGGGATCTCAGATTAATTTTGTTCGAACAGACGAGCTTGAGTATGCATGGCGAATACTTACCCCAGTTCTCAGAGAGATGGAAGAAAAACGAGTGAAACCGATCGAATATAAATTTGGAAGGTTTGTTTACTAGGCTTTTGTAAACTACGATCTCGACAAAAATACAGTTTTTTGGCACCTTGGCCGACACTGGCGCGCAACGCTTATTCTCGGCCAATCTAGTCAGCGAACATAAAAGAAACAAATGTGACCAATTTTCCTTTCGCCCTCACCACCAGAAGAAAAATTCGAGAAGAACAAGATTCTTCCAAGGGGCCTCCCTTGGCAAGAACTGAGGGAGATTTCAAACAAAGCTAAGCAAAAGAATCTGAATTAAGAAAGAAGTCAATTCCGCGGTTCTTCATCCCTATTGAGCTAAGGAGCAGCTGAAATACATATACGGAAAAGACAGAAGAGCAATTGTGGAATGCAATAAGAGTAGGCTCAAAATGAGAACATAGAATTTTTAGAGAGAAACTAGCGCCACAATGAAATTAACGTGAATTACTGCGTAAGGATGCTTCATATGACCACGGATCTCCCTCTTACGAGGGATCCCAGCCGATTTGCTGCGAGGCTACGTGGCGCGACCCCAGGTGGCGGATAGGGGGTTTACCGCGGACCAAAAGCAGCCATGCGCTTGCCCTGCGACGCGGGTAGATCTAGGGGATGGACTCCTTAGTTCGACAGTGCTGGATTCGACACATATGGCCGGCATATGAGTGTGAACACGCACTCGCGCGTGTGGGTGTGTGCTAATGCTTCATGTTGGCTGTATCCTGCAGTCCGGATTTGGCCAAAAGCTCGCATTCTAACGACTGGGAAGCGCATGAGAGGCGATCTGGGGCCGCCTCTAACAAATAAGTCCCTCGTCCACGGGGAAGGGAATCCTTCCCCTCAACAGTCGAATGCCGGCGACAGGCCGTGGTGACAGGCCGGCCGAAGAAGACCCACGTCACGTCGTATGGTTATGACGTCAATAGTGCCTGAGAAGAAAACTACGGCGTACACGGGAGTCGACGCGCACTTTCGGGGCCCGGTTAGTGTGAAAAGTATGCGAGGGTCCCCGATGCTTCGCGAACGGCGGCATCGGGGGGCAAGCAGGCGAGTCGTTAAGGAGGACAACGTAGCCAAGACGCGAATTGCGACTTTGAACGTCGGCACGTTGACAGGTCGCTCGTGCGAGTTAGCAGCCGCACTAGAGCGCAGAAGAATCGACATATGCGCGGTTCAGGAGACGAGATGGTCAGGCAGTAAGTCGAAGGACATAGGATGTGGCTACAAACTCATTTACCATGGCAGTGCAGGTACCAGAAGTGGCGTCGGAGTCGTAGTCTCAGAACGCTACCGAGACGCAATAGCAGAAGTCCAGCGTTTCGACGATCGGCTTATGAAAATTGTCATCGCCACTGTTGAATGCGGCTCCACTTCTTCTCGGCATACGCTCCGCAAACTGGCTGTTCTGATGAGAAGACGCATTACTCTTGTCGTTGCGGGAGACCTCAATGGTCACGTGGGAGAAACGAGAAGCGATTACAGTTGTCATGGTGGGTTCGGCTACGGTACACGTAACGAAGATGGTGAACGTATTCTGGAGTACGCCGAGTCTCACAACCTCGTCGTAACGAACACATGGTTTCAAAAACGTACGTCTCATCTTGTTTCCTTCTATAGCGGCAATACGAAGGAAGTACGAGGAGAGATGCGGACCAGCTCGAATCAAGTGGTGGAAACTGAAGCAGAAAGAGGCCGCGGTCATATCTCGCATTCAGCTACCGCCTGTAACGAGTGTTGAGGAAACTTGGCGGAAAGCAGCAGATGTGGTCGTAGAGGCAGCGCGGTCTGAACTTGGTGCGA
Organism: Ancylostoma caninum; assembly: GCA_037903475.1. NCBI lineage: Eukaryota > Metazoa > Nematoda > Chromadorea > Rhabditida > Ancylostomatidae > Ancylostoma > Ancylostoma caninum. Next base: position 149,116 of record JBAJFG010000174.1, read on the forward strand.
CTAAACCAGGTCGAAGGAAGACCGACAAGCAACCTTGGCTATGGACGGACGAAGTGAAGTCGAGGGTTCGGGAGAAGAAGCGCATGTACCATGCCTTCCTGGACAGCAAGACAGACGACCGATGGCGTAAATACTGCGAAGCGAAGAGAGCAGCGAAAAAGGCTGTGGCGGTGGTGAAAGCCGCACATTACGCGGATGTCGGAAAGAAGCTAGACACGAAGGAAGGCGAACGGCTCATGTACCGGCTCGCGAAATCTCGTAAACGTCAGATGGAAGATATCGAAAAGTTCCATGGCGTCAACGACGAGCATGGCCACCTTCTAATGGACCGCAGGAAGGCAATGAAGCGATGGCGTGATTACTTCGAGAGAGTCTCGACGGAGGAATTCGCCCATCCACCTATTCCCCATGTATCGCCAACCTACGGGCCCGTGCAGGCAATCACTACCGAGGAGACGGAGGCAGCGCTGAAGCGAATGATGTCACATAAAGTGACTGGTCCCGATGACGTGGCAGTGGATCTATGGAAGTCGCAATGCTGGGGATCTGCTGAATGGCTGGCGAGGTTCTTTAACCAGATAGTGGCGGAGAAGATAGTGCCCTCGGAATGGCAGCGGAGCACCACAATCCCGATATGGAAGCGCAAAGGCAGTCCCGCTGACTGCGCTAACTACCGACCTATCCGCCTGCTGTCCCATACCATGAAGGTTTTTGAGCATGTCATTGACCGCAGGATTCGCGATATCGTGCGGCTCTCCGCTAACCAGTGCGGATTTGTAGCTGGGTGCGGCACCACTGATGCCATACATGCTGCACGTCTCTTGGTTGAGAAGCACCGTGAGAAACAAAAGCCGCTGCATCTCGCCTTCCTTGACCTAGAAAAGGCATTTGACCGCGTGCCCCATGAAGTCATCTGGTACGCTCTTCGGCAGCATGGCGTTCCTGAAGAACTTATCGAATGGGTGCGGATTCTTTACACCAGTCCAAGAAGTCACGTGCAGGCGGCTGCTGGCATGTCTACGGATTTCCCCATTTCCGTTGGTGTGCACCAAGGCTCTGCTCTGTCCCCGCTCCTCTTCATTGTGGTGATGGATGTTGTAACACGGGATCTGCAGAAACCCACGCCATGGACCTTGTTGTACGCAGACGACGTCATGCTCGCGTCTGAAGACAGGCAAGAACTCGAGCGGCTGACACAGGCTTGGAGTGACCAACTTGCACGCTTCGGCCTACGTCTTAACGTCAGGAAGACAGAGTACTTAACAACCAGCGTGGATCAGCCCGGTACCATAAGCGTAGACGGCGCACAATTACCGAGAACGGAAGTGTTCAAGTACCTTGGGTCAGGAATTTCATCTGACGGTAGCCTTTATCATGAAGTTGTAGCCCGAGTTAATTCCGCATGGGGAAAGTGGCGCTCGTTGACCGGTGTTCTGTGTGACAAGAAGATCCCGGACCGACTGAAATCGAAGATCTATCGTACCGTCATCCGTCCCGTTGCTCTCTATGGCGCCGAATGTTGGCCCGCAACCAAGGAAGTAGAACGTCGCCTCAGCGCTATGGAGATGAAGATGCTTCGCTGGATGGCTGGAGTAACGCGGCTCGATCGAATCTGCAACGAGGACATCAGAAATCGGTTTGGCGTTGCGGCGATATCTGATAAACTTCGCGAAATTCGTCTGCGATGGTATGGCCACGTTCTGCGTGCCGAGGAAGGAACCGTCCGCAAAGTCGGCTTTGATCTCGAAGTCTCCGGCAAACGGCCTAAAGGTCGACCAAAGCAACGCTGGCTTGACACACTCCATGTCGATCTTAAGCTAGCTGGTATCCACCCGGACCAAGCGCGCGATAGGGCCAAATGGCGTCAACAGACCTCTAGAGCGGACCCCGCGACTAAACGGGACAAACGCTGAAGAAGAAGAAGAAGAAGAAGAAGATGCTTCATATGAATAACAGCGGTTTTCCCACGTGATGTAATATGTGCAATGCCTGGGCGAGCGTACTACATATTTGCTGCCTTAGCGATACGGTCAGTCTTTCTTTGCGCTATCATCAGAATCTTCGTGCAGCCCCAATCAAAATCCTTGGATTTCTTGCGTTTTGTCACCACCTTTTTACCATGACCTAGTTACAATGTATTATTAGGATTCTAGGAATATGCATGACTAAAGTACCACGTAAAGTGATCATCATTTTCGAAGTCACCCATTTGGACAACCCGGCTCGGCATCTTGCCAGCATGCAAATGCTCTTTTTTCCGTTCTGTACCAATTTTTAGAACATAAAATCAGGTTTTTGGCAGTTTCACCTGTATCTTCCTTGCTTTTATTATTAACTGTTAGATTTTTGTGTTCCTGCAGAGTGTTGTTTCTAGAAACGTATTTTAGAGCTGTACAGTTCCTCAGTAAAATATTTTTGTCGATCAGTTCGATATTAAAGCTCCATATACCGACACCAGTCTTCTTTTTCCCGCACTATGAGCACAGTTTAAGTATAAATGCTTTCAGCCGTGGTCCAAAGGAGGCGGACGAGATGATGCAAGCGCACGGCTATGTGTTCACAGGAACATACAAATGGGTAGCCCCTAACAAATTGTAAAGTTGAGAATGAAGACCGACGTCCACATTAACCGTACTAGATAGAATTTCGCCCTTGTGTATAGAATAGAACGGCCAGTATTACTTCATCCCAGTGCACCTGTACCATCATTTTGCAGCTCTATTTAATAAAACTCTTTATTGAATGTCGTTGTTTTAATGGGAACTTCAAACAGAACGGAGATTGTGGTCGAAGTCCACAATCATTCCTGACTTTAGGAGACTTATGTAACGGTTTTGACAGCTTATAAGAATAGTAGGTGTAATTAGTTTGTTTCTTCGTTGTTTTGCTTTCAACTCTATTTTCGCTCGGAACGGTCTTGTAAAGTAGGGGTCGTAGCCATGGCTTCATTCAAAACAGTTGACAAAACGTGAGTTCTGTTGGATGGAGTAGCGGTAATGTTACCGGGCGTCCCAGGAATGCTCACTGTCAGCGGAGATGCCTGCAAAGAGTTTATGGAATGGTTTTGGATAAAAATAATAGGAGCGGAGGTGGCATTCCCGACCTCTGCTAGGTATTGGTGTTGTAGCAGCTGCTCTATCGTGGCTCGTTTCTCTGCCTCCCGTACTGTACACATCTGAAAATTTACCGAATTGCACTTGAGCAGCAACTCATGGACGTGCATTTGCGTGGTCGAAGGGCAAAGTGTAAATGTGTGCGCAGGTCAGACGTGCGACTATAAAAAACGAATCCAGCATCTTACGCACGCACAATAAAATAGATTCTCAGGGATAATCACCTCAAGAAACTCTGTTATGACAGGATCAGCTTCAAGATCGTGCTGTATTCGCACATTTGGATCAAGTATAGCGATCATCTGAAAGACCTCCGTTGATTTATACCAAAGATGTGTTGTATTTCTTGAGTTTACAGACTTGGGGCTTACAGTTTTCTCAGGATGGTCACAGAATGGCCTTCGACCGTAGCTCATCTGGTAGACAACGACTCCGAAGCCCCATATGTCCACCTTCTTTGTCAGCTGTAAAATGACAATCGTACCTATCCACGGACTACCCACTGAACAAGCAGACCTTATATGTGCCGTCGCTTCGGGGTACTATCTGTTCCGGTGGTCGATTCGACCCGAACATGAAGTCTCGGATAATGAAATCCTACAAAATCTTAGAAGAATACGGGAAAATTGGCGTGCTATCGCTGCAACTTCTGCATCGGGGCAGTTTGAGTTCTTTCGAGATGAGACTGCGGCCATACTCCTTCAATACTGTAGCGTCGTCAGCGTGGCTACTTCATTTTTGATACGTATCGATTGTGAACGCTCAGTCGCAGATATCAAACCGCTCACAGTCAATTTGTACCAAAAACGAAGTCGCCAAGTCAATGCTACGAGTACACCGGCAGCCTTGTACCCACCTCTTTGCCTAGAAAAGCCGACAACCCCAAATCCACTATCTTCAATGCTCCATGAACCTTGAGGACATTTGCAAGTTTCATGTCCAGATGAATAATAGCTGCAAGGAGTAGCGTTCAGTTTTAATGCAGCAAGTAGCTTCTAGAAGAGAAACGAAACGTTGGGCTCACGACTCACAGTGATCATGCATCTCTTTGATGCCTCTTGCAATCTCCAAAGCGAATGTTCTGGTGGTCGCCTTGTCAAATTTCCCATTCTGACGCCGCAGTTCACATTCGAGGTCAATGTCGCCCAGCTCTAACACCATGCGCAATATCTGATCCTTCGAAGTAAGATCGCTGAAACGAAGATTCTCCGATGCCTCCCTTGGCAAAATGAAAAGTTCGGACCGGTTAGCAAACAGGTCTTAGCGTAATTTCCGGGCGTAATATAAAATGTGTCATGAAAATGTATATAGTTGTTATGAAAATGTAGAGAATTTGTAACCCGGTTTTCCTGCCGTTACTCACCTGTTATTTGTCACTCACCTGTTATTTGTTACTCACCTGTTGATGTCTAGGCACGTATCGTACTCACTTATTGTTACGTGTAAATCGCTGCCTCTTACCATTGCTGCCTTAATCCCATTTTGCTGCCGGTCAGCGAAGGCGCCGCCTAGGGGCGGGGCACGTTTGCGCTTAGGCGCAGATAAGCAGGCCCTAGGCGTGCGCGGGGCTCACTTTGTGTTTCGCAATCGACGACTGCAACCGGACGACATCCAGCGCGAGGGAGGAAGGCTACCGAGGCCTCACTCAAGTGGATTGCTATCAGGAGAGATAGCGAAGGAGTCCCGGAGTAGGGACCTGCCTAGAGGGGAATCCTCTAAGCAATTGGAGTGAGAGCGGAGTTTCCGCGTAGGGACCTTGGGTCGCGCCTGGATAGGCGCGTGAATTTCGGATTGCGTAAGAGAGAAATTAGCGCTGAGAGTTATCGAGCCGCCGCTGACCGACGGCTTATATTGACACCTCCATACTCTTACCGGTTTTTCAATATCTCAGTTATACTTTTTCCGATCTCCTTAACCAAAGAAGAAGCCATATATAACCATTCCATCTAATCACTGTGCTAGTATTTTGTAGAATAGCACGCCGTAATAAAAGTTGCGTGTCTTAATTGTCTACGTTCTCGTGAGGTTTCAATTCCGCTGCTATTTCGTAATTGCTTATCGTTCTCATACCAGTGGGGAGTTAAAAGAAACCAGACTATTTGTTTAGGGGGTGAGCCTACGAGTCCGACTGGGGAATCCAGCTTTAGGTGAACGAGGCTACTAGGTGAGTTCACCCAAGAGACCGGAGTGGTCTCGGATCCAACAAAAGCCAAGCCTCGTTCATTCCCCTACATTTACATGGGGGCCGAGGCCTACCCACTGAAAGAGATCTACAGTACCATATTATAGAAATGGCGGATGAAATGGAGATGGCGGAGCGCCAGAACGAAGAAGACGAACAGGACCAACAGCCAATGGAAGTGGTGAGCACATGGAAGCCTCTACTTAATAATATAACTAGGGCCTGCGATGACGCGCTAGTGGACCAGTTTCGGAATATATCAGAGGCCAAGCGCGAGTATGTTTTGCTAGCAGTCCAAAACGCGATTGACTCAGTAACTGGCGCTATCGAGAAGGAAATGGTTGAGAATTCTGAGGCTGCTGAAATTGTTAAGGCGCTAGGAGTACCTAGTGAGCGATTAGCTGAAATATTGCCAGAAATTGTCGACCATGCCACGCTAGCAAGATCTGTCGCGATAGAACAAAAGTGCGAACCTCATGAAATCGCTACAGTCATAAAAGAAAAGGACATGGAAATAGCTAGATTGAAAATGCAATTGGCAAAATTGCAGGATGAAGTGGCGGTACCACCGCAGCAGCCGATAGCACCTGAACCACCGCAACGGCCGGTTGCGCTTGAACCACCGCAACAGCCGGTTGTGCTTGATCCACCGCAGCAGCAGGCCGCGCTCGCGCCACCACAACAGCCGGCCGCGCCGCAACCGCCACGGCAGCCTGGTAAGTATGAAAATCGAACTTGGGACCAAGTTCGCCAAAATATGGAGTCATGGTTAGAGGCAAATTCAAAACACCATTTCCAGCCCAACCCAACCAGCCGCCGTTCATCAGAGTGCGCCAGGCAGAGCGCTGGGCTTCTATCGAACCCGACGAAGGTCTCGCCCAGGCAATCACCAACATCGTCACGGAACTATTCCCGCGGGCGCCGGCGAGGTCAGTTATCAGAATCCTCCTACTGTAGTACGTTAGATACGGGAAACTTATCTAGCGGTAGCGGATCATGCAGTAGACGCTCGGATGTTTTGGTAGCATTAAAGGAGGTGTTGAAGACTCAGTCAATCGCCGAAGTAAGGAAATATAATGGGAAAAATTCCCTAAGTGACTTTTTGAGGGAGATAGAGATAAAATACCCAGCGTCCTTATGGACTGATAAGGACCGGCGCGACATCTTAATAAATCACTTAGAAGGTTCTGCGAGGACGCATGTGGAAAACATGCCACTAAATGTTAGAGAAGGATCTTTTGCCGATGTGGTAGCTGAGCTGAAAAAGGCAAGGCAAACACCATGTGAGCGGTTGAAAGCCGCTGCCGAATGGAAACACGTGCGCATGCGAGATCAGGAAACGGTATTTGATTTTTGCTGTAGGCTGAAAAAGATAGCGGCACGGATGCAGCCCAATCAAAACTTGGATTTCGAATTAGGTGCTAAGCTCTATGAATGTCTGTCGGAGTGGGCAGACTCATACCACATGTTAGCGGCTCTCGAAGCGCCGGAAGGCAAGGTTTTCGAGGAGGTGCAAAAAGTGGCGCTACGGTTAGAACGAACGCGTGAGACGTCCAAAATGTGGAATGAGAAGAACTTAGAGCGGAGACATCACATCGGGAAGCTGATGAGCGGAAAAAAGGCAAAAGATGCTAAAGTGTATGATGAACCAAGACCCAAATTTCAATTGAATAAAGAGGGGAAACCTCCACGCGTATGTTTTGAGTGCGGTGAAGCGGGTCATTTTGCAGATAAATGTCCGAAAAGACATTCAAAAGGTAAGACCAACCAAGGCAGAGCACCCAAATTGTCCTCAGACAACAGAGAGCTAGCGGGACCAGCTAGGTTAACGAAAGAAAAGCGTTCCGATAAAATGTCTTTTTCCACTCACCTAAATTCCTGGTGTTTAAACGTGAGAAAAGAGGAGGCTGATGAGCCAACAGCCGCGTATGGGAAACCCTGTTACTGTGACATAGAGCTGCTAGGCGTAAAAGCCAAAGCGCTCATTGACACGGGATCAGTTATTTCAATAATACCAGTAGGTTTACTGAAAAGAGCGCAACATGCTGGCTTCGATCTGGATGAGATGGTAACAATGATGGAGGATGATGATAATGATGTACAAGTATATGATGCTTCTGGTAATCCCATGGAATTCTTGATGAGAATTGCCTTGGAAATAAAGGTGCAGGGAGCTGGTAGAGCTAGAACTCAACTGTACATTCAGCAGTCGAAAGACCAACTGGTTCTTCTTGGCACCAATGTTTTGGCAGCGTTGGGAATTGAGGTGAAATTGCATCCGGAAAAGGATGAGACCGCCAACAAGGGGAACCCCGATGCTTCCGTCTATCCAAAGCAGGCTAAAGAACAAAGTAAACCGCATGATACTACAGCTAGGGCCGTGCGTCGGGTTCTCATACCCCCTTTTACAATAGGAGAAGTCGAAATTTCCAGTGGTCAACTGGAAGGAGACCAGGTTTTCTGGTCTCATGATGACAGAATTGCGCCTGGAGTATGCCGCATTTCCAAAGGGTCAGCCAAAATATCCGTGGCCAATCAGGGCAACGAACCTTGGGTAGTTCGGAAAGGTCAGTTGATGGGAACATGGACTAAAGACCAATGGTATGACCCCAAAACAGCCGACATACCAGGAGACATGTTAGAAATGCAGCGGCCAGAGCTGATTCCTTTAGACCAAAAAGCCAACAGAGTACTAGAAATCCTCATTAACAATAGGAAATCAGGGGGATTCCCACAAGAAATGAGCGACCTCATCACTAAATATGCTGATGCTTTTGCAGTGTCAGACGTAGAACTCACCCAGACGCATCTCATGGAGCATGATATTGATGTCCAAGGGCACCCTCCAATTAAACAGAAAACCAGACCAGTTCCTTATGGGTTACGTAAGGAAGTGGAAGGAATGCTTAAAGATCTGGAAGACCGTCAGATCATCGAGGAGAGCACTTCACCATGGGCGTCTCCGATAGTTCTGGTAGCTAAGAAAGACGGAGGGATACGGTTGTGTGTAGACTATAGGGAGGTCAATAAAGTGACTAAAAAAGAGTGCTACCCATTGCCCGCAATAGATGTCACCCTTCAAAATCTAAAAGGGAAACAGTATTTCACGTCGCTGGATTTGGCAAGCGGGTACTGGCAAGTGCCGCTGACGACTAAAGCTAGGGAAATTAGCGCGTTTACTACAACGGCAGGGCAGTACCAATTCAGAGTAATTCCGTTTGGGTTAATGAACGCACCGTCGGCATTCCAAAGACTAATGGAGAAAGTTTTGGACTCTCTCCTTGGTTCTGAAATTTCCGTTTATATCGACGACGTACTAATCGCGACGGAAACCCTGGAAAGGCATTTCGAAGTCCTGGAAAAGGTATTTCAGGCGTTCCAACGAGCTAACTTGAAAATAAAACCGCAAAAGTGCCGTATCCTGGAGACGCAAGTAGCTTTTTTGGGGCATGTAGTTGATAAAGAAGGAGTTAGAATGGACCCTGATAAAGTCGAAAAGATCGTAAACTATCCTAGTCCGAAAAATCTGGCAGAGCTACGTACCTTTCTTGGCATGAGCGGTTATTATCGAAAATTTGTGTTGCGATATGCACAGACGGCAAAACCCTTGTATGAGCTAACAAGTAGTAAGGTAAAATTTGACTGGACAGCTGACCATGAGAAAGCATTTACAACGTTGAAACAATTGCTAGTTCAAGCTCCAGTGCTCGCTCAGCCGGACATAGAACGTGCTCGGGATGGTAGTCGACCGTTCTACATTTATACTGATGCAAGTAACGTTGGTGTGGGTGCGGTACTCGCCCAGGAACAGGATGATGGTTTTCTTCATCCGCTGTACTTCGCATCTAAACCGTTATCGCAAGCGGAACGCAACTATCATGTTACCGACCAAGAAGGCTTAGCGGTTGTGTACGCTCTAAAAAAGTTTCATTACTTTATTTATGGGGTACATACGATAGTTCGCACAGACCACGCCACGCTTGCGTCCCTATTTAAACGAACTAATGTGTCCACCAGGGTACTGAGGTGGGCGCTGGAGATCCAACGATATGATTTGACCATTGAGCATGTTAAAGGAACCGCTAACAGTGTCGCGGATGCGCTTTCTCGCGGTGTAGCGAGTCTTGATCATGATACCAATCCACCGACACATCCTGAAAATGAAAAGGTGGTATGCCTTGTAAGAGATAAGTGGATTGACCAGCTTCGGGAAGACAAATACTTCAGTTCGGTCATCGAAGCCGTAGAATCCGGGAAGGAAATTGAAGTGAATCTTCCAAAACATGACCGTAGGCTTAGTTCTAAAGATTTTGTGATTGAAAATGATCAACTGAAACTAGTTCTTGAAGATGGTACATTAGCGCTTGTGGTTCCCGAAGATAAAAGGCGTTCTATTTTTGATGAGGCTCACCATGGACTTATGGGAGGCCATTTTAACCCTCGGAAAATGTTCGCTCAGTTAGGGAAGACAGTATTCTGGCCGGGAATGAGGCAAGATCTACGAAAATGGTGTGCCCAATGTCAAAAATGCTTTCTAACTAATGCAAAAACAGCGAATGTACCTCCTTTGAAACCACGGTTAGTGGCGAGACCATTCCAGGTAATTGGAGTAGATCTGCTTGAGATGGGCTTAACCACAAGTGGAAATAGGTATATTGTAACCGTGATAGATCATTTTACAAAATACCTAGGTGCATACCCTGTTCCCGACAAGAAAGCCGAAACAGTGGCTGAGGTGATCTTCAGCCGATGGATATGTGAGGCCGGTAGATGGCCGGAGTGTATCCTCTCGGATCGGGGAGGTGAATTTGAGAATGCAGTGGTTTCTGCTCTATGCGAGATTCTGCAGATCAAGCAAGAGTTCACCAAAGGTTACTGTCCACGGGAAAACGGGTTGACGGAACGTGCTAATGGAACGATAGTGAGAATGTTGAAAAAGAAAACGGTTGTGGCGATGGAATGGGACCGCATTCTTCCAACTGTGGTGTACGCTTACAACGCATCACCCCATTCTGCTACTTCTGAAAGCCCTCACTTTTTGGTTTACGGTCATGATCCAAAATATCCATCATCGGTGATACCCAGGGAACACCTATCCTCTTATCACGTGGACTATGACCAATACAAATCTCAATTTCTGGCGGGGTTGAAATTAGCCAGGGAATGTATTGAGGAGCATTCAGAAAAGTACAGAGCCACCATGAAAAGTAATTATGATCGACGTTGGAAAACGTCTGAGTCTGAGGCTTTCCACACGGGGGACCGTGTTTATATGAAAATTCCCACGGAAAAACGCAAGTCAACCCACCCTAAACTGACATTTGACTGGCTGGAAGCGAATGCGAACTCGGCTTTGATCACTCTAATAGGAGGTAATGAGGAACCTGTTAGGATCCAATTTGATCATCTTATTAAAGTACCACCCGAAATTGACGACACAGCGGTAGAGGGGAAGACCGCCAGAGGACGGAGGGGTCGTCCAAGGAAGCAGAAGGCGGGAAAGATTGGGATATGTAACTGTAATTCTGTTTCGGTTTTGAAATGTAATAAAATTTGTTTCAGAGGTCGCAGATCGAACAGAAACGATCCCACAACGGTTGATTTTCGCTGCCCCGGCACTGGAGTGCTGGAAGCGAGTGCGAACTCGGCTTTGATCACTCTAATAGGAGGTAATGAGGAACCTGTTAGGATCCAATTTGATCATCTTATTAAAGTACCACCCGAAATTGACGACACACCGGTAGAGGGGAAGACCGCCAGAGGACGGAGGGGTCGTCCAAGGAAGCAGAAGGCGGGAAAGATTGGGGATCGTTGTGGGATCGTTTCTGTTCGATCTGCGACCTCTGAAACAAATTTTATTACATTTCAAAACCGAAACAGAATTACAGTTACATTTGCCGGAACCGGCACTCAGGGACCTTCTGCTCGACACAGACTATATAACGCTGTCTCCCACCGGGTTGGCGGTGGCCTACGCTCATCTGCGCAAGGGATGCATGCACATTGGAGCATTTTTACGCAGGGCCCACGAGGAACAGATAGCAGACCATCCCCCGAGACATCGGGAGGACCCATTCGATATCGCATCGATAGCCCGTGACGCTTTCACTTCTCTTCCACTGATGGACACCTGGAATCCGAGTGAATGGAATAAGATCCCGCGGAAGCCTGTAGTCGTCCTGCTGCCTGAGGGGTTTTCCTCGCATACAAATGGATTCTCTCGTCACCACCAGAGGTCGTACTCTTATGCGACACCGCAGGATATCAGCGGTGATTGGTTCACGCACGAGCTATCTGCAGTGGTCTTGTTCAGCCCGATGAACAGCGCACCGGTACGGGATTGGTCCGACGCCTGGTTCAATATCATGACAGCTGTCTGCGAAGGAGCCGACTTGTATTGCCTTCCCAGCCCAAGAGATGACACCAACTGGGGGTTCGGGATCGACCTCCTGCGAGACCTCTGTAAAGAGACAATTGCGCAGCGACCAACTCTGGGACCACGTATTCACATCTTGCTGCCATACAGTGATCAGAACTACGGCAATACAGCGCCCTTCAACATCCTGGGCATCCGCAGGGCCAATATACCGCACTACTATACGCCTTCGGCAGCAAAGAGGTTCTTAGATGCAACAAAGCGGTTTTATTCAATCCATCTGCGCTTAGAGCCGTACCGCAGAGATCCTGAGACCAGGAGACGAGATGAAGTGAACCGTGAAGACGGGGAAGCCGCCGTGCAGCAGGATAGACCCAGAATCGACCATCGTGAGCTTTGGAACCGTGGCAGAGGAATGGCGAATGGCGCCGGAGTGCGGAGACGCATGAGGGGCGGGTTCGCCCACGATAGAGATGAGGAGTTAGCACGCAGGAGGTTCGAAAACCGTATGAATGTGATAGCCGCTCGAGAGCAGAGATGGAACCAGGGGCCACAGTTTGTGCGTGGGCACGGGTTTCGCGCAGGAGGCGGGTTTCGCCGTTTTGGAGTTCGCGGTGGGTTTCACCGCAACCAGTTCGGGAGAGGGGCCAGAGGGCTCGGCTTAGGAAGACCACCCCCACTCTTTGACCGCTTCCGTTAGGCTGAGTGGAGCAGCCTACACCAGGGGAGGCGCATGTCATGAAAATGTATATAGTTGTTATGAAAATATGGAGAATTTGTAACCCGTTTTTCCTGCCGTTACTCACCTGTTATTTGTCACTCACCTGTTATTTGTTACTCACCTGTTGATGTCTAGGCACGTATCGTACTCACTTATTGTTACGTGTAAATCGCTGCCTCTTACCATTGCTGCCTTAATCCCATTTTGCTGCCGGTCAGCGAAGGCGCCGCCTAGGGGCGGGGCACGTTTGCGCTTAGGCGCAGATAAGCAGGCCCTAGGCGTGCGCGGGGCTCACTTTGTGTTTCGCAATCGACGACTGCAACCGGACGACATCCAGCGCGAGGGAGGAAGGCTACCGAGGCCTCACTCAAGTGGATTGCTATCAGGAGAGATAGCGAAGGAGTCCCGGAGTAGGGACCTGCCTAGAGGGGAATCCTCTAAGCAATTGGAGTGAGAGCGGAGTTTCCGCGTAGGGACCTTGGGTCGCGCCTGGATAGGCGCGTGAATTTCGGATTGCGTAAGAGAGAAATTAGCGCTGAGAGTTATCGAGCCGCCGCTGACCGACGGCTTATATTGACACCTCCATACTCTTACCGGTTATTCAATATCTCAGTTATACTTTTTCCGATCTCCTTAACCAAAGAAGAAGCCATATATAACCATTCCATTTAATCACTGTGCTAGTATTTTGTAGAATAGCACGCCGTAATAAAAGTTGCGTGTCTTAATTGTCTACGTTCTCGTGAGGTTCCAATTCCGCTGCTATTTCGTAATTGCTTGTCGTTCTCATACCAGTGGGGAGTTAAAAGAAACCAGACTATTTGTTTAGGGGGTGAGCCTACGAGTCCGACTGGGGAATCCAGCTTTAGGTGAACGAGGCTACTAGGTGAGTTCACCCAAGAGACCGGAGTGGTCTCGGATCCAACAAAAGCCAAGCCTCGTTCATTCCCCTACATTTACAAATGTGCTCCTCGAATAACTACATTGAAGGCAATCAACTTGGTGATCAGGGTTTATCGAACGTCGAGCCACCTATCAGCGGCCGATCTTTACTTTGCAGAGGGTTGTATGGAACCATTGCGCTTGGTGATTACGGTAGGACCATTCGCTTAGCCGGTCTGGACTTTTAATCTTCTATCCCAGCTTAGGACAATTTCGTTTCCCCACTACTTGACACCGGCGCTTTTCCTGCGGTGCCGTCAAGTAGTGGGAAAAGAAGAAATATCTCAAAATCCGGGAATCCAATACGTCCTCGCAAAAATATCGATAATCTCTTCAAAGCTGTTTCATTTCAAAACCGCTCAAATCTGTAGTCAGTGATCGGATGAAGGACTACTGCTCTGGTGTTCATTGGCAAGAGAATGTGTTTGGCAATACATTTTACTGGATAAAATCTTGCTTGGCAATATGATTTACGGGAGAATGAGTGAAAAGCCTTTTGGCGATACGTTTGGCAAGAGAATCTGTTGACGATACATTTGACGAAGTTTGCTTGGCGATACAAATGGCAAGCTTTGCGTAGCGATACATTTTGCAGGTGTTCTGATAAGGCGTTCATCTCATTCTTAGTTCGAGGCTTAACCATTGCGATTCGATGGCTCAGCTAGTAAGGGAGCGGACTCCTAGGATCGGTATCATGGCACGATTTCTGATGATATCGGAAACTTTGCGCGGTTGATAACCCTTTTGTTTGACTATACAATTGGCAAGGTTCGTGTGGCGATACATTTGACGAATTTTGTGTGATGATACATTTGACGGAACTTCTTGTTTGGCAATACATTTGACGGGCTTCGTTTGCCTAGGTAGTTGGCAAGCTCGTCTGCGAGGTTGCCGAACAAACCTCGCCAAATGTATCGTCAATGAATCAGAGTATGGACTCAGCAAATGTGAATGATAAGATAGGGCAGCCAGGCAAAGTTGTCCAAACGTTGGATTCCGTCTAACAGTGCACTACGACAAAGGAAATGCAACCAACTGTGCTATCAAAGCTATAATATGAGGAGCATCTTTGAGCGCCTGTAGTCGATCCACCTCTCCACGATAGATTGCGCCGTTCCGTTGCAAGCTTGCCTCCTTCAGAGCGAAATTAGCGCCGTCGACCTCCCTAGTTATCTGCCACACCTAGATGAAGCTGTTCGGTTACAAACTGCGGTTTCTATGTACAGCTGCTCAGAATTACTCACTGAACCGCTGCCTCCCCTGGCGATTTTCCTTCCTCTCGTATAGCTAACGCCTTCGATCATGAGCTTATTACCCTTCAGAAAGTATCACATTGAAAATAGCTATTGTCGAGAATTTCTAACAAAGAGAGAAACACAACCTCTTCCACCTTTCTTTGCTCTTCTGATGTTTGCATTGAAGCAGAGGAGCCGCTTCTATTATCCCCTCTAAACACGGAATTAAACGTCGCATCAGAATATATCACTACTTATCGAACAGTACCTCTTGTGGCCTTTCTCCTCCTTGTATTTCCGACGTTTTCTTGTCATTTTGTCGATTATCCGTTTCCCTTCCTTCGAACTTGACTTTTCACTTCTTTTCTTTGAATTTTTACGATTTCTGCTGCTCATGTTGTCTTTACTGCAAACATCGAAATCATGAAGATAGCATAGCTCTCGCATCGCTCCTAGGTGTGCTACGCCTGCAGTCACCGATTTGTCAAACGTCGAAGGACCTTCTTGTTTCGGTCCATGACCAGCTGTGGAGTACGAACGAGATTGCCGAATAGAAAATACAAATGAACGTCACTCGTTATTGGCGAGCTATCATCATGACTTATCATGACTTACCAGTCTGGCTGTCCGGCTGACGCCGGACTTCCAGACTTCTGTTGATGCTCGCTTCGCTCGCATACTGCACGTTGAAAGCAATCACAAAAGTGAAAATGGATTGATAAAACCTGTATCCTTCCACGCCGTTCTATCGCTATCCTGAGAAGCCCTCGATCCCGTCGATGGCAGCTTTCCCCCTTTTGAACAAAGTTATGCCCTCCCATATAAGCAAAGTTAGTGGCCGTGAAGAATTGAGTGCAACCAATTGAGTGCAAATGTTATCTTGAAATGGTTTAGACTCAACCTGTTGTTGTGGTAATTCAAGTGATTAGGGTCCACCGGTGTATATAAACGGAAAGGAGGGAGTGGTTCATTCAGACACAAACGGAACGGGAAGAAAACACGGATACGAAAGGAAACAATGTACATCTAGGTGATTCAGGTGGGAGGGTCCACCAAAACAGGGTAAGCGTACCCCTTATGCAGAAATTGGGACGGCTGCGCACCCCACACCGTTGGATCCGACTCCAGGCGTTTCCCCACTTATGGACGCTGGCGCACCCTTATCACACCGTTGGACCCGACTCCAGGCGTTTCCCCACTTATGGACGCCGGCGCACCCTTATCACACCGTTGGACCCGACTCCAGGCGTTTCCCCACTTATGGACGCCGGCACACCCTTATCACACCGTTGGACCCGACTCCAGGCGTTTCCCCACTTTTTATCACACCGTTGGACCCGACTCCAGGCGTTTCCCCACTTATGGACGCCGGCGCACCCTTATCACACCATTGGACCCGACTCCAGGCGTTTCCCCACTTATGGACGCCGGCACACCCTTATCACACCGTTGGACCCGACTCCAGGCGTTGCCCCACTTATGGACGCCGGCACACCCTTATCACACCGTTGGACCCGACTCCAGGCGTTTCCCCACTTATGGACGCCGGCGCACCCTTATCACAACATTGGACCCTACTCCAGGCGTTTCCCCACTTATGGAAGCCGGCGCACCCTTATCACACCGTTGGACCCGACTCCAGGCGTTTCCCCACGTATGGACGCCGGCGCACCCTTATCACACCGTTGGACCCGACTCCAGGCGTTTCCCCACTTATGGACGCCGGCGCACCCTTATCACACCGTTGGACACGACTCCAGGCGTTTCCCCACTTATGGACGCCGGCGCACCCTTATCACACCGTTGGACCTGAATCCAGGTGTTCCACCACTTTTGGACGCCGGCGCACTCTTACAGCAACAGTGGACTCGGTGTAGAACATTTTCTTCACTCTAGGCCACGCCCTCGAATTTCGTTTCACACTGACACACACACACACGCACACACACGTGACAGACTAAGCCCTTTATTATAAGTCATGATGATAACGGGCTTAGTCTGTTTTTATGTCTGTCTGTATGTATGTTTCAGACCGTTACGAAATTCTACAATTGGTAAGTGATCGTGTTTGTGAGATCATATAAAAGCCTAGGAATGTGTGTGGTATGGTTGAGTGGGGTAGGGATGTGGTCGAGGAGAACGTTGGACAATGTGCAATGGGTCCGTCAATGGAGTCAATACAGAAGGGCTGCGTGGGCGGCCAAAAGTGGGGTGGGGGGGGGGACGGGTCCACCCTGTGATAAGGCCCCGCCGGCACTCAAAATTGGGGTAGAAGGGTCCATTGCTGTGGTAAGGCCTTGCCGGCGCCCAAAAGTGGTGGGACGCGTCCAACGCTGTGATAAGGCCCCGCCGGCATTCAAAAGTGGGGAAGTTGGGTCCAACGGTGTGATAAGGATGCGCCAGCGCCCAAAAATGGGGGAGACGGGTCCACCACTGTGATAAGGGTGCGCCGGCGCCCAGAAGTGGGGAGACGGGTCCACCGCTGTGATAAGGGTGCGCCGGCGCCCAAAAGTGGGGGAGACGGGTCCATCACTGTGATAAGGGTCCGCCGGCGCCAGATGTGGGGAGACGGGTCCACCGCTGTGATAAGGGTGCGCCGGCGCCCAAAAGTGGGGGAGACGGGTCCATCACTGTGATAAGGGTCCGCCGGCGCCAGATGTGGGGGAGAGGGGTCCACCGCTGTGATAAGGATGCGCCGGCGCCTAGAAGAAACGCCTGGAGTCAGCTCCAACGGTTTGAAAGGATACGCCGTCGTCCAATAGTCGGGAAAAGCCTTGAATGTGACTACCGACGGAGAGGAGTGCTCCGGTGTTCAATGCTGAGAAAATTCCATGAGTTGGGGACATATTTGCTCGATCGGTATGCTGGCGCTTCACATTTTTTCTCAAAACATCGAATATCAAATCTCAGCAGTGAGTAGTGTGCAATCCAGGTGATTCCCTCCAGTTTACACCCTCTCCCGCGTTTTTCTCCTCTCATTTGTTTATGAACACACCGCACCCTCCCCTTTTAGATGTTCGAGCTGGCTCCTACAATTTGACCAGTTATAACAGACAAAGAATTTTAAACCATTTCCTGTAGTCGTTCCATGTTGAACCGGTCATCATGTATAGTTACAAACAGCTATTCCAGTTGAGCGAAAGATAGAATTGCTCTAAGAAGCGCGCGATTCTTTTTGATAAGTCCTTTCTTACATGATGGAAAGGATGTGGAACGCATTACAGCACAAATGTGGCATGACTGTGAGTCTATTAGAATGAAAAAAGGGGTTAAGTCATGCGAGCGAAGCTAGCATTAGTGAAAGTTTGGAAGTCCGGCGTCAGCCGTCAGATCCCAGTTTTTTCACAGCCTCCCCCAACCTTCTCCCTCCGCCAATAGGGCAAAGCTCTCTGTTATGGTAGTTAGTGACCAGTGCTACTATAAAAGCGTGGTACATAATTATCTTCATTTTCAGTCACCGTAACTATTCCATTCAATTGCAATGCAGAATCGGTGATTTTCTTTAAGTTCGACCAGAGATAAGTATCTTGTTATTATTTGTGGGCGAACGATGGTATGCGCAGACTTCTCAACGCATTCGAATGCGGATAGCGCCTAGCATGCAAGATTCCTGAATTGGTTGGTTACAATTATGGATTAGTTAGCCTCCATATGCTGGACATGCCCACAATGTTGGCGTAGCAGTATCATGGTTCACCTACCCTGGATTCAGTGGCGGATGCAGAAAGTGGGCGGGAGGGAGGGGGCGTGGGAAAAAAATCGGGGTCTCCGCCGTTCTGGGGACCCAGACGAAAAATAAAACTAATAAAAATATTATTTGTAGTAATAAATAATTGATCACCTTGACTCCCGTTGATCTTCGGATGTACCGAGCGGGCGCCAGCAATCCTTCCATTTGTCCCTCTCGCGAGCCAGAGTTGTCCAGTGGATTCTGTCCGTTCGAGGGACACGAAGAGCATTATATCTTTCCTTGAAGGACTTCGTGAAGAAGTCTGACCATCGGGTCGGTGGTCTTCCTGTCGTGCGCTTAACGTCCCGTGGAGTCCAGTCGCTGACGGCTCTTGTCCAACGGTGGTCGTTAAGACGCATCACGTGTCCGGCCCACCTGATCTTACTCAACTTGGCGTAAGCGGCAGCGTCCCTGATCTTCGACTGTTCACGAAGGGTGGAACTCCGTATTCCAGCCCTCACTTGTGTGAGGCGGGTTATTCCTAGCATCACCCTCTCGATGGAGCGTTCGATGACGTTGACCTCATTCTCATCCTGCTTGCGTAACGCCCAGGTTTCCGAGGCGTACGTCAAAGCAGGGAGAACCGTTGTATTGAAGAGGTGGGCACGGAGCCTGGTGTTCTTCGTCTTCTTCACTACGTCCTCGATGCTCTTGTAGGCTCCCCAAGCCGCTCGCTTCCTCCTGCCCAGCTCTGGAGAGAGATCGTTCATCATGTTGACTTCCCGACCTAGATATACGTAGCTGGAGCATTCGGATATGGTCGTTCCGTTGAGCGAGAATGGGGCATCCGGGACCCATCCGTTCCTCATGAACATCGTCTTCGTCAGGTTCAGTTGGAGACCGATGTTTCCACACGCGTCGTCAAAGTCGGCCAGCATCCGTTCCGCTTCGCCGATAGTTGGTGTTATAAGGACGATGTCGTCAGCGAAGCGAAGGTGGTTAAGTCGCCGGCCATCAACTTGCACTCCCATGCAATCCCATTCCAGTCTTCGCATGACGTCTTCAAGAGTGGCGCTGAATAGTTTTGGCGACACGGTGTCGCCTTGTCGAACCCCTCTCTTGACGTCTATAGTGATGTCGTCGTAGAATGGAGAAATCCTGGTCGTGAAGTTGCTGTAGAGCTCACGAAATATCTTGATGTACTGAGTAGGTATGCCCTGGTTGCCCAGGGCTTTGAGGACCGCCTCTGTCTCCACAGAGTCGAAGGCTTTCTTCAAATCGATGAACGTGAGACAGAGAGGCATCTTATACTCTCGCGATACTTCAATGAGTCTAGTGACCGTGTGTATGTGATCGATCGTACTGAATCCTTTTCGAAACCCTGCTTGCTCGCACGGCTGTCCTTCATCTAATGTCCTTTCGATCCTATTTAGAATCACTCGAGTGAAAAGCTTGTAGATGACGGACAACAGACAGATGGGGCGATAATTGCCGATGTCCTGTGGGTCTCCCTTCTTGTACAGCAGCACGGTCCTGCTGGTCTTCCATTGGTTCGGTACCTTGCATTCCGACAGGTACCGCGTGAAGAGCCTAGCCAAGGTGGTGATAAGAACTGGCGGTAGGTTCTTCAGATGTTCCGGTCGAATCCTGTCGGGGCCCGGTGCTGTACGATTCTTCACCGACTTGATGGCATGTCGGACTTCGGAAGGGAGAACTGATGGGACAACGTATCCATCCTCCCTTGGGTGATATTGGGGGAGATGGACGTGGCTATCGAAGAGATCCGAGTAGAAGTCGTGGATGACCTTCTCCATTACCCGTCTTGATGAAGAAATTGTTCCTTCTGGGCGCCGGAGGGCGGTCATCTTGGTCTTACGATTGGCGAAGTCACGGCGGGCGTTGCGAATGCTTCTTCCTGCCTCTGCGGCTTCGGCCAATACTGCTGCTCGTCTCTCTTTAAGGTCTTCTTTTATCGCTTCTCTGCACCGTTTTGCGAGCTCGGACGTCAGTTGGTAGTTGCCTGCGGCTCTCGCGACTCCGCGCTGGCGTATCAGCTCGAGGGTCTCGTAAGACAGTCGTCTTTTGGTGGATCTTGAGCCCTCGGCTCTCCTTGCGCTGTCGCAGAGATGTTGAACAAGCCGATCGTATTCTTCGTCGATGTTGTCGACAACGGCATCTTCCCAAAAGCCGGCTAACGAAGTGAAGAGATCCCAATTGATGACGGATTTGGGAGCCCTCTTCTTGAACTTCGCGGCTTTCTCTCCTTTGCGCGAGAAGAAGAATCTTGCACGAAGGAGGCGATGGTCTGATCCGGTGTAGAACTTCGGTACAACACCGACGTCGGTCAGGCAGAACCTTCGATTGACGATGATGTGGTCAATTTCATTATGGTACTCTCCACCGGGTGACTCCCACGTCCACCGTAGGGAGGTTGGCTTCTGAAACTGTGAGTTACCATGGATGGTCTTCGTCGTCATGATGAACTCAGACAGCCTCTCTCCCTGTTCGTTCCACTGTAGGCCGTGGGTACCGATGTGAAGTTCCTCAGGCGTTCTCCTAGGGCCAATCTTGGCGTTGAAGTCGCCAACAATGACCTTGTAGAAAGTGTGGTCTTCCCTGTAGAACTTCTCCAAGTCCATGTAAAAGGCCTCGATTTCTTCATCGTCGTAGCTGGATGTTGGAGCATAGGCGACGAAGATTGTCAAGGCCGGTATTGATCCACATCTTCTCAGTCGCAAACGTCCGATTCGGGTTGTTAGCTGTTCGAACGAATCGATGTTCATGGCCAAGTTCGTGTTGACGAGGACACCGACTCCACCAACTCCTCTACTGTCGCAGGTTCCAAGGAACAGTTCTTCTCCGGTGTCGAAGGTGGCGTTCAGTGGCCGGTGTCTCCTCGTCTCGGTCAGTCCGATGACGTCGTACCTGATCTTCCTGGCCTGCATCATCAAATCCTCGATAGAAGCCTCCGATGCAAGCGTGCGTGCGTTGAAGGTACAGATCGTCATCATAGTCCTTCTGGTTTTAGGCAGCCTAGATAACCCCTCGGACCTCGTCCTCACTGGCGCCGCCGTACCAGTGACTCTTCCGAGATCAGGGGAACACTCTTTATTATTGCTGTGTCGAGCTTTAAGAAAAAGAAAACCCTTAGGAGATAGCTTGCTGGGCTCTATTCCCCCGCGGGTAGCTAGGGTAGGATTTCACCGGGAAGTTAGCCGGGCTTCCCGGGAGTGGACGATGGAGCTTATTTGTTGGAGGCGACTCCGAACCGCCTCCCTTGTACCTCCCAGTCACTTGAATGCAGGGCTTTTGGTCGGATAGATGTGCAGGATACAATCTGCAGACACGCAAGTGCACTCACGCACGCATGCATGAACACACCCACGCGCTGGCAGAAGGTATGGATCGTTCCGACACTGCAGAAACAGGGAGTCCATCCCCTGAATCCACCCGCGTCTCAGGGCAGGCACAAGGTCGCGTGTGGTCCGCGATTAGCCCCCTATCCGCCACCTGGGGACGCGCCACGTAGCCTCGCGACTAACCGGCTGGGATCCCTCTTATGAGGGAGATCCGTGGAATAAATAATTAATAAAAATAATATTAAAAATAATATTAAAAATAAGTAAAAATAAACTAATACAGGATTTTTATATGTATTGTAAAGTAATTTCAGAAATTTGGCGCACCCCCCCCCCCACTGCCTGGATTACAGGCGGAACAACTGGTTTAAAGGCAGCAGGAGCTGAAATTCTCGTCTCTGAGCTGAGCTGCGGGTGGTGAAGTACAGACTCAGCACATCATAAATGTGAAACGAACACAGACAATGATGGCTTACCTGCAGAGAAAATGGAACATTCGTCGCGAACACGCCTGGCCATGTTCGCGCGCGGACGAGTTTTCCCCTGTGGTTTTGGCCGAGTCCCGCCATGAAACCCTGTGAATTGAATGCATTTCGTTTTTCCTTCGCGCCAAACCACGCACCGCAATGGCTTTTGTGCCGGGGAAAACTCGTCCACGCGCGAACACGGCCAGGCGTGTTCGCGACGAATGTTTCATTTTCTATGCAGGTAAGCCATCATTGTCTGTGTTCGTTTCACATTTATGATGTGCTGAGTCTGTACTTCGCCACCCGCAGCTCAGATCAGAATCGAGAATTTCAGCTCCTGCTGCCTTTAATAAGCTGAATATGAATATGACAATCATTATGCAGCGATACTTTAATTCAGTCTCAACGAAATAACTTTGCTGGCTTCTCGCTTAGAGCTTATGGAAGAGAGTTACTCGAGCTTTGTCGTGCCGTTTATCAAAATTATGAGCATTTTTAATAAATTCATCGGCAATAGCGATAGTCCTCAGCAGTGAGGGGTAGCCGGAATAATAAAACACCTGAGTGAAGCCGGGTCTACCGTCTAGTAATACATATGAACGATCCAGATGGGGTGACCACAGGAATTGGTTTACTTCTTTTCGTCTGCTGTGACAGATCATATGATAACATTCAGTATAAACATAGGCGCAGAAAGTGGGCGTGGGAAAAAAGTGGGGTCTCCGCCGTTTTGGGGACCCAGATGGAAAACAAAATTAATAAAAATACTAATTATAATAATAAATATTTGATAAAAATTATATCGAAAATAATAATGAGAATAAATAGTGAAGAACACAGTAATACAAGATCTTTACTTGTATTGTAAATTAGTTTCGAAAATTCCCCCCACCCTTGCGATTGCCACTGGGCTGCGGGTATACTCCTCGAGGAGCATGGCATCTAACATCGCCGTTGCCATGACGACTTCATTTTTATTCAATACGTGTCGATTATGGACGGTAAGTCCCCAATTTCGGACCGCCCACAATCGATACGTATTGAAAATAAAGTCGATGGCGATACCAGATGCCATACTCTTCGAGGAGTACAGTGCGTTTCATAAGTATAGACGCACCCCAGAAAATGCTGCTACTCAGTTCATCACAGGTTCACGAGAAAAGTTACAAACGTCAATCGATTCGGCATGCCAGGAAACCTAAGACAGCGTTGTTCCACTTGTGATTATGGAAAATACGGGATAGATTTGGCACATCACCATTAAATGTGCCGTTTCATAAGTATAGACGCAGTCTGTGAGAAAATACAAACAAATCTTATCTTCACGGGGAAAATTGGGCTCAATATTTTGATAAGAACTAATAAGCGTCTACGACGTAAATCTGCATTTCGACGCGGAGAACAACGTTTTGGTGCGAGGCTAGAGCTGTTAAAATATTCACATGCTGTAGGTTGGTAGAATCGCAGGATCTCCAGGTAGAGAAGAGGTTCTTCGGGGTCTATCTGCAAATATGTACAAGATATTGAGTCCTACCATGGAAGGAAGAATTTTGGTATGCAAATAAAGATATCGCATCGAAGACGGCGTAGACTCGAAGTCCATAGTATGCATCAACTGTGTTCGAGCCGTTGCGTCGGCTACCTCATGCAATACAAGGGTTGAAAATGCATTTATACGCAGCATCAGCCTTGCACATTGTTGTCTCCTTCTCATACCTGGGGTGATGTGGTTTCAAAAAGCGTCGCGGCTTCGTTTTACCAGAAGGAACGTGGTGATTGCCACGTCGAAAAAACAGTTCGGTTGTTTTGGATCTTTTGAAAGCTCGTATCATATTTAAATGATTTCACAGGGTGAGAAAACTTTGATTTGGAGTTTATTATAGTGAATGCACGTTGCTGGAGAGATATGTATGCAAGAAGAGCCAGACTCCCTCGACTCCCTCAATACCTTAGGAATTTCCAGATTCATCTAGTTGATTATCTCCACAAGTTCGTTCCAGGTTGAGCTAATCCCTCCCTCATGTATGAACGAGTCTCAATCTTTCATACAAAACAGAAAACATGTTGTTACTAACATAGTTTTTATTTTTCTTCTTCCTTTTACGCCTTTCTCTTTTCTCATCACTAACACGTGTATTGGTCAGTTATCGCCCTCGAAATATTTGACCCCCTGTCGGCGGCTAATTGTGGACCTCGGGAACGTTGGCGGACCTACTAAGTTGGTATCCGGAGTTCATCGTTACGAGCTTTCAAGGACTTGCAGTGTTGGCGGGCCACTGCCCTTCCGAATCGAGACGTCCACTCCCCCTCCCCCCCCCCCCGCTTCCCTTCTCACTGCTCCATGGTAACAGTGGAGCAACATCGGTTTCTTTAGTTATTTCTCACTCCGTATTTATTTCTTGTTTATTGCTGCAATGGTTATCCGATTTCATAAATAAATAAATAAATAAATACCTTCGGAGGTAGGCGCTGCCAAAGATGGAGATGGTTTCTCCCATAACGACATCCTCGATATTATTTTCGTTTCTACACATTCGAATTTCTCAAACCAAGGGAGCTTCTTTGGTGTTCAACTCCTACATTTTCCTGCAGCGCACAGAAGGGGAAACCTCACTTTCCATTGGAAAACAGGCGTGACCTATACAAGTCGCCCAACAAATAAGCACTTTGAGAAGCCCTATTTGACGGCACTATCTGCCTTCTAATACTACCAACATCGAACATCCCTGCACCATCCTACCAGATGACAGTCATGGCCGGAACCGAACATTTTCCGGCACAACAAATCTGAAAAAGGCTATTGCCTGTACTATGTAGGAGCCGTTTTGATAGCCATTTGCTGGAAGGGATGGGTAAAACTATGCCAACCCATGTTTCTGAGTTGCTTGGGAATTGCGGAGACCAATCAGCTACAAATCTGCTGTTGCAAGGAAGTCTCTTCCGTGAAATCATCGGTTTCTGGAAGTGCGTCTATACTTATGAAACGGCCCCTACGAGGGGGAAGTGCTGAATCTACCTATTTTGTTTCCACAGCTTCGTGTGAAACGACGGAAACAAGGGTTTCTGACGCGCTGATTCGATTAGCACTTGTGGTTTTTTTTTTCAAAAATTTTTTTCAAAAATTACATGGAACTGCGTATCAGTATTTTCTGGGGTGCGTCTATACTTATGAGACGCACTGTATGGTCTATTAGCTCACAGAGGGCGCCTGATTTGACATTGTCTGCAATTACGACTTTGCCTGCAGAATGCGTCTGGAAGGATATTTTAGCGGATGGCTGTGGGGAAACATTAGAGTGGAAGGAACCACACCATATGGATATCAAAAAAGTGCAAAAAATAGATCAGTTAGCCGAAAAATAGTGAAGTCGTAGTTGCGGACAAAGTCAGATCGGGCGCCCTCTGTGAGCTAATAGACTGTATACCAGCAGTCAATCAAAAGGGGTGCACACTGCCCAGACAAAATTAGCGAGGAAGAGGAGCTGATGTGGACAGTATACTTGCAACCGAAAATCGAATTATTATTCGGTCATTCGAATGAACCATTCGAAAGCTCGAAGACGATTTTCGAATATATTCGATTATTCGAACTCTTTTCAGATGTGTGCAAGTGTACATAGTGGACAGTATACTTGCAATTTTTGAAGAAATTTCGAATATTCGAATAATCGAATATATTCGATGATCGGTCTCTTTGGAAGATCTCTTTTACTTCATACCCTGCTTGATCTAAAAATTCTATAATGTAATCACACCCACATCTTCATAATGAAACACATCATTACCTGCAAGTCCCGCTCCTACTGTTTGCGGCGATTATTAGGAGAAGGTCTGGCATTCCTTCGAGATAATCTTTCGCGTTGCTTGTTTCCAAACATAATATTTCACCTGCAGAAGTAGGGCAACATTAATAAACGCGGAAAGATGCACCTGCACAAGAAATGTAGAACTATTTGGATTGCTTTTCGGTGTCCACGGGGTTCAAGGCGCAACTAAAAACCTGCGCGCGGTCTCGGCTAGCAAGGGGAACTGGCAGCACCATGCGTTAGGGTCCTCTCCAGGATCTAGGTCAGCTAATAAGGCAGACATCTCTGAACCCTTTCATCTGATTAGAATATCGGATATTTGGGTGGAGCATTCGAATAGTGGGGCTTCGAATGTTTGAATACTCGAAACGTTCGAATAATCGAATATATTCGGAAATTAGCTTTTTCTGTGCGTGTATTTCGCGCGACACTAGCTTTCGGCGTTGCGTTTCACCAGCGCTTGCATTTCGTTTTGCATTTTTTCGCCTCATTCGAAATTATTGTTCGAATTTCGCGCGCATTGCATTCCGTATTGCATTTTCTTTTGCATTTTTTCGCATTGCTTATGTTGTGGATTATCTTTGGAATTCTCGTTTGAATTTCGCGCACATTGCATTCTGTATTGCATTCTCTTTTGCATTTTTTTCGCAATAGTTATATTTTGAGTTATCTTTCGAATTCTTGTTCAAATTTTGCGCGCATTGCATTTCGCATTGCATTTTGTTTTGCATTTTTTTCACAATGTGTATGTTTTGGGTTATCTATTTGAATTCGTGATGCTATTTTTCGTATCTTTTCAGGATTGTAGAATGACATTAATGGCATGTTTGATTCAGCACGAGGCATGTGTAATGGACATATGAGGAGCACCCTGATATGCCGCTCACTTCATCATAGTTACGACGCCATTCTGTATCCTTCCGCAAACAGCCATGGACGAGTACTCGACGGAATCGATTCAGAGAGTTGTAGATGAACAAGGGATAGCGTCAGCTTCTGAACGACGACAGGATATCTCTTCCTAAATAATGAAGCTAAGTAGTGCATCGGGAATCACCTTGATCACCTTGACTCCCGTTGATCTTCGGGTATACCGAGCGGGCGCCAGCAATCCTTCCATTTGTCCCTTTCGCGAGCCAGAGTTATCCAGTGGATTCTGTCCGTTCGGGGGACACGGAGAGCATCGTATCTATCCTTGAAGGACTTCGTGAAGAAGTCTGACATCGGGTCGGTGGTCTTCCTGTCGTGCGCTTAACGTCCCGTGGAGTCCAGTCGCTGACGGCTCTTGTCCAACGGTTATCGTTAAAACGCATCACGTGTCCGGCCCACCTAATCTTACTCAACTTGGCGTAAGCGGCAGCGTCCCTGATCTTCGATTGTTGACGAAGGGTGGAGCTCCGTATTCCAGCCCTCACTTGCGTGAGGCGGGTTATTCCTAGCATCACCCTCTCGATGGAGCGTTCGACGACGCTGACCGCATTCTCATCCTGCTTGCGCAACGCCCAGGTTTCTGAGGCGTAGGTCAAAGCAGGGAGAACGGTTGTGTTGAAGAGGTGGGCACGGAGCCTGGTGTTCTTCATCTTCTTCACTACGTCCTCGATGGTCTTGTAAGCACCCCAAGCCGCTCGTTTCCTCCTGCCCAGCTCTGGAGCGAGGTCGTTCATCATGTTGACTTCCCGACCTAGGTATACGTAGCTGGAGCATTCGGATATGGTCGTTCCGTTGAGCGAGAATGGAGCATCCGGGACCCATCCGTTCTTCATGAACATCGTCTTCGTCAGATTCAGCTGGAGACCAATCTTTCCACACGCGTCCTCGAAGTCGGCCAGCATCTGTTCCGCTTCACTGATGGTTGGTGTTATAAGAACGATGTCGTCAGCGAAGCGAAGACGACTAAGTCGCCGGCCATCAACTTGCACTCCCATGCTATCCCATTCCAGTTTCCGCATGACGTCTTAGAGAGTGGCGCTGAATAGTTTTGGCGACACGGTATCGCCTTGCCGAACCCCTCTCTTGACGTCGATGGTGATGTCATCGTAGAATGGAGAAATCCTAGTCGTGAAGTTGCTGTAGAGCTCACGAAATACCTTGATGTATTGAGTAGGTATGCCCTGGTTGCCCAGGGCTTCCAACACCGCTTCTGTCTCAACAGAGTCGAAGGCTTTTTTCAAATCGATAAACGTGAGACAGAGGGGCATCTTATACTCTCGCCATACTTCGATGAGTCCAGTGACGGTGTGTATGTGGTCGATCGTAGTGAATCCTTTTCGAAACCCTGCTTGCTCGCACGGCTGTCCCTCGTCTAGTGTCCTTTCGATCCTATTGAGGATCACACGCGTGAAAAGCTTGTAGACGACGGACAGTAGGCAGATGGGGCGATAATTGCCAATATCCTGCGGGTCTCCCTTCTTGTACAGCAGCACGGTCCTGCTGGTCTTCCATTGGTTAGGTACCTTGCATTCCGACATGTACTGCGTGAAAAGCCTAGCCAAGGTGGTAATGAGAATTGGCGGTAGGTTCTTCAGATGTTCCGGTCGGATCCTGTCGGGGCCCGGTGCTGTACGATTCTTCAGCGACTTGATGGCATGTCGGATTTCGGAAGGGAGAACCGATGGGACAACATACCCGTCCTCCCTAAGATGACATTGAGGGAGGTGAACGTGGCTATCGAAGAGATCCGAGTAGAAGTCGTAGATGACCTTCTCCATTACCCGTCTTGATGAAGAAATTGTTCCGTCTGGGCGCCGGAGGGCGGACATCTTGGTCTTGCGATTGACGAAGTCTCGGCGGGCGCAGCGAATGCTTTTCCCTGCCTCTGCGGCTTCGGCCAACACTGCTGCTCGTCTCTCCTTGAGGTCTTCTTTTATCGCTTCTCTGCACCGTTTTGCGAGCTCGGACGTTATCTGGTAGTTGCCTGCGGCTCTCGCGGCTCCACGCTGGCGTATAAGCTCGAGGGTCTCGTAAGACAGTCGTCTTACGAGACCCTCGAGCTTATACGCCAGCGCCAGCTCAAGGGTCTCGTAAGACAGCATTGGGAATATGGGATCATAATATAGCGATGTTTTTTTTTTCATGTCATTACTTCTTAACTGAATCACCTTCACCGATGCGGTACCCTCTTGATCGAAGATATCCTGTCGTCGTCTTTCGCCCATAAGCTGGTCCCAGCCTCCGAACACTGTCCCTTACTACAGCATCTACTTCATCTCTCGACATGCATCTCGGATTGAGATGATTCCGCGACGCTGTAATCAAATTCATTGAGCTTCAGACTATCAAAATTTCAAAGAAAATTCACTGCAGACCTACCCTAATCTCTCTCTGGATTGTGCGCACCGAGACGTTCAAGTTAAGAGCTCTCTGAAGTTTAGAAGCTGACGCTATCCCTTGTTCATCTACAACTCTCTGAATCGATTCCGTCGAGTACTCGTCCATGGCTGTTTGCGGAAGGATACAGAATGACGTCGTAAGTATGATGAAGTGAGCGGCATATCAGAGTGCTCCTTATATATCCATTACGCATGCCTCGTGCTGAATCAAACATGCTATTAATGTCATTCTACAATCCTGAAAAGATACGAAAAATAGCATCACGAATTCAAATAGATAACCCAAAACATACACATTGTGAAAAAAATGCAAAACAAAATGCAATGCGAAATGCAATGCGCGCAAAATTTGAAGAAGAATTCGAAAGATAACCCAAAATATAACTATTGCGAAAAAAATGCAAAAGAGAATGCAATACAGAATGCAATGCGCGCGAAATTCAAACGAGAATTCCAAAGATAATCCACAACATAAGCAATGCGAAAAAATGCAAAAGAAAATGCAATACGGAATGCATTGCGCGCGAAATTCGAACAATAATTTCGAATGAGGCGAAAAAATGCAAAAGGAAATGCAAGCGCTGGTGAAACACAACGCCGAAAGCTCGTGTCGCGCGAAATACACGCACATTTTTCGAATGTTCAAATCTCGAATATATTCGAATAACGGAAATTTCATGTATTCGAATTTCCGAATGATTCGATTCGATTGATTTATTCGAATGACCGGATAATTGTTCGGTTGCAAGTATAGTGAACAGCATCGCATGACCACTCATGATTATTCGTAGATATCACAGCGGAAATGGATACGAAAACCACTGCGTTTTCCGTCCCATGGATAAACATGTTGGATATGGGCACTCTTTCCTTCACTGACATCGGTTCATGACCGTGTCGCGGGACCGCCGCTACGCCAGTGGTGAACACGCTTCAAAACGTCCTAACACGCACCCCATGTATCCAACAGGTAGGGACCAGGGATGAGCGGAATTCCAACCAGGGGTGTGCGTAGTTACGATTTACGATTCACGAATTATGATTTACGGCCATTTTTGCGATTTTCTTGCGACTTATGATTTACGAAAAAGTGGCCAAAATTTCGTAACAGAATCGTAAATAACTGCAAGAAAGGGATCTTGATATAGCTCTTGTGGTCAGTGTACAAATATGGCCCATTTGTTTACGTCTGCATTCCACAGCAATATGTATTGAAAGTGGATTCTCCCAGTTTTACCAGCAACTCAAATTATTTGTAAACATGGTCTCGTCCCGGACTAGCTTCCAAAATCTGTGTTGAGAAGATTTCCTAGAACCCTGGAGATGATATGGAAGGCTACAAGAAGTTCGAGCGTCTTCTTCTTTCAGATCTTTTTCCGCATAGTGTTAAGCTCTTGCAAGAAGATTGGGCTGCCCACCGAGTCCCCGTCGTTTGTCGATAAGTTTCACATTATTTCCGGTATTAACTGTGGCATTCGGCAGTGCAGTGCTTGGCTTTTTCCTTAGTGAAAGAGCTCATGCAAACCTATTCATAATGCCAACTAAACTACATAACTGATAAATGATCTCTTTCGGTATTAGCACCACATTCAACCTGATTTTAGAGGTGACATTGAATGCTCATATGCTCAATGCTTTGCAGGGGCATCTGATAAATCGCATAAGCGTTTCGTCTTATTAGACCTCTGGAACCAGTCTTTTGACTCCTTTGGAATGCTTGGTTATTCTGGGAACAGAACCATCGATTGTGTTCATTTTAAAAGCACTGATCAGAATAAAAAGAATTCTCTCAACCTCAGCGGATAATATTTAGCTCAGAACTCGATT
This sequence comes from Ancylostoma caninum, assembly GCA_037903475.1. Lineage (NCBI taxonomy): Eukaryota > Metazoa > Nematoda > Chromadorea > Rhabditida > Ancylostomatidae > Ancylostoma > Ancylostoma caninum. The sequence goes on from JBAJFG010000174.1 coordinate 180,143, forward strand.
GCCCTCAAAAACAACAAAAAAAGTTCTTCCCTCTTCACACTACCATCACTCTTAGAAGAAGATAAGGAATTGGCTGAGGAGCAGTTTCGCAGCGATAACTCTGAACGCTCTGAGGATGATTTTGCTTCAAACAATCAAGATTTTTTGGATCCTACCAGTGGTATCCAGTTTCTTCAGTTATGATTTACGGCGTTTTTGGGAAGTTTACGATTCACGATTTACGAAAATTAAATTTTTTGTTATGCACATCCCTGATTCCGACTTCCGAAACTTCCGATAATCCGGCGTTTTTTTTTTGGGGCTTCCGACTAGAGTTTTACATTCGAAAATATTTTTCGAATATTCGAATATTCGAATTTTCGAACTTTTGGGAGCCCCCGAATTTTCGAATATTCGAATTTCCGAATTTTTACGAACCATCGAATTTTCGAATATTCGAATTTTCGAATAAACCCGGACCCTCGAATTTTCGAATATTCGAACTTCCGAATATTGCGGAGCCATCGAATTTTCGAATATTCGAATTTTCGAATTTTCTGGGACCCCCGAATTTTCGAATATTCGAACTTTCGAATATTCGAATGTTCGAATATTTATTCGAATAACACTCCATTTGGTAAAAACATTTTGCACCCATGCATGTAGGCGAACAAGGCGATATGTTTGCCAGTCACAACGGGCATGAAACTGTTCGGATAGTAAGTTTCATCTGCCGTTTTGGAATTTCTCATAACCTTCTCATGAGTGGAAGCTTGTGCTGCTGTGGAGTTGGTCCCTCATCCGTTTTAGAATTGCATCTGGTTGAAATTCCTAAGCTCAAGAACGCTTATCTCATTTGAGGTCTGTAACCATCATTAAAGGATCGTAAAGTGGATGAAACCCTTCGAAAGTGAGAAGGCTTTCGCTTCAATATTTCTGTGTTGTAGTTTAACAAAACGAGCCATGGTAGTGAATGTAGAGGTAGAGGTTTTGACGCGGTAAAAATAATGTTGGGTACAGTGGTTCACTTACCTTGCTCATGAATGAGTTTCCAGCTATCAACAAAAAAGCGTCAGCGACATAAAAAAAACACTGCGTGTTATCCCGTTCCTCATTATTACTTCTGTTTATCGGGTCCAATTGCATTCTTGTACGTTGAATATCAAAACCAACAGAACTTCTATAACAAGAGGTCGGAGTATGTTTGGGCAGAAAGGTTAATAAGAGGATCTCAAGATTTTGTGTGAGCTTCGAATTCCATTACTGACGGTTATGCACTTAGAAAGAGTTTCAACGAAGCAGTAGTCGGAAATCAGCTAAATATAAGGAGGAATGCTGTGTAAAATTTTATGTTATAGTTTACATTTCACTTACATAGTTCTGGAGGAAAGGCTTGAATAATTGGAAGTTTAGTTGAAACTGCTAGTTTCTCAAGTGCCTAGAAAAGTACATACGTAGGTTTTACCGGAGAGATCATCGTCGCCAATGTCGTATACCTCGTAGGATTGCAGTTTCAAAGCCTTCAAATGCAGTTGGTGACTTTCGAATGCGTGCAAAGATATGAGCAGGTTTTTGGGAAAATTGAGATTGAAATGAGAAATTGGACTGGAGTTTCAATGGGAATGGTTCTTCATCGAGAAAATGGAACTGAAATAACAGCTGCGAAGCAAAACAATTGCAAATATTCGAATTTTCGGCCTAAAATTTTCGAATATTCGAATTCTCGAGTAATCCCGGACCCTCGAATTTTCGAATACTCGAACTTTCGAATATTGCAGGGCCATCGAATTTTCGAATATTCGAACTTTCGAATTTTTCGGAACCTCCGAATTTTCGAATATTCGAATTTTCGAATATTCGAACATTCGAATAAATATTCGAATTTTATTCGATTCGGTCAAAACTCTACTTCCGACTACCGAGTTCCGAAATTTCAAATCTGACTTCCGCTCTTCCCTGGTAGGGACTATTTGCTGGCTCTCAAGGACTAGTGGTTGTCGATCACTTGATTTTCGCCACGTTTCGACAATGTTGGTCAATGTTTTCGTACTCATTGGTCGCAGGCCTGACATTACACCGAAACCTTCGAGATCAAACTCTTCGCGGATGCTATGTACCTTTAAAAACATAGCTATCTACATAGAAATTGGAATTGGGAACTACTGCTGACATCGCTTTGTCCTGTTCTTCATAACATGTGCAGAGGACAAGGAAATAAACAATTTATCACAGTACGAATATTCATTTATGAAGTTATATCTATCATAGAACTTCAACACTTTCGATAACTTCGAAGTCGTTTTCACGAATGAACAAACAGAAGGACGTTACCTATAGAACAGATTATTTATAAGTCACTACTAAATTCATATTTGTTGAAATTACATACATTGAATAAGCTCAGTTAATTATCACTTGGAGCGATACCATTAAATATGTGGAATCGGGTGAATTAAAGATAGCGCAGAATGACGAACGGTGGCTGTCACGAAATTGAGTTTCTCAGTTTGAGATGCGCCTCGGCCCGACGTAGATCCAAGCATTCTTTCTGCTTCTTTTCTATCTCCGCTAGATACTCTTCATGCTCCTGCAAAGACAAAGTGCAAAGAAACAAAGCAAATTAAGGAAACTGTTGCGCAGAAGAAGGGAGCGACGAACCTTGGCATACGTGGGTTGTGTGAGTTTTTGAATCCTCTCCGTTAGTTGGTTCACATCTTGCGTCAACGTCGACATTTTTCCGGCATCAAATAAGGCTTCGACAGGTGTCTCAGCAGCTTCTATTAACTGGAAAGATGAAATTATAAAGACGCTCATCTAAGAGCAACCTGTCAGAAAGATTGGCTCACAGCGTGGCTGGCGCGGAGAATACCGTCGAATTCACGGTGGCGCTCGTTCTTTTCAAACCTGGAAATCCGGGACTGAATAAACGGATATTTTATATCAGTTATGTACTTTAAATTTATTACTTCAACTACTATTGGATATTTATTCATATCATTATAAACTACTTTATCACTTATGAGTTGAAACATAGAAACAATGTTTATTGACTCTATTTCCGAAAATATGTTCGTCTGGCTTCCTTCTTGACGAAGGTTGCAATGTTTCCTCCCTCCCTCTCCTCTTCCCCACCTTCCCTACATATGCATCTTGTATTGGTTTAGTTCGGCTTACCTTTAATATTATTATTATTTAAAAATAAGCATTGTTTCTCAGTATCAATTCATAAGCGATAATAATATTATTTGAAAAAAAATTTCCAGTATCTTTACTATTCCATACGGATTCAAGAAGTGGCGGAGCTGCCACTTTTTCCCACGCTCCTCATCCCCTGGCTCACGAAAAAAGCACCTGTCGAGAAAACGGTCGATTTCTGCACGAACGTAAGGAGTGTGGTCGAACAGGTGTTGCCCTAGAAGCTGAGTGTCCCTCATGACTGTCGGTACTGACATCCTGAAAAATAATGACACTACTTATTTGACAGCGACATAAAATTTTTACACTGACAGACAGCGGTAATAAATCGTTCGTAAGTCGCATGGGTAGACGAATTGCAGCCGCAATTTCAACGCTTCGTTTTTGAGATGTGCTTCCTGCTTATAAAGCTGTGCAAGTAATCACTACTTCCAAGCTCTTCTACATAAAAAGCTCCTTCGAACTTCGGACAGAACCCAAAACATCGTACCAACCCAGAAATGGTCAAGAATTATTGGAAAAATATTTTACAACCTAGGTAGAGGGGTAATGCCCTACCCTAAATTCACTTTTTTCGGTACTGAATTCTAATAACCTTTCATAATTAATTTCTAAGAGAATTCCGCATGAATAGAGTGAGCTCCTTTTTCAAAGGAGCTCACTTTCCCTATCTTGCTCTTGCAGCGTCTGTGATCATTACTGATAAGTAATAATTTTTATTCGATGATTTGAAATCAATTTCATTCGGAGTTTCGGCATTCCACACTTCACATTTTTTTTTGGAATTGAACCAATTTTTCCAAGTGAGCGATATTCTAGTGGGCATCAAAACGTCAGAATTGGAAATCAGATTGTATATAGGACATATGGCGCGATTCATCGGCTGTCACTATAGGGAGGCGGGATCTGAGCTCGCTTCCGACTCTCGGTGCAGTGTTGTGCGTAGAAGTTTGCATGGATCTATTTAAGAATCAGATCAATGTGAGATCATGTACTCAACTCTCGAAAGGAGTCATTCTCCGTTCTTACTGCCACTGAAATTTCCAAGAACTCCAGGAGGCTATGTGTTTGGGTAACTCAATCAATCGGAAGTTTGAGAAGTCTATATATTCGAGGTATCCGTTCAAATGTTACAAAAAGCTTCTCGTTCGAACAAAAAATCCACAGGAATGTCTTTGTTCGAAATACACATTCATCAAACAAGCTTAATGTTTGGACAGATCGTTCATTAGGCATCTACAAAAGGGCAATTTATACTGGATGCGTGCGAATGACGCGCGTGTGTCTATCTGATGAAGAATACGGCCTAGCCGCATCGCAGTCGCAGCCAGAAGCACGCGTTTCGTGGCGGCTGCGCGTTCTCTTCATTTAGGATTTGCACCAGGGATGAGCGGATTGTCCGTATCCGGTTATCCGTTTTACCGTTATCCGTAGGTTTTGGCCTGTCCGTTATCCGCACCATTATCCGGGCTTTTGATGTCGGATAACGGTGCGGATAAGGCCAACAATAGTAGATTCATTCCGCACGCTCCCAACAGAGGGAAGCTTCCATTTCAAGAAAATCCTTCATATCACATGATCTAGCGCATTTTTCCTCGTATGTGATTTTGAGTCTGGAAGCGATGTAGGAGAAGGTAATACAGACTTGTACTCGTCTAGAAAGGCTCTTGCTCAGGTTTACTGGTTTTTCCGACAATCGAGGCAATAACCTCGAAACCATTGTTTGCCTGTAAGATTATCAACAACGCTGACTAATGTTATGACCTCTGACAAAGTTGAAGTTGATGATCTCACAACTTACAGATGAGTAATGCCCTCTTGCTCGCGAAGGCAATTCGACTATTCATTTAACCCTACTGTACCCTTTTCGGATCTATTTACACATAGTGTTTAGAAGTGAACAGGACCATAATATTCAGTCAGTACTAGAAGGTTTACCAGAACTCCATAAAAGATATATGGAGCAAAGGATCGGCCTATGTGACGCCCCCCCCCCCCCCAAAAAAAAACATCTTTGTCGTGTTGTCTTTAATGGGTCTAAAGAAGAAACCGTGGGGTGTGTATCATCGTGAGGGGAAATGGGGCGTTAAAAAGCTACTGTGATTGGTGTATTCGACCAATGTGCCAATCACGGTGGCCTGGTAACGCCCCCTTTTCTCTTACGATGATATTCACCCGAAACCGTGGAAGGACCAGAGTTCGTTATGGGGATCTTTATATTGAAGACGCCCTGGTCACGCATCATCATATGTAACTAGTGTGCCAATCGAGTTAACGAATATCCAAGTATCGCTGTTGTTTTCGTGAAACTTAGATACTACATTTGTTTCTTCTTATATTTACGCCATGCACAGCGTCGTTCCGAGAATGGCGCATTTGGTGATTAATGAGAAGAACTGAGCTTGTGCTAATTTTCATCCACAATATTCAGGTCGTATATCCCTTTTATAATTCTTCATAGATATTAGATATTAGTAGATATTGGTGTTAATAATATCTTAATATTAGGGTGGTAAGAAAGTCTTGAGCCGATTTTTACAAAAGTTCCAGAACTTTTGCTTATTGATCGGTAGCCATGACCTACCACGTGCTTTTTGCAGACAAACTTGGGGCTTCTCCATAATAGGCATATATGTATAGCCAAATTGCCTTCCTCAACCTCAATTACGACGTCAGTTCCACGAGAGGTCCCCCTAGCCAAAATCAGTTTTTCCTGCTCTGTCCACATCGAAAGGAGTTTCTAGAATACCTAATTATTGGAGATGAGAGTGGGGTCCTCTACGATTTTAAAACGCACCGTGCCATGCGGTTCCGTCAAGGAGAAGATCGGCCAAGTCGCATCCCCACCCAAACATCTGTCTCTTTTGCTACTTCTGGAATTCGCTAGAGATATTGTATTATGAGCGGCTCCCGCAAACGCACACATTCACCGGCAACACATATGCCAATCAGCTCCAGAGAGCCGCGAATGCTGTTTGGGAAAAGCGGTCGAAACGAGTTTCTTGTACACCTACGCCATGATGAGGGTAGGTCCCAAATAGCTAAAGAGACCGGTGAAAAATTGGCGGAGCTGGGCTGGGTTACGGTTTCTCACTCACCCTATTCTCCTGTCGTTGCCGCTTCCGCCTACCACTTATTTTGCTCTTTCAAGGCATTTCAAGTCAAGAAAAAATCCGCCAAAGTTGACCATGTTGACCATGTTGGAAGGGAGGTCAGCGATTTCTTTGGCTCCCAGTCTTCCCATTCCTGGGAATAGGGGACCGCTGACCTGCCCATTAGGTGGGACACTGCAGTGACTAACTGTGGCTATTATATTGGTGAGCAAATTCCACTGTGGGCTGAGTAATAAAATAAAGCGCAAAAAAAGTCTAAAACGGCTCAAGACTTTCTTACCACCCTAATGTTATTCTTGGTATTAGTAGAAGGTGGTGCTTTGTAGTATCTTAACACTTATCCGTTATCCGTTATCCGGTCATTTTTGGCCTATCCGTTATCCGCACCGTTATCCGGGTCGTGAAAAATCTCGTATCCGCTCATCCCTGATTTGCACGCCGCGTTGACCGATCTTCATGGGAAATTCTTCGCAAATGGATGCGCTCGTTAGACGCGCGACTGACACACGCAACTATTAGGTTGTAACATAAGTTTCCGCTGTTTTGAAATTATCGAAGAAAAAGTTTTATAAAAAATCGACTAAGAATAGATATCAGTCGAAGTATGCACCATAACAGTCACTGGTCTTTTGCTGTTTTTACAGCAGAAGCTCGGCTCCGCTGCTCCAGAAATCCGTGGATTGCGAGGCGAAGAACTAAGTCGGGCAGTGCTAGAGGTCACTGACTCTGGCAAATCGGTTCTCGCGCAGTAAACGTTTTTGTGATCTGATAATCGGCGCATCATCAGAGCTATTTATGCTACATAATCCGCAATTAAGAATTTTTCTGCGAGCTCTTCGCCTTTCCAGAGAGTTCGGCCAACAAAATTAAGGCGCCCTCAGCGATATGGTAGAATGGAGCATAGGTGCGATAGTCGGAGCCAAGGCTCTCGCCCCCTTCACTTCAGGCAGGGGTCCGGCAGACCCCCTTCACTTAGACGAAGGGGTGGACAAAACCCCGGTGAAAAAAAATTAATAAAATTATTTTTTTTGGGTGATGGAAACGATGAAGGAAATGAGAAGAAGAAGGACGCAAATTAGGGGAAGACGAAGTAACAGAAGGCAATATCAGGAAGTTAGACGGAAACATATTATTAGGGAATGCTAATAAACACTTATTGAAGGATTATAATAAAAGTGTGTGCGGTGTGAGTCGGCCGGAACGAATGTCTGATAGGTTACGAAATTCGAGTTAGAGTACTGAATTGAATGGATTGCAAGGGGTTGAAGGAACTAGGAATAACACGGCTGTGAGTGAAAATTTCCGTAGGGTGAAGGGTATCCTTGGATAGCTGAAACCTAGGAGATGAAGAAGGCACCCTGTTTGCATAGAATAAGTCAAAACTTGCCGAACCGTTTGCATTTTTCGAAAGCAATACTTTTCGTGGCGCTTTCAGTTCTGTGGCTAATAAAAGTATTAATAGAGAGTGAATCAAAAATGGGACAGTCCTGGGAAGAAGAGGAGGAAAAACTGTATAATGTGAAACCAATTGCAAATCCTCTAGTGAATATCTTACGGGAACCAAGATGAAGTTTTTGAGACCGACGAAAATAGCGAGAAACAGTAGGTTTTTCGCAAATTTCTCTTCAACCACAAAACAAGGAGAAGAACTTCTCTATGGATCCGTATATGATATGATGGGTAAAAGTCTGTCCTGCGCTGTGCAGGAGGGGATGGAGCCAAAACCAGTACATTGGCTCCGGTCAAAAGCGAGACAGTGCAATGAGGGAGGAGGGCGCAGAGCGAGAACTGGAGCCATCCTCAAGAGGCCGACTCCGGTACCCTTCACCTTTAGCGGGAACGACTTACAACGACTTTCCAGAAGAAGTGGCGAGTGATATAGGTGTAATTTCACAAAAAGTGGTCACTATGTACCCTTCACTAACATGTCCACGTTTCAAATAAGGAAGTTATAAGGGAAAAATAGCCGTTTTTTTTGGCACTTTCCAGTATGATCAAAAGGGAAAGGGTTGCCGTGGGTGAATTATAGGGTATTGGGCACCGGGAGGTAGGATATGAAGTGCTGATATCCCTCGGACCCTCCCATTTTGGAAATAATAGCAATTTGAGTGTTTTTTATGTTGAAATTAGTGCCAGATTTCCTCAACGAGGAGATGACTCATCGCGCCACAAGGGGTACCTTCCATCTGCAGCGAAGTCACGGCGGTGGCGCGATATCTGACCTTGCATAAATACCTACGTCTGTAATGATATCTGAGCTTGCATAAATACCTACGTCTGTAATGTGACGACCCCCCCCCCCGGTCGTCGCCTCAGCCAGCGCTAAGAAAGCTGCCGCTACCCCCTCCCCCACCTCGGGGGTCCATGACCCTTCACTTTTGGCACCTCTGACAGGCCTCAGACCCCTCAAACCCCCTTTACTTCGCAGACCCCCGGCTCCCCCTTATCGCACCTATGGAATGATTTCCACAGAGCGCTTGGAACTCATCCCAAAATTCCAGCGATTAGTGTCCGCAAACGGTTGATCTTTGTAGCCACAGTGGAAAAAAAATCCTGCTTCAATTCGCTTCAACTCCAGATAGAAATACGGCATAATCAAAATTTTGGGTCACCAATTTTGGTGTAGGTGCCCGAGACAATAAAATGGGGAGGAAAATTACCAGAGAGAATAAGAATGGCCTCGAGACTACTCCATCCAAATTTGGTTAGTCTCACTCAACATTATGGGAAAATTATTATTCGCGCAAGTGCAGTTACAGAATTTGCATTCTTGAAGGGTTCACTTCGAAGTTAGTTACATCTTCAAAATAAGACGCAAAAATCGGTCTCAAATTCCAGAATGTTCGCAGGATCACGCGCTTGAAAACAGCATCTAGAAATAAGCGAAGTCGAATCGATATTCATTTACTAGAAGCCTCCGAAAATGCATATGCGAAAACAGCGGAAACTTACGCTACAACCTAATAGTACAAACTTCCCTTAATTCAGCCTTCTACAGTCCCACGAATGACCGATGAGTTATCCTGTCAGGCAGACTCAGACAAATTGCGACGCCTCCAGCAATATGAAGCGTGAAAGGAGCACTCCCAGATACCCCTGCCGCTAATATCTGGGACTCCAAGATACAAGCGAAGAATACCGTCATTTGTCCATCCCCTTGTATATATCACACATTAACCAAGTAAAATCAACCATTTCTCATTCTGTAACTTTACAGCGCTCTAAAAACTGTAGTGCAAGTTGAATCTATGCCTGTACACACTTCTAGCGAAATAATATTAGGTTGGTGCGAAATTAACTGCCGTTTCGGGTATGCACAAATAAACTTTCCTCTTCTGTGGAATTCGAGTATTTTTAGGCCAATCTGTGCGACCTTCTGAAAGGGCTTTTTCTCCTCTTTCAAAAGCCTCTTGATCATTCTGGCTAGCTCTTCTCAGTACCTTTTTGTAGAGCCGCGAACAAATGGACGCGATTTTTGGGTGGTCATGGTTAATGACCTCAAACTCGACCACTTTTCACCGAAGGTATCCGGTAATCTTGTATTTATTTTGACTCGGACTCTCCTTTCCAGTGGACAATGAGCTACAGGTTCTCGGAACCATAAGGCAACCATTGTCGTGATAGCAGGTTGTTCCTTGGCGATCAAGTGTTAAAGACAGTCATCGTTTTTCGTCCCAAAACGACTCATTTCTAGACCAAGTAATTATTGTAGATAAAGTTTGGATTCTGTACGATAACAAGAAATGCTAATGGACACTGCCTTAGACGTTTTCCCACTGTTAAGTTTTCCTGAACGAGATCTTCTCTCTAGGGAGATTGTGTCAGGAGCTTGGTGGTGCTGTAAGGCTGTGATTGATTGCAGCCTTCTCCAACCTAATCAAGCGTTGACAGCAGAATCCTAGTTATGTAATTTCGAATTGGTGTCCAAGATTCTGCTGTGGGTATGGTTGGTAGTGGTGAACTGAATCAGTTTCTCCTCTGCTCCAAGGTAGCGCCAAGTTGCTTACCCGGCAAAACGGGCGCAGTAAGGCATCGAGGTTCTCCCTCATTCTCCTTGTTAATCAGACCGCTCCCTTACTGAATATCACTTTTACCGAGTCCCAGATGCAAACTTGTGAGAGCAGCAGGTTGCTGATCTAAAGCATGCCGAAATCGCCTTCCAAAACTTTGTAGATTTTGCGATCGTAGTTTTCAATGAAGAGGCATATCATTTCCACTGGATTGTTAGAGAGAATTTGGCAAATTAAATGGGCATCAAATCGATTAAGAACGTTGTGTTTAAGCCAAGTTACGACACTTTGAACTGAAGTGCTCGTTTCGGCAAGTAATTTCGCACCGACCTAATACGATTCTGCTAAGGTCGAACAGCAGAAGAGTAACAAATGAGAAACGGGACCGCCTTTCTCTTCCTAATCACGCGCTGCTATTATTCAGCTAGTCATCTCAACAGGATCTATTCCTCCCATCCAACAAGAACGGATCATGTGACAAAAAAGCACATTCGCAACACCCTAGAATCTTTGACCAAGAAACAACTTCCAAAAAAAAATCGACTCCCAATAGAGGTTAGATCTACAACGCTAAGCAAAAGTTACACTGCAAATCCAGGAAACGTATGCATAGGCATCAACTTTGAAAAAAAAACGGTTGAGAACCATCTTTCGCTGGTTGACAACAACACGTATTCAACATATGTTTATGAAGAGGGTAGAGATAACACATAGAACACATGCAAAAGAAAGAATCAAGAACTGTGAGTGAATTCTTCCACCATATTGCTGTTACTGCAAAGGAAGAACAAGGCAATTTTGTTCAAACTAAACCGAGAATGATGTTATTTAGGAAGAGCGAACAGCGCGACTCACTTCGAAAATGCTGACACTTCAATTCCTCTCTGCACCGGCGATTAGGTTTGTGCCAAAGACTAGTGAAACACTAGATGTACGAAGGTGATCTCACGGAATAACACAGTAATTTCGGGGCTAGAACGCTCACCATCGAAGCGGTCAACAAATGAGAAACACGAAAATGGACAATAAAGAAGAATAGAGGAGAAAAACGATTTTGTACCCATTAGACTGAACAAAAAGCGCTATGTATAGAAGGAAAGGTGCTGATTCATCTGTTTGAGCTATGTTGCAATCACATCCAAACGAAACACAACGATCCTAAGCTGGTTGCACCGTGAGCTTGGGAGGAAATTAGAAAAAAAAATAAATGCGACATCCTAATTGAGATGGAATCCTTTCTCGTTGACCGCCGTCAGAAGCCGTTCCCGTAAAATTTCAGCTGACGAATACTCCGGCAATTTGAGGTAATGCACACAAGTATTCACCTAAAAGGAGGCAAATCATTCTTTAACAATGCAAATGCAATTTGAACAGTATTTATATTGATATTTTGCTCTTCTTTTGTCGTCTTGAAGTACTCCATTTCTGGGAAACTGGTAGTGTTCAAAATATTAGATTGGCCATTTTGAAACGCTCGCTGTTTTTCGTGTCAGTGAATATATTATCGAGCCCCTTGGTCCAAATATTGAGTAACTTCTGAAACAGCGATTCATGCCTCGTCTACTGAATATGTTCACCTCACGAGTAATCGCCAGTTCCTGACTTCTGAAAGATTTGAAGGAAGACCGACCAAATTTTCGGAATTCCCCTTCAAGTGTTATACGTCTTTAAACGGGAAGAAACAGCAGTATCATGCCACATACATGTTTAGAAGTTTACAATTCAGACATATCCGTGCTAAAATATCTTTGGAAATTTCACTGAATTTAAGTGGACCGGAATCGCAGGTGTGAGTTGATCCACCGCGCGGGCGTATAGCTTTACTTGTGACTGGCAATCGCGTGCGCTCGGTCCCTAATTAGCGTGTCGTTGCAGCTCGGCCTATGTAGAGGCGTACGTTGCTTTGTCGTGAGAATGGTGCAAATGAATCCACCTCGAAAACAGTTCAAGCTTCATTGGAATGATCAGAGCAGTTCTCTTGTTTGTGGTTCTCTAGATAGTTTGGATAGATATGGGAAGAATTCAAATCGTAGAGTACACCTTTTGGACAAGCACTGAACCACTATTAGTACCACGTGCGTGAAACAATGTGCGCGATTTGTAGTATACAGCATGAAAAAAGAAGCTGATACGTAACCTGAGTAACCGTCAGTTTCTTGAGGATGATAGAACAAAAAATACCAAGAAGCTAACTGAAATGAAGATTTCATGATGATACTCATGTTCCAAAGCATTGCTCTAAAGCTCTGACTGGAAAGCACCAGTTGAAGACCAAGCCAGGATCGTAGCCAGGGGTGTGCGGAATTTTCCGTTTTCCGTTTTACGCTTTCCGTTTTCCGCCCATTATTGGCCTTCCGTTTTACGTTTTACGGGATTTTAGCCCGGAAAACGGAAAATCCCGGAAACTTATGGAGGGAGACGAGGTATTTGTTTTCGGGGTGTTTCCCAATCCTGAAGAGGGTTCAAGTGTTTTGATGCGCAATGTATATGAGTTCACAGCAATGGCGCCAAGACTGACGTCCAACCGAAGTACCACCAGTAGACTTGAAGTTACCTAATTACTTGAAAGGGTCACCACTTATGCTCATCAAGAAGATACTTAGGAAATCCAATGTTGAGGAGGACTTTTGGTCACAAACCTATGCTTGGGCAAAATTTTCCGTTTTCCGTCCATTTTCGGCCTTCCGTTTTCCGTTTTACGGGATTTAAAATTTTACTTCCGCACATCCCTGATCGTAGCCCGTGTAAGTCATATCTCTGTCCAAGTTCTGGTGGACGAGTTCTCCGTTCATTGTGATGTACACGCAGAATTCTTGCCGACAGCTTGTGGTCAACTAGGACCTCCTAGCAGTTAACAGTCACAAGTAAAGGCCACCTCCCCTACCGTCCTTATCTTCAGATCAGGAATCGGAAGCCCTGCCTTGGCGCCGTTCGACCAGGAAGAATTAGCACTATCGGCCTCCCCCTGCTCTCCACCTGCTGCTGCCCATGACTCTTAACTTAGCAGGGAAAAAAGTTTGAAAATTGCGTCGACAAGAAAAAGTAGCGTAAGCCGCTACTCCCGCTCACAGCGCAGCGAACTCTTCGAGAGGATCCTCGCTCTGTGCTTTAAACATGGCTGTGATTCAATAATACTAACTGTAGTTATATTTCTGATTGTGTTGAATTATATAGTTTTTGAAATAAATATTGTTTTACCAGAAAATGTTCGTTTCAGATTGACCAACCTAATATTTAGTTTCCAAAACCAAGGAAAGGTGAAGCAATGAAAGTGCATAGCAGTTTTTCACTTAGACACTATTATTTCTGAACAGTTCTTAAACATTAGCAAAAAAAACTTACAGAAGGATAGCTTCCATCACCACTCTCAACTTTACGGACAACTGTCAGGCGAGGATGGAGATTGGCAAGACCCCCTGGAATAAGCAATACGTTTGCAACATTCGCCCTACAAAAACAAAAACGGAACATTCAGCTCACCAGGAGGTAAACTAGAGCAGCCAGTAGCAAACTGCAAGAAGTTCTTTCGTTCTTGAGGATTTAGTTCAACCATGACGTCCACAAAACGGAGGAAACCAGGCGAATCTTTGGTGTAACCTAGCTTGGGTTCAGTATAGTTGAGCACATCCTCGCGCGTCCACTCAGGACATTGTTCACCGGAAAGCAGTCGCTGAAATAAAAAAGCAATAGTTCTATGAAGTTCAGCACGCATTGAAGAGCTTAGCAGAGCGTACCTGTACTTCTTCTGGACTGTATGAACGAAGCGCCCGTAGACCAAAAACGCGATCAAATCCATCACGGAATGCACGCATCTGGAACACAACAATGAACAGAAATTTAGAAAAAAAAAACCCCACGCGGTCAAATCACCTGGTTAATTATTCCCGTATTCAGGTAGAAGTCGGCACATTTCTGTACATAAAGCTCAACATTGTCCATTGTGACATCCATATCTGCTCCACCCTCCACCAATTCCATTTCGTCATAATCGAATACCGAGGACGGAGGATTTACCCTATAGGATAATACAAATGCATCAATACTGTTAGCAGCAACCAAAGGGTTAACAAAGAGGTGAGCGAAATAATGTACGTGAAGTTGAGAGCCAGGTCCTCGACTCGGCAACGAGTGCCATGAATGCATAATTTTAGCTCATCAATCTTTCGCCGCTTCGCTTCTCGGTCAAGCATCGGTTCGTTCTCGATCGCACGTTTTCTCTGCGCTAGAGCCCGTAACTCCTTGAGGAAACCACCTGGAAAGTACAAAGATAACATGTAACAACACCCCAACAACGAATGGATCAAAGGTGCTGCATCAATTTAGGCCGAATTTGTTGGATGAGTAGCCTTTCCCAATGGAAAATAGAAGTGCAGCCTTTCGCATGCTTATATGACTACAGGGTGGTCCAAAATTACGGAGACAGGAGTACAACATGCGTTATCCTACTTACCTCGACCTTTGGCGTTTTGTAAATCATCTTTTGCTGTTTGTTTGTTTAACTGTAAAGCTTGCTCCAAAACACTGCCCTACATCACCAATTTTGGAATGCCTTAGCCATCAGTTACTTGCAGTACCATCACTTAGTTGCGGTGTTCCTACGGTCAAGGCGCATGTGGTATAGTAACGATAAGATTCAGCAAAAGCGCCGGTTACCAGTATAGTAAAGAGTTGGAGTGGGGAACAGAAAAACATCAAAGTGGTTGTGAAAGATGTGAAAGATTTCCTACTGTGGTTATAAGATCCAAGACCAGAGAGGATACACCGAATTTCACTACGCCTTGAGCGTGTGTATCAGAACGGATCACCCTCACTGACTAACTATATAACAGAGAAATTTGTATTAAAGACAGAAAGTGTGAGAATAACAACTAGCGGCACTATTTCAGCTAACCACTGGAAAAGAAGTGAGAATAACCTTAACAGAAGTTTCTGCGCTGATTTTCCGCCGGAAGCGATGTACTCTTCCTTGTAATTGCTTTTCTCAGCATTCATTCATGTGGATTTTTTGGTATGGTGCTCTTTCACGAAGAAAACCTTATTCTGCTTCTATAAAACTGTTCAATCTCTAGTGAAAACACCTTTACAAACGTGAGATGATTTGTGAGGAGACTACCTCCGCGCCAATGTGACCGCCTACTTCGATTTCTTCAGGCCTTTTTTCGCCGAAATTAGGAGGATTTGTAAAACATGGAGGTAGATTCTATTCACGAGTGAATGAAAAATACCTCTTTCGAAACATGACCGTCCAACTGCTTTCTAACGCTAGATATGGATCCCTTTGTGAGTCTCCGTTTTTGGACCACACTGTACACTTCGACGGAAAAATTCCTGGTGTTAATAGACAAACAAAGCGGAAAAAAAACAAAACAAGAACGAAGCATGATTGGAAAATCAACAAAGTGAGACTAGCCGACGAAGCAATTTGGCATTGAGCACATAACGGAACATACAGGATGCGCCATAAGTTTTTGCACAACATATTTCGTACCACAATAGCAGCGGAATTCAATGCAATGGCATGCCCTCTATGACCACACTAAAGCAACTCATACAACCTAACAGAAAGGGAACACGTCGCAATTTGCTTTTGTAATAGTTCGAAGTCGAGTGGGAGGCCCACCCATCGCCTCACGGAGCATCGATGTCATCTTAGAACTGGGGCCACTCTTCAGAAAAGGGCTGTTATATTTTCATAAAAAAGTGGGTTAGATATAAAAAGCATTGGAGAATTCTGAGGTGATAACGGAATTCCGTTTTCTCTTCCTTCAAGAATTTCATCATGTTTTTGAAAAGATGCCCGGTTAGAGCAAATTTTCTTAGACTTTTGTGGTTCACAACATCAACGTCACGGTCAGTTTTATTTGAACAGCATTTCAAGAGAGAAGAAACTATGCTGCATTAAATTCATATTAGATACCCCAACCGCGAAGTTTCAGTAAGAGTCAAAATCTGCTCATGGAGCAAGTGCATCTCCTGGAGAGAAGCGCGGAGGAAATCCTATGCTGAGATCTAACTCTCCTGCAGCACTAATCTGAACCCGATGAACTGTTGTGTGGTACCAGTACCAAGAGCCAATCAAGTGCTACATTATGCAAAAGTTTGAACTCGTACCATAACGCTGAGGGAAAGCTTTGGAAAGATTCAGACAAGAAATATCGCCGTGCCGCCTAAATATGGTGTGCAAGAACCTATGGCGCACCTTGTAAATTAACTAAAAGCTATGTAGAACTACGATAAAGTTGTACTTGATAAAGTTTACTGTTCTACTATTTCGCCTCCTATCCCATATACAGATGAATGTATGAGGATAAAAACCACTCCCGTTGTGAGCATTTATGAATGCGATTATAACAATTACAACACTAGGCGCTTGTGCAACTCCTCTCTCATTGGTTGATAGGGAAAATGTACAATGTATTCAATCAGTTTCAACAACACACAGAACTTGGAAAAAGAGATTTACCTTTCACGGGATGAACTTCTTCAAAGTCGTCCAATGAAAGAACGCGGTCCAGGGATGGTTCCTCAGCTTCACTCAAATGCGGAGAAACAATAAGTTTGAGGAAAGGTCGAGCCAGTGGTAAGTCCACCAGTCTTCCATCTTGGAGGACCTATGATTATTAACATTCAGGGAGGGGACTTACATGAATTCAAAGCAAACCCAAATCCTCAACTAGTGCAATAAATTACCTTGGCTAAGAAGATGCCGAGGACTCGGAACATCTCTGATGCTCGACGTACTTCGTCTGTGTGAGGTGGGAGAGGTGCAGGGAAAAGACCACCAGCACGACGCACATAAAACCTTTAAACAGCAATTAATGAAACATATCGGTAATGAACAAACAGTTCAAGTAGTGAAGAGCGAAAACAATCCACAACGCAGGATAATACCAACCCGGGCGGCTTCTTCCCCTCTCCCAGATCAAGTTCACGTTCCTCCATTTTCAGCTGATGCTCATCCATATCGTCGCAAAGCCAGATTGCCAGAGCCTTTCGTTGCAATTCAGCAGCAACCTAAATCAAGTATTTTTGGATAGCAGGCAGCACCTATGGAGTATTACCGATTTTTAACCTTCTTCGAAGCGAAATTAATTAAAGAGACCAGTTCATTCGAACAAAAAAAAAGACAGCAGCCAGCCATAAAATAAAAGCGAAGACAGTGAAGATACTCGCGGATTCATGCGGTTGTCAAGTAAATTGGTGCCAACGTTTTGTGATTGCTTGTTTTGCTTCGTTCTCGACCACTTCAGAATGTTTGTAACCATTCTCTACGAAAATGTTTGTCTTTCTTTCTTCTTCGATATCTCAATTCCCCTGATTTTCACGCATTAGAAACGGAAATTCCATTTAGGAAAAATCCATTTATCACACTCGCATTATTTCAGAGACAAGAAGAAGCAATATTCCTTGTACGCAAGATAAGTAGGGGGACCAATATACGGAGAAATCTCTTGTCAAAGCTATTAGACAGAGGATTAATGACGTTTGTCATGTGTGGCCAGCCTCCTGGAGAGCAAAGGAA
Source organism: Ancylostoma caninum (assembly GCA_037903475.1). Lineage (NCBI taxonomy): Eukaryota > Metazoa > Nematoda > Chromadorea > Rhabditida > Ancylostomatidae > Ancylostoma > Ancylostoma caninum. Next base: position 197,962 of record JBAJFG010000174.1, read on the forward strand.
GACCCTTCGGAAAGTTAAGGAACCACTCTACAAACCAATCAAACAGAACTTTCTGTTTGTCAAACGCCCACATCACTAATCCCACATGTCTGCAAAATGTAAATGTTTCTAAATGTGGAAACTAATTGGCAGCAATTAAGCAGCCAAACAAGTAACTAGACTGCAAACTTCCGAATACAAACGTGACAACATTTTAACGTCATCTGAGACGATCCCGCATACAAATAATTTCTCATGATAAAAAGGTTACCAAAGCGTAGAACTCCAGGGTCGGGCCCAGACCAGTGCCTTCCTCGCCAACATATTCGATCTCAAGGACTGCCTTTCGGTCAGCATGGAACTTCATAACACGGATTGCTTGTTCGAGGAGATGTTCTTCAGAACGAGTGACCTGGAAGATTACTGTTATATATTGGTGAAAGTACCTTTCTGATAGCGGAGAATCTATGAGAATAATAGGCGCGTTACGTTACCTTAATGCGTTCATGCTTTAGTCGGCCAACACGATATTCTTGGTAGCGGTCGTGTGGTCTACTGGCGCTGCTGGTTGTGCTTTGTGCAGCACCGCGTGCTCGATCTAGCGCAGCATCGCGACGCGACTGTAGCCACACTATCGTACGAGACACTCCAAACGCAGTAGCTTGCATGTACATGTTTCTTAAAATGTGTCATTGAGTTCGTAAGTAGATAGAAAAGTAGTAAAAGAGAAATTGTAAAACAACTAACTTGGTTTCCGCGGAGAAAAGGCATGGATATGTGTATATAAGCCGTTCGCACCAATCCGGCATCGCCCTAGCCGCGACAACCAGAGCATCAGAAAGCTCCTTAAAAATTACTAGCGATTCCAAGTGTAAAACAGAAAACAACTTTCAAACATAGCAAACATGTTTCAAAAAATACTTCATGATAGACGGAAGATGTTTCAAAAAATACTTCATGATAGACGGAAGTTTTAAAGGGTGTGTCCTACAGCGCCAACGCTCGAACAGCCTTCTGAGTGGACGAAAAGAAAGGGACATTACAATTACTGCGCTGTACAGCGCAGTAATTGTAATGTCCCTTTCTTTTCGTCCACTCATAAGTTTCCACTATTTCTGCACAGAGATCTTTGAAGGTTATTTAAAAAATTGTCGCCAATTATGCATATTTCTCCACAGATTTTCAAAGCATATAACTTCTCGAACATTAAGAGAGCTTCTGTGTAATTTTAGAAATATGAATAATTCTACAACGAAACCATCTGAAACACAAGTTTGGTAATTTCTACAGCACGAATATTAGTTGGGTCATAACGTTGCATGAGGCTAGTTAAAAATGTATGATCACAAACATAAACAGCAAACTTGGTTATCCAAAAATTTGCTTGCATGGCTTTGCTGTTTGAAGTCGAGTTTTGTTGTTTTGAAATGAATGGGTCTCCCTCCACTATAACTAGACGCATAAGCTCTTTGCGAGCAAATTCAAAACAATGAAAATAGGCAGAATTTTATGGCAAGTTCCGAGCTTTCTGTGAAATAACACCATTTTTAAATGGCGCATTATTTAGCACGGGTCTCTCTTTAACGAAGCATTAGCTATCAGGTCACTGGACCATCCAGCCAATGTACGAGAACCAATTTGGCAAGACCGGTGAGCTCCAGCTTTGCCTGACTCAATTTTTTACCTTGAAATTCAGCGAATTCAAAGCATCGAAGCTCATGCTGTAAAAATGGTCGGAGTTCAGCAACTGTTGTTGCGCGTATTTCGATTCATATCTGTCGTTGTTTGTTATAGAACGTTTTTGTTGAAAGTTTCACAACTGCGGAAACTTATGGTACAACTTGATAGTAGCTAAAACATGAACACCTTATTCCGTCTGAGGAGTCCTGTTTGTAGTATTTGTAGCTGATGTTGGAAATGACTCGCAAAATGAGTTACCTGTGTAAGTTTCTGCGTTAATTTGTCGCTGATGAAGACCTGAGGGCTTAATTGAGCATCCGGGAAACGCTCTCCAATACGCGACAACAAGCCAATTACTTCCAAGCACTAGATAGCTATTATCGGTTAAATGTAGTTGAACAGGAAAAGAGGAGTTACCTCATTAACAGCTGGTGGTACTTTACTGTCATCCGAAGAGATCTGGCTGAACTTCGTTACATATGGGAGGGATGCATCCTCGTATATCAATGTGTACGTAGGCTCCCACACACGGCGACTTCGTTCGCATTTCTTAACAAGAAGGATTATAGAAGACTAATCAAAAAATGAACAAATGAACTCACTGTTCCCCAGTCAATGGCTCCAACAAGAGACTGCACATAGTAGAATAGGCTGTGATCATCTGCAGCCATCTCCAGTGTAACGTTTTCGACACCGCTCATATTCGGCCCGCGGAGGAACAGACGCAATGAGGTCTCTTCAGACTGAAAAGAAAAACAATCATCACAATGAGAAGGGATGAAGGCGGAAGTCGGCCGAGAAAAATAAAGAAAACTATGGACGCTAGTAAGAGTTAGCTAAAAGCCATCTAAAAGGTTTTAACGCGTTCGCGACCGCGTGCAAGACTGGTTGTGCACTTTCCATTTAGTGTCTTACCTTTGTGAAATGTCCACGGTTAGCTATTAGGTATATGAAAAAGTTTCCGCCCTCTAGCGATGAGTGGTTATATCGTTAGCTAACTTTGCAAATACTCTGTAAATCCTACTTCATTTTCTTGCTTTGACATCTGTCAATAATATTCAGTAGATATTTGTTTTGATTTATATCAACATCATTGTGTTTTATGGCGATAATCATGCCGATATTTGAGCCAAGTAAGCGTCATTTGCGCGAAGCACTTCTTTTCTGCTTCAATTTGGAGAAAACTGCTGCGGAATCTTGCCGAATGCTCATGGAAGCTTATGGAGACCATGCTCCATCAGAAACAACATGCAAAGAATGGTTCCGACGCTTTAGTAGTGGTGATTTCGATGTTGGAGACAAGCAACGCAGTGGAAGGCCAAAAGTTTTTGAAGATAAAGAACTTCAATCATTAATTAATGAAGATCCACGCCAAACACAAGAAGAGACTTGCCAACTCTCTAAATGCTGATAGATCCAACATTTCCAAGCGTCTCAAAGCCATGGGAAAGGTTTATAAGGAAGGCAGATGGGTACCATACGACTTGACAGAACGCGACATGGAAAGAAGAAAAACCATCTGTGAAATGATGCTTGACAAACAAAAAAGGAAGGGATTTCTGCATCGTATCGTTACTGGAGACGAAAAGTGGATATATTTCGATAATCCGAAGCGCCGGAAAGCCATTTGCGACCGTGGCCAACCATCACAATCGACGCCAAGCAATATCCATGGGAAGAAGGCGATGCTGTGTATCTGGTGGGACCAGAAGGGAGTCATCTATCATGAGCTGCTTAAACCAGGCCAGACGACCACGGGTGATCTCTATAAAGAGCAAATGATTCGCTTGAGCAGAGCATTGCACCAGAAACGGCCAGAACACGAGACAAGGCAGCACAAGGTCATTTTGCTGCATGACAATGCTCGTCCACATGTTACAAAAGCAGTGAAGGAGACGCTTGAAGCATATCGCTGGGATGTGCTACCACATGCGGCTTATTCATCAGACTGTGCTCCGTCAGACTACTATTTGTTTCGGTCGATGGCCCACGGGCTTTCCGAGCAGCACTTCCAGTCTTTCGGAGACGTCGAAAAATGGGTGAGGGAATGGATCGAGTGGAAGGACGAGGCCTTCTACCGCCGCGGCATCCGTCTCCTCCCAGAAAGATGGGCAAAGGTTATAGGTAACGATGGCCAGTACTTTGATTGATCTATCTGTTTATTTTCTATTTTGAAAAAAAAAACACTCAATTTCGCTTAAAAAAAAGGCGGAAACTTTCTCACATACCTAATAATTTTTTCGTAGTAAGGTAGTAACAGAGATACTAGAGCGTCACAAACTCAATGAGCAAAGCAGACCTCTCAAACTTTTTCAGTAGATTTCTCGCACTAGAACAGCTAGAAGAACAATAAGCTTAAAGGAAAAATTGCTACCGCGTGGGACCACGTGCTCGACTGGTCGAGCCCGGGTACCACGTACACAGAAGCGCGTGTGTCACGAACGTGTTAAAATGTAGTCAATGGCTCACCCAAGAAACACATGTCTTGGGGTAAAATTTAAAAAAATGAAAAATGCAAAGAAAGAGAAAATGTGATGTAAACGAAACAAAATCAGATTATAACTCCAAGAAATTAAAAAGATTCCAAAAGATTGTGGTGATCGCAAGCATGTCCGTGACCGCATGCATGTCATTACTTACCGCAACGGGTTTTGCTTGAGCAGGATCAGGGACCACCGCCGGAAGTTCCACGTCCTGCGTTTGATTAACATTGGTACGACCAGGACGAGGATCGAAAGCAGGGATCAGCGCCTAAACAACCAAATACCTTCATTTACCACATTACTTCAGCATGGAGGAGTCAAGTACTGTCAGGTGCATTATTTTCTGTTTGTCGCTGTCTGAACTGAAGCATATTTCGTAGTGGAGTGGCTCAACACCCTATTCTTGTTAGCTATCTGATGCAGGCGCGCAGAAAACCTTCGAGAAATTCACTGCTGACTCGTAAAATGACCATCAAGGATGATGACCTCACCAAGAAAGGTAATCACAAACTTGTGCTATACACCTTCCAAGTTTGGCGGCAAATTGACGATATTTCCGTAGATGAGAAGATTGTTTCGAAGGAAAAAAATGATATCATCACTGACAAGGTAACACTCCCCACTTAACGATGTTACAATCTTTACAATAACCGGAGTCTGAGTCTTACCTGGAACGAACACTTCAGAACAAGTTCGTCGTCCCATGATCGGAAGCTGCTTTTGCTATTTCCGCGCTGATCACGGCTGCGAGAGTCAAGCCCTCCACTCATCAGCTGAGAGAACTGTTACGTGCAAAGCATAAGAAAGACAAGACCAGATGCGACCACAGAATAAAACTCACCTGTTTCCAGTTCAATTTGAACCCTTCACCTCCTCGGCCCGTGAGCACTGTGGCGAGTGAGTCGACGGGGACGCCGAGCGCATTTAGGTCATCCTCAATGTCCTCTTCATTACCTTCCTCGTCGTCATAATAGTCATCCTTTACAAAACCATGTGAATTTACAAAACATAAAGCAAACATACGTTGAAGTGTTGCAATCTACCAATACGAACTCCTCTATAAAGTACAGAGATCCCATTAGCCCTTAACCAAACTGGAAATGCCATTATCGGAGAAGGTGTTATACTCCATTTCAATCAGCGTCAATAAACTGTTTCCACTTACACTTACATTCTATATGCATATGCTAAGGCGATGTATATGCAAAGTTTGTTTGGCGCTGTTTTCATTGCAGTTTACAAGTGTAGGTAAACGATCAATAATGTTGGGAAGACCATGTGCTACTTTTCAGTAAAATGATTGCAGACGTCTAGATGTGTTCATGTAATACATTGCCTTCGATCCGCCTTGTCTTCCCGCCGCACCGCCTGGGACCACACGTTGCGTCCTGCTGGAAGCGTTCCCGCAGCCAACCGGCTGACTATCAATCGCCAGCAGGACGCATCTCTGATCTCAGGCAATGCATCGGGAGAACACGGCGGGTCGAAGACACCATATGTATTCGGTTGGCCAATTAGAAATGTGCGTTTTTTTCCTGATTTTTTTTTATATTTCTAATTGACCATCCAAATGCACAGAATGATTTCACGGGTCGCAAAACAATAGTTCTGAAAGCATGGCCATAAACCACAGGTAAAAAAAATAAAGATCAACATCTCGTTACTTCTTCATGTTGGATTGGGAGATCTAAGACGACTAAAAGAGGATATTTGTGAAAACATTCTTGAAGCCGCCTGCTTAGGATTGAAGAAAATTTCAGTGCACAGCCCTACTTCGCAAAACTTAACGCGAAAGTAGCAGATGTGGGCATTAAAAAGCTGCATAGGAGAAGCCACAACGAGGACCTGAAGGCTGCTAAGCAAATATTTTGATTATTTTTGCGAGCTAGTTAGCGAACGTTTTTCTGCAATTTATGAAAATTGAATCAACGAATGCGTGCCTACGAAATGATTAGTTTGGAATAAAGATCCTACCACACCTTAACCGTTACAAAAACAGTGACACATCAAAATCCAGCTGTTTCTTATTCAAAATATCATATCAGTACCTAAGTGAAAACTAGCTTTGCGAATCAGTCTCCAACAAATTTCGCTACTTAACAAATAGACCATGGAAAGTGGATCCCTATCGTGTTCAGCAACTTTATGGAATGCTTCTCACGAAGGGATCAGCATCAGCACTCATTTGCACAGCTAGATCTCACTTTAGTAGCAGAACCGGAATAAGCTTAAGCTGGTCCTAACACTATATGTAAGAGTAAATTTGGGTGAACCGCTTACCACCACTTTTCTAGGAACAAACATATTTACCTCATCAAGCAACTCTTCAACTTCCAATGAGTTTCCACTAGGATCCATCATCTACAAAATGTTACCATTTACATCAACAACTACGACGGTGTTCAGAAGAATCAAGCTGCTAACTGTTTGCATGATTCCTTTCAGAACATCGGCATAGTTCCCGAGTTTCTGTTTGAGCGATGTCTTATCCTTCTTGATGCTCTTTTGTGAGGTCGAAGTGGATGTGGAAGGTGTTGTGACTTCTCCTGGTTCAGCGCTTGAAGACGAAGACGTAATAAGATGCTCGAGTGAATCTTCTGGAAGCAAAACCCTCAGTTATTTTCTCCAAGTGAAGAAAGTAGATGCCTACCAGTGCCGAACACTTCGCGGAGCTTCTCAAAGAGGCTTCTTTCGGAAGTGTTGTTCAGCGCGTCGACCATCATGTCAGCAAAGTTGACCTTTTCGTTGCTGAAAAGAAATAACTTCACCTATCATTACTCTTTGACAGCCGCAAACAATGAAGATTATTACCTTTCTTCTTCCTCTTCGTCTTCGCCATCCTGCTCCTCATCTTCCTCCACTGTCTTATCCATTTCGAAGGTGTCACTTGATTGTTGTCGTTGACGTGCGGCCGCTAGGTCCGGTGCGGAAACCGACAAACTGGAAAGAACTTGTTCAGGACATTGCAGGCATATTCTAAACAGGAGATAGTAATGGAAGGAGTGGAATTTACGAGGTATGAGACAACAAATCAAGTGCAGAAAAGTCACAAAGGTATGGAATAAGGAGTCAGGCACAGAAAAGAAAGTATAGAATATGCTTTACATAGTGCTACAATCTTATGAAACAGCCGACATTCCCCCGTAGGATCAGCTCACGCTCACCTGCTCATCTTCGTCGAATCAACTTGAGGTGCTGAAGGAGTGGCACCATCGCGGGGTGTCGCATCAACGACGGAAGACTGAGACGAACACACAGAAAGAGCTGCATGAGAACCAGCAGCACTGTAATATCGTTCAGTGAATGAAACTCACGGGCTGAAAAGAAAAAGACAAAGCCTACCTAGTGGCGGAGTCGCTCTCCTCAGTTTCAGCGGCAACTGGAGTTTCGTGACCAGGTTCTGGCGTCTCAGCACCACTCTCCATCGTCTCCGCTATTCGCCCGAACTTATGAGGATTAGCTCTATAAAATACTGTCCTCATCACATCTTAACTACAACGCACAATGAAGTCTAACAGCAGACCGAGCAAGAAGGTTCTCGAGTGATTGCGTCTGATGTTGCAGAGACTCGGCAGAGGCCGCTTGACCAGTTGAGGCCACACTTGGTCCACTCTTAGCCCGATCTTCCACGAGATTTGTGGTCGACATCGACTTTTTACCTGGAGAGGGTAAGAAAATGAAACTAGAACAATACAGAACGGAGGACTGAAATACAGCCTTACCAATGTTTGAGGAACTCGTCGAAGCTGCGTTCGATGATGAAGTGGAGGGCACCTTTGCAAATCGCGACAAAGGAGTAGACACTGAAGAAAGACAACTTCTTGATGAGATTCGGCAATTTAAAGGAGCGCGGATGAGTTAACAGGAAAGGTCGTACAACATGAGGCGAAAATTCTCACCTCCAGATTTGCGCTGCTTGGTAGCAAATGGTGTGAATCCAGTGAACGAGGCGAATGGTGACGATCCTCCATCACGCACTCCACCAACCTCTCTGGTTTTACCCATTAGACCACGTCCTTTGGCTCGGACCGCTTCTAGCACAGAAATCGCAGGGGTGGAAGTAGTGAGCGAAGTTCGCCCGCTAACACGTTGGATATCGAAGCGACCATCCGCTCCAAAACGGTATGAATTCGTATAACCATTATCCCATTGCACGTCGACCCATCCTGAGAGAGCATGGAATTGCGGACTCCCTGCAGAAGCAAAAACAACACTGACCATTCTCCACACATCCAACAATTTTCCCTTCGCCACCGCCATCTTGGTCGTCCCAGGACCAGTCTGGGCCTCGGATAACACGCATGCCCCGTGCATCAGTTCCAACTGCAGCATGTCGACCAGCGCGCGCTACACGCATGCTGGAATTTACAACTCGTAAATTACAAAGGTCACCATCATCATTCCCCCATTTCGGAGCAGAAGTACATTGATCAGTTGCCTTTCCCAAACCTAAGACGACGGCATTAATTCTCCTCACATTCTACGGACCTTTATCTTGCATTAGGCAAACACGTGCTAAAGCATGGTTGTGTAATACAGTTCCCGAGAATTACCTCGCAATTTACTTGTGCGACTTGTACTTTACTCAGAAACTGATAAATCACCTACCGAGATCTCGTATGCATCATTGATACCATGTCAGCGGTAAGACCAGCTCTCAGTTTGTTGTTGTTTGCGCCTTGAGGCATTAGCGACTCCACTTTCTGAAAGTAAGTTTCAATAAAAATGGATGTCCCAAAAAAGCAGCAAAAACTTACTTCATCTCGGTTAGAGTCCTTGCGAGACGACGACGGCAGAGGAATTTTAGATTTTCCCTACAAGAAGCAGAAGAATGCGTCCAAGATTTTAACACAACTACGACATTCAAAAACCTACAAAAGCGCTTTTATCCTTTTCGTCTTTTTGTGGTGCAAAACCGTCAACAACTACGTCAACGATTTCTCCATACACTTCAAATCCAGAAATACTTAAGTAGTATGTCTGCCCAGAAGAGTTCTTTCCATTTTGAGCGACACGCAAATAACGGAATGGTCCTGAAAGCGTCATGATGTAATATGTTCAAATTTATGCGAATAATACCGTTGACGAAAAGCAACCTACCCTTGGTACGATCATCCTCAATTGGCCATGTGGCGGTGGATCCAGGATCACCAAGGCTGGTATCATCTGCATGTGCAACGAGTACTTCCCACACTTGCTTATCCTTGGAACCCTTAAAACATCAGGAATTGTTTTATCGACGTTGAAAATGGTTATAAAATTTAACTTCAACCTACCTGAAGAAGCCAGTTTCGTAGTGCAGACCTTCCATATCCTCTGGCATGCCTCAGAGTGTATGCGGTAGGATAAATGAGAACACCAAGATCAATGGTGAAGTTCGCATTCCTAAGAGAGACGTATCTAAGAAGGAATTATGTAGACCAAAAAGAATTTTTCTGCAATGATTGTAAGCAGACAGGGATGTCCTCAAAATGAATAGAATGAAGTGAGAAGGGCCTCGCTTCAGACACAATTGTGGATGATCAGATCTGTAATAACTAACTTATCATCACTGGAATGACAGTTTATGGGATTAACATCGCGACTGAGAACATCTTCAGGTTTTCCGAAAGGCTGCCTCTGATCAGAACAATTGACCTAGAATCAAAAATTGACCCAATACCTATATCACATCATACATCCTAATGAATGCATTGACGAAAGGAATATGTACGCACTTGAACAATTCCAATCGTAGCAGGGTTGGTCCAGTCCGATGCAGTTCTACCATTAGTTCCGAGCCAGTAAATGACACCTGCAAGGAATTTGTTCAGAGGTATTGGGTTGGGGAATAAGTTCGTTCGGTTTTTTCCAACTTGTTTTTTCACGGCGACTTTAACTTTCCTTGACCGGCAGTCATAGTCTATTTTGAAGCCCTTGATTTGCTCTTTCTGAATGTCGTAAAATCATTCCTGAATTCTCGTTTTACCTTGCTTTCTACCGCATGGATTGTGACCACCCAAGTCGACAAAATTGAACCTCCCCGCAACCGACAACCGTTCGACTTCAATCGTGGATCAAATCTGGCTTAATTGGCTAGGGAAATCAATGGCATTTGGAGAGGAATCTCTACTGATGAAAGGACAGCATAGAAGTGGTGAACCCACTTCAGGCAGGGCAAATTTGGCTTTAAAGTTGTTTCTTGTTCTGGACGCCCAGTTTGTAGGAAATAAAGGCGATTATCCGCTGAGGTTGCTTCAGATGTAAGGAAGAACCGCTACTGATGCTAACTCTCAACAATGTATAACTTTAGCTAACGCATTCCGTGCAAAGCCTCAAAATGCTGGATAAGTGGTGATCGTCCACATCGGGTATGCTCGACTCCTCTGTACAAATTTCACCAAAATGACAAGCAAAAATCTCAAATGTAGGGAATTTTTACCACTACCGACTCTTCTGGTCTAGTTCAGTCATACATAGCTTATTTTGTTCGGTTCCCAATTAATTTGATAAACTTCATCCAAGAGTTGCGGTTGCGGGCTACAATTTTAGTCGTCTCAAACAAAGAAATTTTTCGTAGACTTGGAGCTGACAAGCAGCCTTGTGCCTGGCAGCATTAATAGAGGAGGAAATGCGCTACGCTACCCATTTAGTGTGGTTTACAATGATGGTGGAAAATGGTGGTTTCTATGCTCATGAAAAACCAAACGAACTTATTCCCCAACCCAATAGTTAAAACTGTACATACTCCAATAAATCATATACTATACAGGTACCGATAAATAGGATTGTAGATGCATGAAAAATTCTAGGGATGCTGAACTCTGCGTGGGGTACAACACCGCCTCAGTTACAAACGCCAGCGATATTTTTCGCGTTTGAAAAATGTGACCGAAACCGTATTAGTGTGAAATTTGAATATTTAACCTTGTCTAGATCCCTAATTCCTAGTTCATTACGCTCATGTACAGCTCTAGAACTGTCGTCGTAAAATTCAACAATGTCAGATATGACAATCAAATCAAACAGATTTCCAATGTACAAACGTAATGAAAAGTTGACCCTCTATGCCCACTACTTTACCATTGGGCGCAAAACGGAAGAAAACTGATTATCTAACATTTTGCACCTTTGAACGTTACAACTGTGAATCGAAAACTGTTGCTTCTACTCAGCTACCAAGAGGACAGTTTATTGTTAGCTTCAGATCATCAGAAAAGCTACAGAGTGAGCACGGCCGCATTGCAATCTCTGTTTTCGCATTCACTCCTATATACCAAAACTACATAAGCCAATCGCGGAGATATTTCAACTAAATTCTGGGGCAATTGAGACCACACGTTAAAGAACCCTGTATAATTGAGACCAAAATTACCACTAAATTACCTTGCTCGTCGAAATCGCTGGTGTAAATGAGCCTGATGCGATCACCAGTTTTCTTGGATTCCTCGATGGCCTTGACAAAACTCAAGTTGGCGCGCTCTCGATCGAACCTAAAACCACTCAAATCGAGTCTGACCATTAAAGCCTAGAGGTTCCACATAAGGAGCGGAATACAACAACGGACACATAAAAATTTCAACATTGAATGCAACGTGAAAGATGCAGAGTGATTTTTTTCTTCGATTGGAAAAAAAACGAAGAAGGAAGTGACTGAAAGTGAACCCCTGCTAATAAATTGAATTCTATATTTTCCTGTTGGCCCCTAGATAGGTATCTAAAAATAACAACCATTAAGCCCTTTCACTCTTCATCAAAAAACTTCTATGGACGCTACCTCTGGATAAGATGAGGTCATCAGCACCTCCATTATCCGGTGTTTCATAGGAATACCTCAATAATGAGAGTATATGAAAATAGGGAGAGTCACAAGAAGATTGCTCACAGAGATAAAATACGCAAAGGTTTCTCAAATGTGCGGGATTGTACGTAATGAATGAGAATGAATAAATCAACATGAGAGTGAAGGACTTGTGTACATGTCCATAGTATACAATTTCGATAACATTTTTTTCCGCAAAAATAAGAAAAAAATTCAACATACCATTGCTTCGCCACCATTTTCAGGAGGAATGACTTCAGCTGACCGATGGTTGTCAAGGGTTCGCTCTTTAACAGCCGACCGCTTCTGAACAAAATCGATCGTACTCGTTCGAAACTTAGGCGGAGCTCCCAAGGTCCCAATTATGGCGAACGAGTAATGGAGTTTTTTTTTTGGCTCTCAGACGAAATCAGGTGCGAGCGTTATATACGTAGAGGGCATCGTGGTGATCAGCTGAGAGCAATTTTGACGAATTAGCCAACTATGAAGCCTCGGCCGCACCAATCTTTCCAAGCCAGGTACAAAACATCATACGCCAGAAAATCATGGAAAACCATACCCATCCCTTTTCAGTATAAAAAGAAAGTCTTGAAAAGACAAAACGTCCTGTTTTTACTGTTCAAACATTGCCACCTCAGCAAATATGAAATCATAAACTCAGCAAGCTTAAGAATTTCAAGACGACACCGCTATACCTAGTATTTAGCAATTAATGGCAGCACTGAAACAATGCAGGAATTTTTTCTTCCAAATTACCATATGTCTTCAGATCAGAAACAAATGTCTTTTACAACCCCTTTTGGCTGATATTAATAAGGTTCCGGTGAATCTCACTCGTAGAATTCCACTCATTCCATAGTATTTAGTTTCCTAATTGACATTGTTTCCTGGAAGAAACTTACCTATTAATTAGCTGTTTCTTGTCATCGTGCTCGCTAACAGCTTGCTCGAGCTTCATGCGAATTCGCCGTGATAAAAGCTGGAGTCCGAATGCCGATCCACCAGGTGTATCATATAGATATTGTGGAAACTTCTCAGTAGATTCCAGAACAGAAACCATCTTAGTTGCGAGGCTGGACAGAGCCACACCATGGGCAAATGTCTGAATTATGTGTGTTGGACACCATTCGCAACGAAACCAAGAGAACTCGACATACTTCGCCAAATATGCGCGCTGGATAGCTTCCAGGCTGTCGCTCAACTAAGGCAAGCAAGTTGTGCAACGCAGGAACTATGCCAGAGACGGAGAACTCAAACGTGGACAAGCGCCTGTCATCCATCACAGACTCGCGTACGCACTTCAAGGCAGAAACCAGCTGAAATAGTGATAGATAAATGCTGTAAAAGAGATGAGTATGACGCCAGTGCAGCTGTAGTGTTTGCAGACATACCTCCTGCACCTTCTCGATACGTGGTTGTTTAACATGTTTGCTTTTGATAGAAATACCTGCGATGAGATTCGCCGTAGTGACAGCATCCTGCAATCACTAATAATTAGCGACCTTGAATCGTCAGAGTCTTAATGAGCCACACTTGTGAACCTTGCAAGCCGGAAATATCCACTCTATTTCAGACATTTTTTTTGAAGTTACTAGGAAAGCCTCGAAAAAGCGGCTTCAAACGCAGCAAAATACCCTTATGATACACAAAAAAAAGAGAACCAGTGAAACTCGCATCGTGCTATTTAAAAAAAAGCACGATGGCCCCGTGTTTTTTTTTTGCTCCCGCTTTTTTTATCTCGAATACTAATTTCACAAATCGACTACTACACCGATACCTACTTTTAATCAGAATTTTTGAAATCACGAGCTAATTGCATACACTAGAAATTAACCTGAATGCATACAGCTGCCTTCTGCAATTCGATCAGTGCCTCACGGGGTTTCGCACGAGCTTCCTTGAGATGGTTGTTCCACAATTCCCATGCAAGTTCTTGCACTTTTCGACGTTGAATTTCACCTCTGAATTTCGAGCGCCTGGCTGTCATTCCGTGCGAACTCCAGCCTAAAAGTAGCAAGGAACATATGCTGCGTAAAAAATGGAAGCCGTTATTGCCGTCTCATACATGTCGTGCAACATCACAATTAAAATGAGATATGCGATAAAATTATGAACCCACCAGTGTGGAACTCCGAAGACAGCGCAGTTTCGGGCATTTGGCTGTGTTTGTTCTTATCGCTGGTTTCCACAACGAATCCACCAAGTTCGTCCTTCACAACAATGTGTTCTTCACTTTTTTGGCATTTGATAGTGAGCTCAGTTGAACGTGGACTCCAAATTTCCCATCGAGGGAACTCCACCTGAACGATGTTTTTTTTTTAAATCCTAACATAGAGTACGAGGTCAAAATTCAAAACCAACCTTCTTCCCGATGCTTGGTACGCATAGGATGCTAACGGGCATAGAGTCGTCATTCCATGCTTGCTTGACCTTTCTCCATCTGGTCATGAATGATTTCTTGTTCTCTGCGCGAACTTCCTCAGAAACATTTTCAGCAACACCGTTGTTGAACATTGTTGTCACCGCGCCATCCATTAGGAAACGGAACCATCCATTACTGTTGAAACTAAAACGGGAATTTAGTCCGTAACGAAGGGGTCTGATTACGCATGAAGGTACGATATCCACCTTAGTTCGAGAGCGAGTACATCACACCATATAAAAGTAGACTCTTCACCACGAACCACGCGCCATTCCTTCCATCGATAAGGCATGTCTAGAGACTTACAAATGAGATAACGGAGGAAAAATCAGACTTTAGCGCGAGTCGGCCCGTTATGAAAACAAAGTCGAGGTCTTCATGATTTTGCAATATAAAAAAAAAACAAATTGTCACACAGGCCTAAACGGTCCCTCTCAAAGGACAACATTATCGATACCTACCCTGCTGCAGGACCAGCTTTCCTTTGTCGCTTGAGGATGTAGGAACCATGAGGGTAAGCGATGTGCCGGCATTTGAATCCACTACCTCCACTGTGGGCGGAGGAGTTTCCGTCGTAGTCATGTCCTCCACCAGAAAATCATGCAGTCACCAATTTGAAACTTCAATGTTTTTCAGCGTAAACTAATACCTCCATCATAACGTTCAACATAGCTGCACGTTCTCTTTCTGTTTCATCGTTAATTCCAGCAGACACGCTTCTCTCTACGACATCCAGCTCCATTGCAACAGATGGTGTCGACGTAGTTGACCTATTTTTTAGAACGAAATTTAACTTCATCGTTAACCCTCAACCAATATAATTCGATATTGCAAGCAATCTTTACTTACCTGCTCATCGCACTATTCCGAGCATTTAGTTCATCAGCACGATCACTTTCGTTCTCATCATCCTGCAAAAACGGCGCTCTTAGCAAAAAAAAAGAGGCAGAAACAGGCAAAGGTCGCACATATGGATTTCTTGGCGGTTCCTTCGCCATTGCTTCGACGCGCTCGAAAACTCCGAGACGGACAAGTTCTGGCACCCAGAGCTCCGGATCTTTTCGCAACAAAGAAGACAGAATCTGCAAAAATGGAATGGTCCCCATATACGAAGATATCCCACTAGGTCGGGTAGACATAGAACAGAAATGAGTTGAAAAGTACTCACTAATAAAACTTGTTCTTGCCCATCATGATCCTCTTCTTGTTCCAAAACAGAAACAACGACTGACACTAAGTTCTCTGCACCGGGTGGTAAATCAGTGGAAGATGACGAGTGAACATCTGAGGAGCAACCTGGAATAAAACACTCTGATGCGAAAAGTGCTCCATAAAATCAGCTCTAAATCTTCATCAAAAATATAAACTAAACGTGATTTGGCATGCTGACTACAAATACAATTTCGCTCTGACAGCAATGAAGCTTTCCCAAGCATATGTAATGAGGAACAATTCCCGTGAATTTCTTATAAAGTTCGAAAACGTCCGGTAATTCTAGTACGGGAAACTGTACTAAAAGTTATTGACTAGAACTGGAGAAAAAAGCAGCAAATCTTCGAGAATATCCTATCATAGCTTTCAGAAGAGTACATGAGATGTCCCAAGGAAGACTTTTATGTGTAAAAATAGTGAACACGATTATCCATTGTAGGTAGGATAATTTTTAAAAATAGCCGCATCGTCAGTACATAGAAAGGTTGCAAACCTTGGAATTCCTTTCCTTGACTAGAAGAGACACGTAGATCATCCAATTGCATATGTTCGACAATCTTACGAAGGAGAGAAAGCGATGTCCTACGGACGCTAGCAGACAAAGACTTCTAAAAATTGCAGTGTTTGCTGCCGAGGATCACTCATAAATAGGCGTTGCAACAAAGGCACCTCACCATGAAAATCTCGCAGAAAATCGGTAAAAGCTGGTGTAGAACACGAACTGCTAATTCGCGATCGGGAAGATCACTTGTGCTGCTCTTTCGTACAACAGAAGCTGCCTTTGCCTTATTTTGTTCATCCGATTCTGAACAGCACATTCGAATGGTTTTGAGTTACTGTAAATTGAAATTTACTCTTTAGGCCTGAAACGTTTTGTAATGGAAATATTCTTCACAACTGTAACAAACTGCTAATAACAACGAAAAAGCGCCTTGCTTCCGTGAAGCTTCCAAACTATTGCTTGTTGATCATTGCTGACTACCTTCAATCAATATGAAGTAGCAAGAAGATCGATTGAAAAAATCTCTACGGGAAAAAGGCACTGAGAAACTGATTTTAGATATATACAGCAGTAAATCGGTAGCTTGTGTTCGGGTATTTCCCCAAGGAGCGGATATCAACCACGCTGTGAATAAAATATTGTTTGTAGACTCAGACATTTCCATTGTAAACCTTGCATTCCGCAAAACTGGCGATCTCGTAACTTCAGACATTTTCTTTTTTAAACTGACTGGTGAAATGAAAAGTGTTTACATTCTCCTCACGTCAGTACGAAAGTGGCAACAAAACAAGAACTCTTTTGCCCGAAGTTTTATGTAACTTCTGTAATCTAATCACCAAAAGCCAGTATGGGAACAAGAAGGATCATCAGTTCTTTTTAGTCATTCTCCTAGAGCCCCTACTATTAGGTTGGTCCGAAAGTCTTGCACCTATACTTTTTTCCAAGAATGTCAATTCATTGAGAATAGATATCAGTCAACAAAATAATTGCCTTCATGATCCACGAAGTATGGCCAACACTTCACTAGTACATCAGCTCCAGAAGTCAAGAACTCTGGCAGCTGCGAGTCGAAGAAGCTTGAAATCTCACTTTCCGGTTGGGCCCAATCATCGAATTTCTTTTCTCTTAGTTGCAGCTTCAGGGTTCCCAGCAAGGGTTATTCAGATGGGAATAAGTCAGCAGAATAAGCAAGGCGTGGTACAATTTCCCAACCTAATTTGGCAATTTTTTGGCAAGTAAGTTTTGCCACATGAGGTAGGGCGTTGTCATAAAGTGGAACAACATGATCAATTTTTCCCCGCTCCAGGCGAGTTGCGTCTGCAAATTTCAGTAGTTGGGAAGAGTAGACTTACAGTCACAGTGGCGCAGGTGTCGGCAGTTCTCGACACAGTATTCCCTCGGAATTCCACACATAACAGAAAACCCTTCTTTCGTGCACTTCTCATTTTGGCTGTTTTGGAGATGGTTCGCCAAGCACGAGTCAACTTTCCTCTCGTGTATGGTTAACATACAGCACCCAACTCTCATCTTCAGTGATGAGCTGGCAGAGAAAGTTCTCCTCTGTGGACACAGCAGCGAAGACTGGCACACACTCAGTCCGACAAGGTACTCAGTTCGTGGGGGACCCAACCCGTCATCAGTTTTCTGTAACCCGGCGCTTCGAGATGTCTGGCTACTATTGTACGGTCGCAGCCAGGTGTACCCTACAGTTCACAGGTAGTGGCATTTAGATTCAAAGTCTACGGAATTCTAGATCCTAAAAAAATATCTCGGTGCAAAACTTTCGGACCAACCTAACATTTGCAAACTGTCTAACCGAATAGGGTAAATGCTTTAGTTCCAGCTGGTGCAGCCAGCAAACTGTCTTGGCCAAAAAACCACAACTATCCAAAATGTACCGTTTCACAAGCAATCTTATGCTCAGAAATGATCACTCGGTACCAAATAGAATATGAAATTTGTTCCCTAGCAGTCTCTATGTAAAGATAGATTAAAAAGAAAGGCTCACTGCTATGCATGTAGACAGAAGGACTTTCAAGAATCTGGGCAACTTGTGTATGATCTTCGTCAGTTCTCTCTCGTGCCTTATCTAAAGCCGTCTTGCCATCCTCATCCCTCAGGTCAGGATTTGCTCCACGTTGTAGTAACACTTTCACTATCTAGAGAAACGTATTTACACAGGTCAGCTCCTACTCGGACGATCTCAGCAACAACTCACATCTGGCCTTCCGAACGAAGCAGCATAGTGCAAACTGCTACTTTTATGTCCTTTATTCACATCAGCCCCCTGCAAGTCGGATAATGAGTTGAAGATACGGATCTAGTTGTTAATTTAATTGCGAACACTAGTTCCTAATCATATAATTCTGAATTCAAATCTAACCTTATCGCAGAGATACTGAACCATTTCCAGCGAACCAAATGCAGATGCCCAGTTGCATAAAGTCTGCCCAACGTCATCGGTGAAATTTACGTCGACCTGTCAACAGAAGTAAGTTGGAAATTTTAGAATTGAATCTAAAAGCCATAGAGATGCTTTATACAGATCACTTCATTAGGAATGAGAAATCTACTCGACTACTCGACACGAAAACAGTATGAAATGAGGCTTACGACTCATAAAAAATGTGTCCAGACATCAAATTATAGGAACTGCTTCAGTGAGTGCATAGCCTCTTCAATCAATTTTCTGTATTGATTGGAAGCACTCAAATGAACAAGTCTCAACAAAACTTGTATCCGTTACCGCAAGAAGTTAAAAAAAAACTTTTGATAGAGTATAACCAATGCTAAGGACATTGTCTTTTCAGTACCCATTTAAGCCCAGCTAAACTACATCTAGTTCACAAACGATACTCCTTTTCTAACTCGACTTCACGTATACCACAGCAATAATGATAGGACTTTGGCTCGACTCACATGCATTGTATGTTCAATCCCGAGAAGTTTTTGTGCTCCCCTTATCAAGTAATCACAGAAGTGGAAATAGACGGAAAGCGTTAATATGTAGAATTCACGGGAAAAATGCATGTCCTCGCCTGCAGATGTAACCTATGACGGGCCTAGCACCGCGGAAAAGAAAGTTCATAGCTCTTCTTCACAATGCGATATAGCGAAAGTGGAGAACGATGTTCGCGTCCATGCTCTCATATGATGATAATAATCTCATTTCGAAATGCCACGAATATTTGGCACCCTTCGCTTCGTAGTTTAAAAAAACTGCGAGTCAAATAAATATGATATCATAAATAGTTGATAAGATAGGACAATAACAAATATGACGCTCACATAAATGCGTGGCAAGTTGCAAGCGTTTCGGAGTCTTGTTCACGGAAGGTAAATATACGACTATGTGGGGATGAGGCCTAACATTGTTGCCAATATTTGATGGGTAAGTGAAAATTTTGGAAGCAAAACTAATAATATTAATTATTACTACTATTATTTAGTGCGCCTTAATCACAACGCTATGAATACACAATTCAGATGGAATACAAGTTCTGATTGAGAGGCTAACATAACTATGAAGCTGTATAGTGATCATATTGATCTATGCTACACATATCTTGGACCTAACAGTTCGTTTGAACGAAGCGCTGGAACATCTGGTGGGGATTCTCCTGCTTGTTTTGATGTATGCAGTTCTTGTCCTGACAGTAAAGCTAGTAGCCCTTATTACACGTTTAGGTTTTGCGAACGCAATTTCAAAAGGGCCTCCCCTAGTTATTGAGGGTGTAATGCTGAAAAAAAAATCAAGAGCATTAATATTGGTTGCAGTGTCAAGCAGTTTATGTACCATGCAAATGTCAAGCATTGTGCGTCTGGATTCAAGGGTTGCTAGGCCAATACGAGCACTTCTGATACTTGAGTTGGGAATGCTGGAATAAGAAGTTTTGTTCATTCTAATGAATAATTTTCTAGTATAATTATTCTGAACTCTTTCAAATATGAGAACATCTTGTTCACGATAAGGGTTAATGACCGTGCAACCCCATTCCAATATAGGTCTTACATACATTTAATACGCTAGTAATGACAGGTTCGTATCCTTAGTTGGCAGGGCTCTGAAAATTTGGAAACTACAAGTCATTGCTTTTTGACATATTTTCTCGTAATGGGCCGAAAAATTAGGAGATTCATAATAATGAAAACTCAAATCTCTAACTGATTCTACTCTCTTAACGGGAACCGAAGAATGCATAACATAAGACTGAATATTTCGAAACAGATAGCGACGACGAAGAAGTGGAAAGAAATAACAGGTGTTTAGTGATATGCAGTTCAAAAAAGAAAAAAGAAACGTACAACGCCATTGTCTATCGTATCGACGAGAGCACTCAGATCCTTTTGTCTTATCGCATCAATCAAATGACGATGTGCACGTTCTGCACTCTGACCGCTCTGGCCTGACTCTCCACTCGACTGATACTGAAACAGCTGAGCTTCCTTGGAAAAAAAGGATATTATTTAGGACAACAAAAAATGACATAGGAATTGAAGTGAGTTCTCCATGCACTGTTGCAAACTTCTGTTGAAAAAGAGAATGTTGCACTTTGACTATGCAGTTACCCACTTCCTTTATGTTGATCACAAACGCCTAGCCTTCCAAATTTGAGGCAACATCCTCTCAAGTTACTTATCGAGAGCAGCACCCACTGAAGTTCGTCCCTGTGGGGTAAGGCATGTAACGCGTGAGAGGTTGTTGGAGTGTCACAACTGTGAAGGAAAAATAACAAGAAATCATCGCATACTACAGAAGACACTGTAGAGCCAAGGACGGTAAGTGGCGAACAACACTGGAGATCCACGAATTCTCATCCACAGTTTCCTTTGGCCTCATTCAGTTCCGCATTAATTAAGCGATATTGCTTGTGCTCATCTCACTACTGTGATACGCCCTTTTCGCGTAAAGCAACTCAAGCAGTGTTTCACATCGCCTTTCGTATTCGGGATATCAACAGATCCTTGATCTATATGCCACTGATTCCAACAATAAACAAAAAAATCAAAAAAGTGACGACCGCCTAGCTTTTGAATGGTTACACCTCCTACTTCTAAGAGCCGATAGGCGTACAACTGCAATCTGTGCTGACCATTCGTCACAGCTGCTTTGTAACACAACAAGGCTTGGTCTGTTCAAAAGATAAAATGGACAGGGATACGAGGCTTCGTGCGTAATATGTTTAGTAAACTGACACAGGCCATTACAAAAAAAAAGAATGAGTTCAGAGGTTATTTCATAACATTTCATATGGCTGGAATCAGTGTGTCGGGAAGATCCAAAATCTGTAAACAGCTTAAACATGAGGTGTCTTTAAGAAACGAAAACTTCGATGCCGATAACAAGATATTCGTGGCACCTAGTATGTTTCGTCATCTGGTCATAGAATAAGAATGTTTGGCCATGAGTAGAAAAGCAAAATGAAAGACCGTACAACGTTGCACGAAAAACTCGCTGATAAAAGAGCCGCAACCCTCGCATCCATCTTTGCGAATAATGGTTTTGACGTAAAAGATTTGAAAAGCCGGGGGATATTTGTTTTCCTCGAAAGGACAAAAAATACTCACGGTCATCGTAAACGGAAGAGCAGACCGCCCTTCACTAAGCAGTACAACGAGCAGATCTGCTAGTCTAAGTCCGTCTGTAACACATCGATCGTCCTTGTTGGTAAGGACACACTGTAGTGCTGATATCAGTCGTGGAGAACTGAAAAAGGTAAAGAATTGGAGAGCAGCGAAACATGACAAAAAATTTAACACGTTTCAAATACCTCAACACTTGCTCAGTGACCGCAGCACTGCCTCGACACAGATTACTGAGCAACGATAGAACAATAGAGATGAAATTGGCAGAATGGGCAGCAGTTTCACTAGACAGTGTGGTTAGCAGGTGCTCAACCAAATTGCTGTGCGTGGCCAACTCAGCGGGGTCGAGCATCTTGCGAATGAAACGGTCGGTAAGAGCAGCAAAACAACGTAAAGCGCTTTCAGAGACCTGAAGAGGGAACTACAAGGTTAAGGGAATTTTTACGCTCTAGTTCCAGATCAACCTTCGTGTCCTCGTGCGCCAACAATGCGCCAAGGCTCTCAGCGCATTGTGGAAGTGCAGCATCATTTGGTTCCATTTTGCCACACAAACGTGTGACTACAGACATTGCTGAGTGCATTGTATCCTAGGAAATCAATTTTTTAGAAACTCGAGCGAGAGTGCTACACTTATTTTCCAAGATAAAGTAAGTTTCAACCTCATCTAACAGATGAGGATTCTTAGGTTGGACCGTCGGAAGAAATTCAGATTAGTTTACTTGAAAAAAAAACCCTGCATTCATACTTTATAGCAGGTGTGAAATGTAACCACTGACCTTGTGAACCTGTGAACCATGTTGACGAACGAGGGTAAGCATTGCATGCATTCCACCAGCGTCGTAAACAGCGAGCGTCTCTCGCTGGCAGATATGTTCCAATAATTTCACGCACTGTTCAGCTGGAAAAAGCGAGCTGTACTCCTAGGAGACAACAGCAGGAGTGGACGGAACGTGGAGAATCGTAACGCACCGAGGTCTTTGCTGGTCCTGTCAGTCATTTCCGCAGCCGCAAGCCGATTGCAAATCGCTTTTACTGCACCGTCTACTTGTATGATGCGTCTTGTGCATTCATTTGAAACATCAAGATAATATGTTATAGCGCGAGCCGTCACCTTAGAAATATGATTGTTAGCAAGGAATGTTCAAAGCTAATCACAGAACTATGATATAAATCACGGTTGGGTGTTACCTCTAGAACAGCCTCTGTTGCGGTTTCATCCAGGAAAATTTTGCAAAGCGCAGGTAAGAAAGTGCGGGGTGGACATGATTCGAAACATCGATCAATATTATCTGACATAAGCAACAACATGCATAGTTGCTCCAGCGCCATCATCTGAAATAATCGATTAGCAGTTGTGAAAATGAACTTAGTACAAATAGTTTCAGCTTCAGAAATGTTATTCGAAACCGTGAATTCGGTTTATGCTGAGACTCGAACCGACCACATACAAACGACCGATTGTAAATATTTTAAGTGTTCGATTTTCTGGTTAGATGTCTGAATTCGCTATTTAATAAGTATAATAGGTATGCTTTGAAAAACTGATCCATGGTTTCGAATAACCACTCAACTATCTGTCATTACCGTTTGAAATCCCACTGGCGATCTTTGCTAATACTCAGGACCGCCCGAAAATTCTCCAAACATGGAGAAATGGTCCGGTAAAAGGTGTTTTCGTTAAAGAGATAATTCAAGACTTATTAAGAAAGGAATATCTTTAGACATGATGAAAGAAACTAGGCCCACTGGAACTCGCAAGTTGATATCTTCAACGTTCTCCACAAATTCAAGAAATGTTTAAAGGCAGGGGGCCACCTCGTTCTGGCTGTTGGATTTACCATTAATCCTAGACCTTCTCATCATGTTGATCCCTGGGATGTACATCAACAGGCACAGAAGCGACGAAATTCCCATTTTTGAAAGGCACGAGCTGGGTAAAAATTTGGAGCCCGGAGGCGGATCGCTCCAAGCTGTGCTGGCTGCCTGCCACGGCTGCCGCATTGGTCAACGAGACTTGGCGTGTTCAATCGATAAGATCAACGGCTTCACATGTCAACTCGGGTTGGCAAACTGTTACAGACCTCGTCCTGGAAGAGGGGTTTATAGACCATTCTGAGACAATTTATGTACACCCTTGGAAACACCGCGCCGAGTAGATGCAGAATCTGCTGTTAGCTGAACTACGAAGATGAGGTGGACCCCTGCCTTTAAGGAACTGCGACTGCTGGTTGAGAACCTCAACAAATTTCAGGTGAAAATTTTAGGAGGGAGAACTTTAGACACTCTTAAACGTGAAAGCGTCTTCAATTTCCTAGTTTCTGGTAGTAGCCTTACACTCTGTCCTGATCACTAGGCAATTTGGATGACCAAATGACAATGTTTCGAGAAGCGATGCATATATGAATTCCATATGGTAATGGTAATTTCACGAAACATGAGAAGGAACTATTTTAGTGCCATGAATATGAACCAGTTCTATTCTCATCTTTTTTTTTTGACTTCAAAGAGTGATATGTGACACTATCCACAACATAACATCACAGTCATAACTCTTTTAATAGCTCTGGACAACTAGCAAAGAAACTATGGCTAATCAGATAGTCTCTAAACATCGGCATGGTAGTCCATGATTTCTAACTTGTAAGTCAAATATGTTGTCGTTTCTTGGGCGTGCCGCTTTTCTAAATCGATGTGATCCTTCCAGGCTCAGACAAAGGCGTACTCCCGAAACTTCGGGCAATGATGTACATATTCAAGAATTAATGTGCAACCTCTCGTTTCGCTAATAGATTTATGTATAACATGGCTGATCATATCAAGCGAGATTCGAGGCAGGCCTTACAACGTCCCAAATTAGAGTTACTGGGGTGATCTAGAACGTAACCAAGTACATGATTAATTAGCTCACCATGACCAAATAAATGCAATTTAATTCATTTAAGCCTATATTTGATTTAGAACTAGTCAACACACTCTAATAATACCTACATCTCTCTTCCAACAGCTTGTGCAACAATATACATTCCTGTTCGCTCGTTTTCTTCTAATATTTCCGCTGTGAAGTAACACTGATGATCTCAGAAATCTACCCACTTGCGCGTTTCTATGAATTTATGCAATCTTCAGCCGCTCAAAAAGTGGTTGATTGTATTCAAATTATGGTTTCATTTCCTAGTAAATCCAATGAAACCGTTTATGATGTCTCCTAAAAATGGAAGAGATGAAAGGTGGCAGATTGGAAAATTTGAGCAGAGTTTTTATGCTTCTTTCATACTGCTGGTATTCTTAGCACCCATTCCAATAACAACTGCAGCCGTAAAAAAAGGATTTGACCATGTTGCAGTTGAAGACACTGCTTCAACTCCAGAGTACGTACACAGCACATTTAAGAAGAAATTTGGTGCTTACAAGAGGATATAAAATCTAAGCATGCAGCTCAACACCACATCCAAAGATATGAACATTTCAATTCCTTCGAACTTCCTAAAAATTTGAGCAGGAGATTTTTCTTCGCATGCTGATCGTGCTTATCAATGTCATTTCGTCACCGTTTTGTCGTTGAAAATCATACTTCCATCCAACATGGCAAACCTAGTGACACAAAACTAGTACTGCGATGCAAGAAGCACGCAGAATATGTGATAAGCATATAAAATAGTCAAACTCTCCCCTCACTGGTATTCCAAAAAATATGTGCGGTGAATTCCTCTTGAAAAAATTCGAAAGATGCTGTGAGGTGAAATCTTCACCATGATCTTATTAGAAAATATAAGCGTTGTAAAAAAAATCGAAATGAAATCATCCCCCCCCCCCCCGCCAGGTTTCGATGAAAAAAGTGAAGTTTTTGGGAGATAATATTCCGAAAGTGGTGGTAAATAAAAGTAAGTGTTCAAACCTGAAGATCCCTCTCATCTCCGATGCCGGTCTGGAGCCATTCTAGTAGGACGTCCGGATCAATACCATCCATGTTGGACGCTCCACTTCACCGTTGGGGAATCTTCGCCTATTCTGTTACTTTTTAGGAATATAGAAAAAGTAACACTGGAGAAGATGTGAACGAAGTACTCCCCTGGAACAGAAAGAATTAATTCGGGTGGGACAACAGCAAGAACCATACACACGATCGATCGATATCGAACTAATCAAAAAATTTCGACATTCCGCAGAGTACAGGATGTATTTCCACACATAGCAATTGCGTGACTCGTCGAGGAGACTTGAACGATAGGGGGTATCAAGAAGAAAGTTCTACATTAGACAAAACTGAAGCACAAAGAAGCTGCAATATTGGATGCTCGACGGTATATACTAAGAGGACGCATCAGCTCATACTCAATGGAGAGTCGCCACCCTTCATCGGGTCTATTACCTATTTTTAGAAGTGTTTCTACGCCAGAGGTGAAACCTAACGATTGAATCTATGGAGGCCTAAACAAAAAGTGTAGTGATGAAACGAAGTTGGACACACCCAGTGATTAACAATGAACTAATGGGTGCCATGAAGTACGAATGGAGTGGAGTGGTGGAAAGGCACACTTTCCCTGACTGGAATTTCTGAAGTTCTACTTCTTGCATTGTATTTTGAAGTTTGCGCGGCTGTCCTATATCACTTCGCCCAGTCAGAACAATCTCATCGTTTCAGTGAATTCCTAGTGGCTTTTACTTAAGATATAGGACATAAACATACTACTGACACTTAATGAATTTGAAGCTCATACCAGTTTCTTAATTTTTTTTAGTACAGTGCGTACTTACAGAAGTTTGTGTTTCTCCTTTGCAGTAAACGAGATGGAAGTAAGTGCGGAAAAAAACTAGGAAACCTTGTAGACTAAACCGCATGGTATAAACACCATGTCCACTAAGTATCAGTAACTGGTTTACGTCCCATACCTTGAGTAAAAGCCACTTCCGAACTCAGTGAGATGCTGAGAGATGTTCTGACCGGGAAGAAAATGCGGGCAGCCACGCAAACTAAAAAATAATATGCAAGAAAGCGAACTTCAGAAGTGTTAGCCAGGAAGTCATTGACTTCTGGGCGGGACTGATCTCAACCAGAACACCTGGCTATTATGAAAAATTTGCAGTCGATAAGCAATAAAACGCTGAAATTGGAGCAACTGCACGTTGCAGTTTCTAGCACGTCGTGGGAGCGGTTCCTGCGCAACAGCGGAGATTGACGCAACCTTGGTTGGATGACTATCAAGTAAGGTGAGAACACTGCTCTCCCCCGCTCCGTGGAGTACTGCTCATGACTTGGGGGACCACTGGTCCAGATGTGGATGAAACACGGAAGTAACCACGTCACACGAGATTCAGCCTGGCGCACCGGGACGAGCAGCAGACAGACGGCCAGAGCGCGGAACGGCGGCCGTTGCGTGGCAGCTCTAGGGGTGATCCTGGAAGTGCTTGGAAACGTGACTTGGAGCGGTGAATACCACCGAAAGTCAGCCGAGTGAGCAGGGTCAGATGTCGGGGCTACAGACGAGGTCTCCGAGCAGCACCGAGGACTTCCACGAGTGCGGCCGCAGTAATCAGCTGACGCAGACGCGACGCAGGCGACGATCGACAGGGCAGGGACGCAGGCGGCGGCGGCGCGGCCCTCGCTCTGCCTCTCCAGGACGGCGCCCGTCCCCACTCGGCGATCGAGTGTTCCCGAGAGCCGGCGCGTCGACGGCGCCGCTTGTTTTGCTCCATGCTCGGAACTGGACCTGCGAGCAGTTGTCCTTGATGGAACGCCCGATGCGGTTCTCAGTCACCGTCCAACAGCAGGGACACAAAACCGCCGCTTCCACCAATGTCAACCCACAGGGTCGGAAAGTTCCATTCAGAGCGGTGCCGTACAGGAGGAACAATAGTGATTGCACCCCTCGCACTGCAAGCAGCAGCACACCACTCGCTAACCCACGTTGATACGTGTTAACCGTATAACGGTCAACGCTTGGGGAGTCAACGAGTGATATGGCGCACTTCCCGCAAGGTCTACGTTAACGACTAACGCTAACTGTAACTCTCCAAAATAGTCGTCATTCCATGTAGTATGTGCAGTTGCAGAGCTAGTGCTTTACTCAACGCGCGATCACAAGAAATCAATATATTGTCGATGTACGGACTCACAAAAGCTAGAAGCCGATCATTTTTTTGCTAGATATTGAAAGATGCAAATCCAATTCCAATTAAGCATGCGTGCTCATGCAAAACGCGGTTTTTTTAGCGTTAACAGTTCCATACCGGCAACGGTCAAACCCATGCAAACCTCTGCGCCTCCAAATCCGATGCGAATAATCTACAAAACCCACGATTTTCTCAATTCCACGCAGAACCTATGCACACCGATGCAAAACACGGTTTCTAGGTTTCCTGAGGACGAAAGGTACTGTAGTGTGTTTCGCCATAGACGATAGTTGGGAGGAGACAGGAGATAAAAAAAAGGACGAAGAAAAGAGAAAGTGTACAGCAATTGGAGAGGGATGGGAGAGAAGCAGGTTATGTGCACTGTTACTCAACCAATGCAGGATCTATGACAGATTGAAGGTGTCAGTGGGAATGGAATATATCCTAGGATGAAGACGAGAAGGGTGTATGCCAGGAAGAACGATAGCTGGCCATAGCTGGCTATCATGAACCTGTCTGTCAATATCCCATGCAATTGTAGCCCCGCCTCTACATAGTCAGGTCATGAAGATTTCCAAGCGTTTCAGTTTCAGATGTTGGAGGCTTTTTACTGATCGAGATGGTTATGCCATCACTAAATAAGGATCAATAAGAAGGAAGCAGTTAATGCATAATTTTCATTAAAATATGACACAGAAATAGTGCGCGGTGTTTCTCCTTTGTTTGCAGACCTAGAAATTCTTTCTACAAAGCCATAAGCCGAATCTTCGGTCCTTCGAACAGGGTAGTCAAGCATGCGCATAACGCAAGGTGAGCGGGGCAACCTTTGTGTGGGCTGCACTGTGCAGCTGGCAGCTGTCGCGATCTATCGGGGAGGAGGAACTTGGGTACCCGCAGCCGCTGGCGACTGTCAATTACTGCCAGCTCGAGCGCTCGCTGCTAAAGCGACTGTAAATTACCACCGGCTCACGCTGTAGTTTCTTAACCCCGCCCACCGCCGCAACACAATCAACCACCGCGCGCGGCATCCGCGTTGCGATGAAGAAGTGTGAATGGCATCTAAGAGATCCGTGAAGCGGAAACCCCTGTGATTAATGGAAATTAGCGCTGATAATATTATGATTGGCCAGATATGACAAGTAAATAGTGTGATAGTTCAGATATTACAAGTAAATAGACTTTAATAGAGATATTATCAGTAAACAGGGACTCTGAAGGACAACACTATTTTGAACTGTTCTCACGAGGAATTTTGAAAGCGTTGCCGCGCAGAGGAATGATGTTTTTTTTCTCTGAAAATAAATCTGCCTTCGCTGAGGTTGCTGAACTGCCCAGTGCTCTACTTTCATCGAAACCATAATTAGGAAGATTTCGATGCAGACTAAAGTCAACTTTCTTGCGACACCTTAGAGTTTGCCCACGGCTTCTGATCCTTTGATTTTTTTAGACCTACTAATGGAGACGTTATTTCCATTACTATTGCTGTAGTTACCTTCTCTTAAGAATATAACTGAATTAAATCATTGAATTGAAATTGGATTTGAAACACACTTACACTTAGATTCCCGAGCAGAACGAAAAAAAATAACAGAGTCTACTCCTTATTTCATCAATGGAAAAATGAATATTTAAAACTAACACCAATAAGTTTCACATGTTTTTCGCCTTGTAATTGCAGCCCATTCGACTACTGCATTCTTGGTTCCATGAAACCAATATTACCAAAACAGTTATAGTGCGGCGATCTAATGGCATTGTATTCATGAGGTACGCCTGCAGGCACAGTACATATCTGCGAGACATTTCTTACACCTCATCTGCCGTGGAGTAGTGGTCGATTCGAATAATATCACACACGCTTAAGGACTAGTTGTTAAGAATGTTGAACGCTCAAGTTCTAGAGGAAAACACAATGAAAAAGATCAAAAGAATTGAAATACATAAATTTCTGGGTCACACACAAGTTTCATTTCCATTACTCTTTTTTTCGGCGAACTGACAATGTATGCAATCTGGTATTAGAATAAGTGTAGTAATTAGGGGAATGCGCATATACATGAAGGATACGAGAGTACGGACAAAACACAAAGCAAACTGTACGCGAGATAAGCATGATAATTTAGAGGGAGTCCAAAAAATCCAAAAAAAAAAGATTCAAATCGTTGTGCAAATTTCAAGAATTTTTTGACGCCCATAGCAGCTCTTCCTAAAGTGAACAGTATTGACGCACTGGTATTTCTGGAATCATTACGCTTTCAGAAGCTCAAAAGCTTCTACACACAAAATCAGTTAACTATCATGATCACCATGTAAAACCCATAACTCAAGTAAAAGCCTATTTCTTCTGCGGCACTTCATCAGAATTACTTTACGATATCCTCTTTAACTCATTTCGCCTATTTTGTGGGCCCCTTCCATGTTTGCGTACGCGCGCGGCAGAATGGGCGGGGTCGCGACGATTTGGGCGGTGCTAGTGCTATGCGCAGCACAAGTCAGCCGCGGCGCTGGAAATTGCCTTGGAGCGCGCGAGCTGGCACTAAGCACCAGCCGCCGCCGGCTGCGGGTACCCAAGTTCACTCACCCTTCTTCATGACCGCCACCCAGACGAGAACGATGATCTCGAATTAGTTCTTCTATTCTGCTAAGCTTCTTTACGAAAGATGTTATGAGCATTTATGAGCATTTTTCAGTTGATTGAAATAATACAGTTCCCACACCTTCTCATTGTAAGCACAAAAGTGTAGATACGCTACAAAATGAATGTTGGTCTCGTGATGTGTAGCCGAAATAACCAGCCCTAAGTGAAAAGATGCCTGATCGCGGCTGTAAACGTTCCCTTTGATTTGATGAAACGTGCGGTGCAGAGAGAGCTGACTTCTTTGGCCACAGAGTTGAGCAGAAACGGAGAACGGATTCGAGATCAACATCCTCGATTTCATATCATCAGATCCATCTCACTTCGAAATGCCATGAACAGCTAGTATGTTTCCTTTGTTAGGCCTGAGCCGGATTTGCAGCAAAGCGGCAACATCGACGTTAGTCCCCTTTCTCCCTGCACTGAAAACCTAAAAAAAGCTTCTTATAAGTGAGGGGGTAGTGAGATCGCTTGATAATACGCAACTTCTGAAAAAAAATTGTCGAACCTTCTGGAGGAAAGGAGAGAGAGAGAGAGAGAGAGAGAGAGAGAGAGAGGGAGGGAGGGAGGGAGGGAGAAGATGCTCCTTGTTATTGGGAAGGCGGGTAATTTCATGCTCATGGATATGATTATCCATCCCTTTTCAAGTATAGATTGTTGGAAGTTGGTCGTTCCAACACGTTGATAGCAGTCAGGTAAGGAGCAAATTCTGGTACGTTAACCCCTCACCTATATCTACAGAGGCCCGCCGAATCCTCGGCTTATATCCAGTCGAAATTTAGGTGAGAGGATCACCGATTGAATAACATAAAACGAATTCAGCAGTCGTTTAGTATTTCTGCCACCTTTACTCCCACGTTCCTCAAGGCTAGTGCTCTATTCCCACGTAGAGTGGTTCATACTGGAGCTTCCTTGAACTCTACAGTAGTGAACACACACTGCATCTTCCTGAAATGAAACTTTTTTTCTCGCTCTCAGGACGAGTTTTTATTCGAATTTTCGCTGAGAATGGATTTAAATCGAGGTTGTGAAACCACGTTAACATGGGCGTCGACATGTATACTCTCAGTAATCTAATGATGCATCCAGACCCTAGTGACCCTAGATGGTTTTATTGCCATTGCAAATAACGAAATTCCTGTTCAATAGTTGAAAATAGGTGAAGAGAAGGTTTTGTTCCTTAGGTTCCTTAGGTGCGTTTCGCTACTACCGCATGCCCCACGTTTCCAGACGGAATCCTGATGCCGAGTGTATCTGCTCTCTTCGTTAAATATCAACGAGAAGTTCGTCTCGCCAGTTACTTAAGCTGTGCTTTTTCACGACAGTTATCGCTTTTTTTAATTTTTGGTTCTTTGAATTTCGTTTAATTTTCGGATTTTCAATAATCTTTGGTTTTGATTCACTACGATCAAAACCACCAGGCATTCTCTGTCAAATACATCGAGGTTGGGAGAGAGTGGAAGTAGTCATTGTTTCTCAGTAAAGTATGCAAATTGAGACATCCATCATAAAGGATGGGCCGCCAAATTTTTGAAAATGCTTTACAATGCAAATAAAAATCTTCTATTAGTTTATTTTCAGCTGTTTATTTGTATTATTATTTTAGAATAATTTTCATCAATTGTTTATTGTTGTAATTAGTATTTTTGCAAATTTTATTTTCCTTCTGGTCCCCCAAAGCGGCGGAGACCCCTCTTTTTTCCACCCGCCCCTCCCCCCCCCCCCCTCCTGCTCACTTTCTGCGTCCGGCACTGTGCCTATGTGAGGAGGCCTGAGGCCAGGAAAGAGAAGGAGCTGAAGCGAATGTACATAGTTCCAATCTTGCCAATTTGGGATTAAGTAGTGATCTATCATTAAATACAATAATTAAGGCAAATTGCCACGTCCGGTCACAGGAGGGTTTTCAACTGGAATCGATCATATGGGCGAGGTCGTCTTGTGAACCTGTCTCCGCTCAGTGATTCTCACTGATTCCTGCGTTTTCTCTCCCGTTCCATTTGTACAATCCATGATGCCTGGGCACGATGCACTTGCAATCGCATTGTCTCTTGGCTACAATGCATCCACCCAGGCGTTTTTGCTACAATTCATAGTCCAGCGATATAGTTTATGATTTGTACATATCCATCCTCTCTCAACAGTTGAAAGGGTTACGTGAAATTTCGCACTCCCATAATATTATGGCAGGGAAGTACACATTTACGTCAGGCTACTTTGTCTTGTTGCTTGACCCATCGATTGCATAGGGTGTACCTGCAGTGACAACCAGGGATAGAATTCATAAACGCGTATGTAAGAGAGACCAGGATAGCAAACCAACGTTCACGTCCTGGGTAGCCTAACCCTATACAGTTTATATGATAAACAAACGTGTTATCTATCGTTGGATTGCGAAGTTAGCGTCTCATGAATCTCAGCCCTGGTTAAACAAATGCTTGGGAATAGAGAATATAAAGATAAAGCTACTCAAAGAGAAACCCAACGCCGCGGAGAAGAATAGTTGAATCCACCCACTTTCTGAGTTTTCAGCTTTGTTTTACAATAGTTTCGCTAGGACCCACAATAATATCACCAGGTTGACCCATAGCGTAGTCAGACCGAATGCCTTTGACATTTCCTTATGGACCTTTTGCGCATTTAGCGTCCATTATAAGCATCTTTACAGCAATCGGAATAGGACTGTAGTTGTTACGTTCTCAGGCGAAGTCTCTGCTAGATAATGCAGTGATCAGTAAGCAAGCCCATTCCGGTGTGTCCACGACAATTTTCAGAGGTAGGAACAACAGTAGAGGATCAGTTCATTCGAACTGATCCTCATACTGTTGTTCTGTTGTGATAACCACTACGTTGTGATAACCTCTGGTCACGTTTTCTTACACCTTTGAGCAGAAAAGAAAACTCAGCAAAATTAAGAATTCGGAACAAAAAAAGTGGTACAGAAAGTATCTCCCGCTAGGAGCTTATGTTTTGTGTAGTAAATGACAAATCATGATCTTATGTGGATTAGGGTGATCGTGACGATATTATTAGGCTTCTGTTGTCAGAGGAGAAGTAAATATGTTCATTCCCATCCTCTGCGCCCATTTCCTACTCTCGGTCTGCGCTCAGGATAAATCAAGCGAGGGTGAGTCGTCTCTGCGATCATTGACTACATTCATATTCAATACTTACTGCCCAAAAATAGAGGGATAGCTGGGTGGAAGTCCCAGTGAGGATTAAGGCATAATTGTTTCCATACCAGCCAGTCCTTTCCTTTAATTACTTCAATGAAACAGACGGTTTCTAAACTATAAACCATTTGTTACAAAGTAAACTATACAGACCTGCACTGAAAAGAATAACTGAGTCTCTTGCTCTGTTTTGTGTCGTAAAGAAATAACACATTTTAGGTAGTTCCTTCAAAATTTTTCTCACCGCTTGGATGATGAGGCCAAAACATCCAATGTCGCCCGCACGAGTGACTACAAAAATAAAGGTTTCTCTCACGGAGTTGACGGCGGCAACGAAGATGCTAATTTACGTTGCATTTTCAGCAGTCCGATCCAAGTCTAAGGGTTCGAGTTGTGCACCAGGAACGTCATATACATTACATCACTAAGGATAAATCACTGGAGGAGATTGTCGTCGGCGAGGTTTGTCGTTCGTGTAGTCTTCAGTTGGAAAAGTCCAAGATATACTCCAGGAGCCTAGGGACAACGGCTTCGAGGTGGTGAAATTGCTGCCTCCACACGGAGGCCCACCCAGATCGCAGCCTTTGGAGCTCATCGATGCGGAGGTGTTGGACGATTCTGGTAGGGTTGGACCTATGTTCGAGGTTCGCGGTAAGTGCATACCTATTTTACCCTGTGGTTAAGAGTGTGACGATCTTGCAATGGCGTTTCAGACGAAATGCTTTTCCGTGAGCCTCCCCCTCTCCCGCGCCGAGATGTCACTCATGCTCGTTTCGATACCGCTCTGCTGGAGAAGGAAATCATGATCAGCATACCTGTACGTAGGTGGAAGTCATGATACAACTCGTGCTTTACAATCAAAATCTGTCAAGGCGTACGCCGTGAAACACGCGAAGCGCCCGAAGCCGTCGAAGGCTTCGAAATCAACAACACAGGCGAAGAAGCCCACCTCGAAGGAACCTGTGTGTAGTCCTCTATGCGAAATACACTTGCACCGACCGACATCCGTGTGCTCCGCCCTTTGGTTCTGAGGCCCCGGGGTGCGGAAGATGCACAGAGTGACGCAAAAGTCTTTGGCCGGTGTTCAGTTGCAGGGAAAAACCGCTATATAGGGAACGATCGTGACCAAACTAGGAGTGTGATTTACCAAGAATGCCTTCAGCAAAACAGGTTTTTATTCGATCTCCAAAGTCCTTTCTGTGTTGCTATAAGAGAGCCGGAAACACCCCCTAGCGGAGTTGCCCTTGGATATTGACACGTCATCATCACATCCCGCAAAGATTTTCTGAAGTTTTTTGTGGGAAGACTTGCTGAGAAAAAACCAATTGCAGCATAAATGTCCTTATGACACTAGAAAAAATCGTATAGAATTGCTGAGGGTGCCCGTTATGGTAGTCAGATTATGGTAAAGAGAAGAGTGATCTCAACAACACCGCATTCTCCTGTGTTTATCCGCTAACAATGTTTTCGAAATTATCCTAGTTATCCTATCGTTTCATACCTCAAGGGCTGGCTTCAATGCTTGGTGCGCGCTCAGCACACCAACTTCGTTTTCAGCTCTCTCACAACTTATATTTGATCTGCTTGACCATGCAATCCAATGTTTCTGGAAGAGAACGTCCTACCAGAGTTTACGTCACGGCTCTCCCCTGAGGACATCCTTTGAACGGGATCCAGTAGGAAAGTTTGGGCAAGGAGCTAATGTCCAGAAGCAATTCCGCTGTGGAACGTTTTCGCCTCTACTGCACCAATAAAAAACGGGCTTCTGAGATGTGAATAAGGCAGTTTTGTTTGCAGTGGTCCTGCTAAATCAATCTCTCAGTGGACCATCATTGGTTCTCATATACAGTTTTCGCGGCACTAGAACGCCGACCAAAACTTTTGGGTCACCCTGTAGTGCGATTCTTCGGCTATTAATGCAGGCAGATGGGCTCAGTAGAAGGAGTTGTGAACTTTCGTAAGGGACGCCAACTCGCCCGCCAATGTAGTGTGATCGAAATTTCAAGCAAACACCGGAGCATTCAAAAATTTGCCACATCAATGCAGTGAAGCTGGCGTAGGGATAATGAAGCGCAGTAATTTTTGTTCAAGGAACTCGTCCACAGTGGAGCACTATGAAGGCCACAGTCCTCCCGGGTACGTTCGGGACTTCCGCTTCTGGCCCCTCTGTTCAAATCTGTTAATCTATTTGAACGAGCTGCTGTATCAAGAGGATACACTGCTATACTGCTCTAGTATGGCAGACATGGGCCGAATGATCGCACTATGTCTCCTACACATCTCGGCCGGGCCCACGGATGTCGGTCAACGCAACAATGTTTCGCTTAGTGGTTGCCGACTGAGAATGCTGAGACGGATCCAGAATACCAGTTGAAGCTGGAGGAACTGCGAGACACACTCAGGAACACTACGAAGCTCGAAAAGTCGCTTGGAGACAGACATCGGCAAGTTGTGTTGTCTTAGCCACAACTCTGAAATATTAGGTTGGTGCAAAAATAATGCGCGTTTTTCGCTGCTTCATCTTCGGTGCAGAAAACCTCCGGTGTTTCTTATCATCGGTATGAGAAGTTGCACAATGTTTTGTAGCAAACTCCATGGCCTTTTCAAATATCTCATGCATTTTGGGCGAAGTTCATGTTTTTGGCGAATTTTTAGTTGTGGAACGAAAGGCGCCAAAACAAGTTTTTTGCCAAACTCTTTTCAGCGGGCTGATACTCGACGGCATCGCAGCAGGAATCGCTCAGAATACCACCATAGTTTTGGCGAAGGGAGTGTGAGCGAATGCATTCCGCCGAGCTGCTCCCGGATTTTTCGGCTTGGTGTGCCTTGCTTCGAAATTAAAGAATGTCGCATAAGTCTTCCTGGAGTTTGCGACCCCCAACTGATGACAATTGACAAACAGCACCCATCCAAAACAAGATATTTGGTTTCGCAGAACATTGCCGGTGATTGTTGTCAGACCATCCCTCCCTTCAGTAAAAATGGAAGGATGAAAAAGCTCGACGAGTTGACGTCGCGCATACTGAATGAGTACCACATTGATCCTCGTTGAGAGGTGTGCTTCGCACCTTTGTAGTGAAAAAAATTGCGACCAAACAGTCGGTCGCTTAGTGATTAAGTATGAAGTATAGACCCTCTTCGACAAAATGAGGTGCCTTGCTCAACAGTTGGACGAGGAACATGCACCGAAATACTCCCAGAAACCGAAGCAACACCAAAATAAGGTCACGGCGACTTTGTGGTGAACTACTGCCAAAATTGCTCTCTGCAGCTCATTCATTCTTCCTAATCTGGTAAGTGGTTTTAAGACTTAAATGAAATAAATTAGAAACTTAACGGCGTGACCCCAGCGTTGCTCAATAAAATGGATTCTTCACTCCTACACAGTACCGTCCAGGCACACCCTGCACGACAGATTCTTCACAGGTTCGAGCAACTGGGCTAGGAAACTTGGACTCCTACGTCATAATCAGCAAACTTCTCGCTCACCGACAACCGCTTCCTCGAGAACCTGGACGACTTCTTCCGGGAGAATTTTCTCAAGGACTAAAGTGATACCAAAACTGCCCTCCGGAAGTTTGTTGATTCTAGAAGGTCC
Organism: Ancylostoma caninum; assembly: GCA_037903475.1. Classification (NCBI taxonomy): domain Eukaryota; kingdom Metazoa; phylum Nematoda; class Chromadorea; order Rhabditida; family Ancylostomatidae; genus Ancylostoma; species Ancylostoma caninum. The sequence continues at coordinate 235,141 of JBAJFG010000174.1, forward strand.
TGTCAGAAATGCACGGTAGTCGGAGAACATCTATCTTATTGCTAAAGATTTGCGGATTACAATAGTTTTAAGCCTATTGAAAAAGATCGATTTTGAAAGGAGTTATGAGGTTCGGAATCAAAGGCATGAAAACGCGCATTATTTTTGCACCAACCTAATAATTAGGGGACTTCAATTGATTACTAGCGCCGACCACCTCCCCCCCCTCCAATTTCATTTCGAAAACGCGTCTGCGAAATTCCGAAGTTCGTTCGTGAAACAGCTGAAAATTTTAGTTTCGTTTCACTCATCTGACTCTACGCCATAATTTTACAACAAAATTTTTTGCTGGAACTTTGCGCGGGGGGGGGGAATTTAAAATGTCAATCAAAACTGTCATGCTTATTTTTTTAATGTCATCCTTGCTGGATCACGATAGACATGCGGTATCTTAGTGCAGGAAATTGAAAAAAAAGGGTAATTTTGAAGAGAGAACAACAACAACATCTTTAGGCAAGGCTTCAAGAGAGTTTCTGCGATATCACATCTACCGTATACTTACAGTAAACCTACGAAAATGGGTGTCACTGTAACAAAAATTATGATATTTGTGATGAACACATCAGTATCTCATTTGGATTAAGATTTATTGTGAAGGTATAGGGAAGAGTGAGTGAAGTAGTGCCACAATTTTCTACTATTGTTTTCTTCTATGATCAGTTTTACCACTCTTAATTTGTAACTAGACAGTTTTTTTTCACTGAATTTTCGGTCATTCTGGTCCTTTTTTTGCGGGTCCCAATGCACCCTCTCCCTACTGCGCGCAACACTGATGAATAGCACCTTGATATTTTCATAACTACCAAGTTGGTGCATCCGTTTATGGAGTGGTTGTTTACTCATCATTGCAGTGACTACGGTAGCAGCTTCATTCTTCCTGTCCTCGCAAGTACCAACTACGACAACAACACCGTGCCCACTGCGTTTGCAGGTAACACCGCTGCTTGCTTCTATTTCTTCTCGTCCTGTCAGTTCCACGAATATTCGGCGACGTCTTTTCTCCAGATATTCCCGTCATAGTTGCTGTGCAGCTGAACATTCTGTACCTGGCGAACTTCGACAGCGAACTGATGGAGTTCTCCATTGATGTCGAAATGGAACTCAGCTGGTACGACCTCAGGTACAATGGTTACCAGTTCTGCTTGAAGGTTGTGAGTAAAAAAAACCGCTGTTAACAGATTGGCCAACAATTACACCAAGCCTATCAGAATCCGTGAAAAGCAGATTCTGGACCTTATTTGGAAGCCCGATCCATACTTTGTAAACTCGAAGTTCTCCCACTTCCACGAAGTCTCCTTTCCCAACTTTCGAATGAGAGTTTTTCCGGATGGGCTTGTAAAGTACACGATGAGGTATGATTGCGTTTCTGGATCGTCCGCTGCTCGAAGAGGGATTTTGACAGAGTCACATCGGTGTGCAACTGCTTCATGCTCTTCTGCCTTTATCCTCACGATCGCCAAACATGTGATCTTCAAATCAGCTCAAGTAAGTTCCAACGATGGCATTTGTCTGAAAAACCTTCTACGAATCCTCAAAGGGACCACACGTACCAAATAATCAATTTCATGAGCTGAGTCAACCACATTGAATTTTCACATCGTCAAATTTCTGTCTGTTACGTCAGTTCAAACCGCTGACATCACCAGAGTGGCAACAAACTTTGATTTCTCTTTGTGGAAGGAGCATCAGTTATTTTTGGGCTACATCAGGTGGAACGAATAGATAATTTGCGTAAAATTCGCCTCACATCAGTTTCGAGATCTTTTTCCAGAGGTGTATGTAGAGAATTGGGTTTCTCCATTTACTCGGGGAACCTGCATTTTATTCATGCTGACATCGCCCGTAAACATGCTTCGCTCATATCTTGCAACAACGTTTTGGTTGATCTCGAATGCTTCGACGGACTTGAAGAAAATAATATTCTGTCTGTTTACCTTTTTTGCCCGGAGTGGTCCTTGTGAAATGAAGGCCGAGAAACAACAAAGCTTCGTTCAAGACTTGCAGTGGATTTCAGAACTTCTTCTATTTGGAGAGTATTTCTAGCCTCTACAAAGGCCCTTTACTAAGATATGAGGTAGTTTGTACGATCGCATGAACGAATCTATAAAAAATCCTACAGAAACTTTACATATAATTCCTGAAGGACCACGTAGCTCAATATGCTATGAAGAAAGTTCTTAGTAGGTTAAGCGCAATTTTTTTGAGCTATAAGTGGGTTTCTTGTGGAATTGAGCTCCACAAGAAACCCATTTATAGCTCAAAAAAATTGCGCTTAACCTGCATGAAGTCTACATGTGGATTCGAAAAATATGAGAGGAGCAGTCTCCACATCCGTAGCTTGGTTTTTCCCAAGAAACTGCGGTGAGATTCCTTGGGAGAAGGCCAGAACTTCCCGCCAACGTCGTGAATTCTGAGAGTAGAGCAACTAATTGTGTTGTAAGTCTCTTGAATGTTGACAAAAGCAGGAGGCGCTGATTTCCAGTTTCTGAAGTTCTTGAATGGATGTCATGCGCCCCATGAACACGTTCAGGACTTGGGGGTACTGCACGCAACGCCTCGGGACGATATTGGTCTCGCACAGTTCAGGTAAAGGGCGCGCCAAACTGGCCGCACCCTCCGTTTTGCTGTGGCAGCGATGCAAACAGCGCGATTTGCTATAGTGCGGTCGCCGCCTGCCCTCCGTACATCGCACGGGTGCACTGCTCGCAATAACGTGGCGATGAAGTGATTTCGGCCGGTTTTTGTTGTAGTCATGCGTTTCCGGCAAGCATTTGTAGTTCGGATTTTTCCTGTTTCATTTTCCACGATTGGTGTTAGAGACTGGTTGCGGTTGCAGTTGCCTACCCCTCGTCTTTCGTGCATTTCGTCTGGCACTCGGAACCAGTTCTTTTCCAGTCCGAGATAGCCCTTCCTGAGCTGCATGTGCAGCGAATGCGGACGGAACAATGCCACGTGGAAGGAAAGCTCAGTAAGATCTTCAATTTACATGTAGTCGTTAACCTCATTTATTTTTTAACTTGTACTCTGTGTTGTCAGTCGGGACTAAAGTCTGAGTTTTATTCAGAAAATAAATATATCTGATGAGAAAATAAAAGCTAATAACAAAAAAAAAACCTAGTGAAAAAAAAAAAAAAGAAAACAAAATTTCTAGTGAAGCGAACACAATTGACTATTACTACATATTTTTGGACTTCTATACACAATTCCACACGAATCTTTCGAGTTCTCGCCAAACATTAGAGAAAACGAAAGAATGTAAAGTGAATTACAAATCTCTTGGCCGAACAACCCCTCAGGACACTAGATTCCCGATAGTCTCAAGACATTTAAGGCGTTCATGGCAGCTCCGAGATTCTACTACTGTACAAATCTCGAAAACGATTTCTGCAGTGAAACACTACTTTTATGATGAAAATTCTAGATTTTCAGTCAGCCTGATCTCAACAAACAATGAGCAACACTGAGCTGAAAGATAGGATATGAAAGCATCCGCGTGTAAGATATGTACAACGATTGTTTTGTAGTCCACTCGTCCTGCGTCCGCCTGGTCTTCGAATTGGAGCGTGACGGTGGAAGATTCGTGGTGGAGAAGTACATTCCCAGCACACTGGCCATGATGTTCGCCTGGGTCGCTCCCTACGTGCCCTATAACTACGAGGACGTGCGCATCATTACGCCTATCACGGTGAGCGGATACTCTTCCAGCTGCAGCACCGCTTTGCTGGCTAGGGAGATTTGCAGGTCCTGCTGACGCTGGTGCAGATGGAGAAGGGCGACAAGGAGGTCAGGACGTCGTACTTGACGTCGATGGACGTGTGGTTCGCAGCGATGAAGGCGTTCACGGCGCTCTCACTTATCGAGAGCCTCATCGTGCTGGCCCTTATAAAGCGGAGCAGGGCTATGGTGAGCTCCGCGATGGATAAAAAAATCGTGTAGTAGTGTGGTCCCGTAACTGTGGGAAATTGATTTGTATGCGTGGAGTATGGCAACTTTCGTAGCCGCCTTTAGCGACATCGTTTTGGATAGCTATCGATTTTGGGCGGGACTGGGTGGTCACTCCTGCACAAGTCAGCGACAATCGATACGTGTCAAAAGCGACATCGCCTGAGCAATGCAGACGCAAGGTGCTATACTCCACGCGGAGCACGGCGGCTGTCGACGTTTTCACAAAAGACTAGAATATCACTCCCACCTTCAGTACAACGAGCTATGCTGCGGTGCGGTATGTGATATTCTGTCCGTATAATATACCGCCTAGAGTTAAGTTGAATTAGATGCGCACAACTCTGAAAGCAGAAATAACCCGGAAACTGCGGGGGAAAAATAGGACTCAGTTCAGGGAGACACATGAGACATTTTTCTTTCTGCTTTTCCCATTTGACCTCTCTGATCATATCGAAGGTGACCGTCAAACTACCGCTCTCAAACTCGAGGTCTTTCTCGTATTTTACTCCTCTTGGTACTCATTCTGCTGAAAAACAAAATATACTCTATTAGCTCAGGAAGAGCCGGTGGAGTGACTTTGTCTGCAATTACGACCGCGCTTGTTCCATCGGTGGGAGGACGCAGCAGGATGCGTTTGGAGGGAGATTTTGCTCAGTGGCAGTAACGAAACACCATTATGGAAGGAGTCACACAACATACATATCAAAATCTTCCCAAAAAGAGTGCAAAAATTAGGTTGGTTGGCCTACACCGTGCTCATGTCGTAATTGCGGACAAAATCACTCCTTCGGCTCTCTGAGGGCTAACAGGCTGTAGCGCACTTCAGAAGCACATCAGGAGGTGCAGAAATGTGTACGAGGTGCTGGTTTCGGTTAGAGTTTCACAAAATAGGCGGAATATTACACGTGCAGAATGTTATACACGACACCAGTACATTGTCTATTGGCTCTTAGAGGACCCCTGATCCGACTTTTTCTGCAACTACGACTTTGTACGTAGGATGCGTCTGGTGAGAGATTTAACTTAGAGGCGGCCGTTTGTGATTTCGCCGTATTTTGGGTTTTTGGGGGTGTATTGCTCATATCCGGTGGTGAAATCGCGTAAAACACCCGAGAAAGCCGGGAAAACGCGATGCTGCGCGTGCGCGGACGAGTATTCCGGCGGCGCCCTGCGTGGGTCCCAGCACGGAGAAAGGGAACCGATAGCAGCCCGCATGCGTTTAAATGCGTAAGCTGGCGCGTCGGGCCCTCCGAAGCACTGGCCGACCGGGCATGCACGCGACGGCAGTTCGCCGTTTTCTGCAGGTAAGCCGTTACTGCGTGTGTTCTTTGCAGATTCGTGATGAGCGCGACGCCTACTTTGGGTTTCGCAGCTGAGGTCCGAGTCGAGGATTTCGACTCGTGCTGCCTTTAAAAGCAGTTGGGAAACATTAAAATGGAAGGAATCACACCATATACAAACCAAAAAAAATGTAAAAATTAGTCAGTCGGCCGAAACCGTATTGAGGTCGTAATTGTGACCAGAGTTGCACTAGGCGCCCTCTGTGAGCTAATGGACTGTACTTCATAGTGTGCCCAGCGACCATGTGTCATTTTCAGGAGCGAAACATGCATCGCGCTCCGAACGAGTTGATGCGAGCGAACTTCCAGAGTGAGAAGTACCGCCTGACCCGCCTCTACCACCGCCTCGACAGCGTCAGCCGATTCCTCTCGCCCGTTGTGTTCGTCGTGTTCTTCATGTATTACGTGGAGTTCGTCGCCCAAGGCGACGACCGAGGTTGCGTTGTGAAATAAATGATCCCATAATTTAGGCAGACAACTAGAATCACTTTATATTAATGTATTTACAGTTGCCTTATGGCTGAAGAACAATTAAAACACAAACGAATCGAGTATAACAAACAAGTAGACTAGGGTGGAAAGCGAGAAGATGGCGTGGTTAACGGCATGCGCGAAGGCTGCGTACTTCAGCGACTCGTCCTCATGCTTCGATTTCTGAAATAACACCGAATGTTGCCAGACTGAGGTGGGAGAAGGCTGCACAAACCTTGGGAAGAGGAAGGGCTTTGTCGACCAGCTGTACAAACCGGTCCACAGAGTGAGGAGGGGGGATTTCCGTGGGTGAGGTGGCGACCCGCTCCAGAATCAGAGAAATCACGAACAGAGCCGCTGTCATGACCAGATTGAAGCCGGCGTATTTCACTGCAAAGTGCAAAATGTTTTCTGCTAACTGTTTCATATCGAGTGGCTTACATATTGTTGGTGTATGAGCAGTGAAGCTGGGAAGTCGCTGGGAAACCAGGATGAGCGAGAGGATCTGCGAAACGACGGAGAACCCGAGCAGCACGGGTTGCGTCTTGGACAGCTGAAAATATAATGCAGTCGTATAGCAAGCAGAAAACATAGCCGCACATGAGGGAAAATAAGGGGTTATGACTAGTTCCTTAAAATACACGGAGCTCTTAGAGAAGCATGCCGGTAGTTTGACCTCTACTTTTTCGAGTTAATCGAGCTTTTCACTCGTCTAGAGTTCGTAAATTGGTATCAGCGACGATGGAACGCTAAGGCTTTCATCAGATAACTCAGTGCTCCTGAATTGATGTGGAATATGTGCGCTTCTCAGCAAGAGATTGAGTAATGCCAATTAATTTATCGTGTGCTGATTATTTTACAAAAAAATAATTCTAATTCAAGCTTAGGCAAGACTATTCCTGGCAAACTTTCTGCTCGTTTTTTCTAGAATCACCGTTTTTCTTAGACGGACATCTCTTATACTCATCACTACGACCGAGCTAATGCTATATTGATGACCACACTAGATTTTAGAAGAGTTGAAATGCTACGACCAGGAGAAGTTTCAGCCAGGGCTTCTGCAAAAGTTTGGAATTCGGAGGTTGAAAAGATTTGAATCACAAAGATTTGTTTCAATAAAAGTGAAAATTGATGTATAAAAAGCTCTGTGAGGATTTAGATGAGTGCCGAGGCGGAAGCGCACTCTTGTGCGACTTTGAGTTGTGACGGAAGTAGGTAACGCCATATTCCGGATCTGGTGTGTAGGCTGTTCGAGTTGCTACTGTTTAGCCGAGCGTGGTTCTTGAATAACAGCCTTGTCTTGGATTAAACTGCTGTGGCGTTAGTTCTTATACCGTTCCAGCACCTACAGCGTACCCTGTACAATGCGACGAACCTCCCCTAGGCAGAAGTTTTGCATTCACCTAAATTCTGCTGGAGAAGCTTCACGAAATCGCGGCGCTAGGGTGAAGCAAAATCAGCCTGGTTTTCACAATGGAAACGTGATTCACCTGGAAGAACACTGCTGACAATGTGAACAACGACGTGATCAGAGCCGGGAGGAGCATTTCGGCGGTGAAGTAGACGGCGTTTCGCTGCAGCGACACGCACAGTTCGCAGTTGTCCGACTGCACATCGAAGGGATTTCTCCTTGGATCCGATAGTGATTCTATCGAAAGCGGCGACTCCTTAAAATAGTCAACATAAATTTTCTAGAACCAGGGCAGCTCTTTTTCATCAGGTCCTAGATTTGCCTTTGACACATTCTAAAACTAATTCCTCACATTACGGGAACTTTTAAGCGGATCCATCTGTGCGGCAATGATGGATGCAGAGTAGTGTCGAAAAAGAATTTGGGTCTCCGATAGGAGATCAGGACGTCAGAAATTTTAAAAATAAATTTTCACATTTTCATTGGACATTTTCTAGCTAAAGTATCGAGAAGCACTGCAACGTTTTCATCACTAATTTCGCCACGTCTCCTTCAGACAACACTAGTGTAAAACGGAACCACAAAGACAATGACGAGCGGAATGACGTTCTGCAATCCCTTTTTCTCCAATTTTCTTGGTATTCGTACACAACACTAATTTTACCAAGGGCTCTTTCTCACGAGGCACTTTTCAGTTCGCGGCGCTTCCCAAGGTACTATCAATAATCACGCAAAATTGCAAGACCTTTTTCAACCCAATGCAGTAGCTTTTACTTTCTAACCTCTACAGGCGTGCGTAAGATCGGAGGAGATAATGAATTATGTTGTAAGACTCACAAGGGAAGTGCACGAACTTAAGGCGAGACCTACATATATGGTTAGAGAGCGCGTCCAACGTAATGCTACGGGCTGCTACTTGAATTCTGCTGAATGGTCACCAGAAGGCCACAAATCCACCTCCATCCATTCCAACAAAAAGAGAATACTTCGCCAATGTGGCATGCTTCCCGCATCTTCCGTAGCGAGTTGGGGCCTGCCTTGTGCAGCTCGCGATGCTGATTTCAAATCTATTTTCGGCTCTCGAAAATCTTGCCTCTATCAGGGGTTATGCTCGTTTCTTGCAAGGGGACACGACAGGGCAGAGCATGTGTAAGGTGCACCGCTTCAACGGAGCAGTGGACATGGAGCAGTTAAGGTGTCTCGCAGAATCCTTCCAATTTTTGCACAGAGAGGTAATTTCAGACGCTGAACACGATTTTCAACATCATTTTGCGTGAAGCTGCCATGTTCCTGCCACAGGTCCGACAAATCCTTCCCTCGTCGCCGTAGGCGGAAATCATCCATGCCGGAATCCTGTGCTTCTGTAAACCATTTGGCAGATTTCGGCTATAGCCTGTAACATCATGTTGGACAAGCTTTCTAACCATACATAGTCTGGGATTGGCAGCTTAAATTCGTGCCCTTTCTCTGTCAGGAAAATATGCCCTAAGCACACTTTCAACCCTTTCAATTGATTATTAATTATGTTAATGAATGGTCGCACCACCGCCCTATTATAGTAGATGCTAAATGATGATTTTGTGAAAAGCAGTGGTGATGTACCTCAGTGTCAAAAGCCTTTTGGTTTGAAGGGAAAAGTGGGTAACTTCGATTTCAAAATTGCATCTGTGCCTAGCAGATGTGCAGCATATTTTCAGTGGCGGTAACAAAATCTGAATTGTATATTTATTGTTATCTTAGGGAATTTCCAGGGAGCCATTTCACCATGTAATCTTCTAATGGTCTTCCTCTCGAGAAGGATCGATCCTAAAATCAACCGCTCTTGATCTCGGAGCTTGGAAGGCACAGACAAGACGATCATATGGGTGAAGATTTTGATATTGCATGTACGATACTGGCGTACGAGACCGAGATTACGGCAAGGAAGACATTGGAAGCCTTTTGGATTTCTGTAAGAAGTCCAAAAATGAACAACCGCAACGAGTGCCTAGCAATTACCAATGATCTCTTGCCCTTTGTACATATCTTTATGTGAGCTGTAGACACACATGTGACCCCATAACCCGACAACCATCTAGGGTTTAGGGTGACACTCATTTGTCTGCAGTGAGTGTGGGCAGTAGGTCGCGGACATTGCTACGTTGACTCAGTGGACTCGAAGGTTGGTCTTGTGTGTGCTGTTGGATGGTTTCCTTCTGTGAGTTTAGGCCAACGTCAGTATGTTAACCAGGAGCGGAGGAGGCATTTGATGGTACAGGTCGTGAATAGAATTGCACCACTTTCAGGCCTTTGTTGTGTCGAAACGTTGGCCGCCTGACAAAATAAGCGAGTCTGAATATCAACCTGTGAGGCAGAACCATTTCATGATCTAGCTAGGAAATGCCCAGGTTTAAAGATGAGCGAACATGGAAGCTCTTGATAAATTCTTTTTTTTGCGCGAAGAACGTCGCTGTATCAAGCTACTGTCATTGTGAGACCCGCGCCTACCGGATGGCGCGGTTGCCAGCATTTAGGCTCCCAGCATTCCGGTAGATCGTAATCGTTAGTTCAGCCTCATCGCATCGACCGCCTCTCTTACAACCATTCCCATGCACCCACATCCAAACATTAGAAGTCAACGAGGAGAGCCTACATTCACGTCCACATCCACGATCTTCCATCCGGACACGAACGGATCAGTGGTCGCCTCGCGTTCCTTGTTCTTCACGCCGTCCGAGACTGTGAAGTGAACTGCCAGCAGTCGCTTGTCGTCGAATTTGAAGCAGACCTTAACCGAGTGAAATCATGTAGGAGAAAAGACACTTTTCCCCCTAGAAGAGTGCCTTCAGCGGTTGCTCACCTTCTGCATATCGTTGGGGTAGTCCTCGTACTGGAATTTGAACGGAGTTGAAAAGGAGAAGTCGGCCCAGAGGTAGACTTGTCCTGTGTAGTTTGCAGCTAGCACTTTGCTGGATACCTGCCCAGGATTTGACGTGGACGCACTAAAATAGGATTCTGCTTACTACCAAAATACAACATATTTATTTACTTGTTTATTCAATGCACCGATAGCATAATCAGTGCGCCTTAATAACAGGATTAGTTCAACTAGAAGTTTTTTACACAAAAACACCATAAAAGTAGTCGCTCTCGCTTTTGGTGTTGGTTCCAAGGACTGAGCCATATGACTGATTTCTTGGACACACACAGATACACAACTGCTGACCAAAGCCTTATTAGGAAGTATTAGACGAAAAATGTTTACATGAATGCTATTTCTTAACACTGTTTTAGTTAACCACGTGCACTTGCTTGCGGACAACAACTGACGGAGTGCTTGACTCGTTTTCTCTTTGCGGTAACACTCCATGAACGGTGCCTTTGGTTAGCGAGGAAGCACAGAATTCTATCATGGTACGCTCAGTGGGCCACTAGGATCGGAGTTGATTTGTGGCAAAAAGTGCAGCCTTAGAATATATGGCCAGTTGGTCGTAGTGACACTAGAATGGACGAATATGGGAAGAAACTAGGCCCAGCGGTCCACAGAACCAGAACAAAAACAAAATCATTGCATGGAAGAATAAGCTGATTTACGCATTTCATATTCGCGATTTCGCTAAGCTGAAAGAGTGCTACCTCTTCCAACAATTTTGGTCTACCAAAAACTTTTCTTTAAGAAAGAACAATTAGGACAGTGCCAACTAGCTGCTTTCAGTCGTTTTCTCGTCGAATAACTAATTGTACGAAAAACGAAGACAGAATTGGCCAAATACATTAACTGTTTCAAGACCCCTGCGTTAGAGAGCAGGTACACTTATGTGTCTATTATCTTTTATCGATTCCTTGCAAGTGTTCATATTTCAGGTTCCACGAAGGGGGAACAACTTTTTTTTCCTGCATTTTGTGGACCTCCTTATCACATGAATCACATCTCTTTAAATATGCTCTGCAGCATCATCATAATCACAGCTGGGATTCAGCTTAGCATAGTGAAATCAGTGGCGGCGTTCATGAACTTCACCGAAAAGATTCTGAGCTTCCTGCTATTCAAAAACGTACGAGTTTCCTCAGGAAAATACGACATGTCTTGCCATCACCATCAGTAATAGTTATCCTTAAATGCGTAGAACCATATTCCCGCTATAAAATATTTATTGTATATTTTGTATAAATGATGCTACTGTAAAAAGAAACTCTTCCGCTTTAGAAAGGCGGGTAGTTCGAGGACGTTTAGGAATTTCACTACAGGTCAGCAAATCAAAATCAAACACTGCGTCCTCTACCATCTACGGTAACCCATCCCGGTAACCATCGTTGGCTTGCGTAGTTAAGGTCTCATATATCCCAGTCCAGGTCAGAAACAAAGTCAATGACCGCACTCACCCATTCAGTTGCACGATTTGCGGGGTCCAAATTTGGATCCAGTAGAAGTTGAGCCAACTCAGGCCCCACTGATTCTTGTCCCAAGCGATGTTCGTGTCGTTCCAACTCTGCAGATATCAAATTTAAAGTTGTCTCAATGTTAGGGGAAAAAGGGCAGCAAACGTACGAGAACCATCCTGCCGAAAACCTTTACGTTCTGCTTCTTCTCATCCTGAAATCAGCAAATTAGCTAGCTGCGCTGAGCTCAACTTACAGAAGCGATGCTCACGATTTCGACGTTGTTGATGCGAACGCTCTCCACCCTGACGATCCTTGCGACGTTGTCCGTAGAATTGTGGTAGTTGGCCTGTATGTGAGTGCGCAGCTTCCACGCTTTGTCTCCTCCTTGGCAGGAGTGGCACGACTTTCGGCAGTTGGCCATCATCCTGAGGCATTGTTATTCATAGAACAAGCAAGGGAAGGGAGATGAATGCAGTTATGGACTGCCTACCAGACTGCATTGGAGGTGCATTCGCCTTCGGCGGCCCATTCTGGACATTTCGGGTCCGCATCTTCACAGCCGAGTTCCTTGCTGTTAGCTGTAATTAGCTGTGGGTTTGAAAGATGTATGGGAAGCAACCAGGGGTCGGATGCATCTTTGGGAACAAGAGCTTCATACCCATTGGTATGATTTTTGGGTGTGAGATTATCTTAGAACTTGGTGGAGGCAACGCCGTATGTGGGTAGACATCTTGCTGGGTGCCATGTACGGAGTGAATTTTGGTACGGTAATATATTTACCATGAGTAATCTGAATGAAGCATCCGAGTCCAGAATGAACTACTGCCACGACATCGCTATTCCAGGATTTCTCGTTACTTTTCGCTTTCAAAGACCGCATCCATTTTCGCGAAGATAGTTCGCGAATGTTTTCTCACGCCTGACCGGGTGGTTCGCTTTTGTCCATCGCCGAGAGAACTTGATCGCGGACATCGTTAGCGATTTGAAGTTCCCACGACAGGTCAGCGTCACCATCAAAGGAGCAAATGCTCAAAAACTGTTCTGATGATTTCATCTCGTGACATTCCGTTGACTTAAGATTCTATCGACCCCCTGAACGTGCTTTTTGAGAACTTGGGAAAATTCCACCGTTATGAGAGAATGAATACTACAGCTAGGGTGAAGCCCACTCTGGTTAGACTACCTTAGGAGAGGAGATTCACGAGTTTTTGCGGGAAGATTTTGATCCGCATCAACTTCTAAAGTGGACGAGTTTACCTGGAAAACTAGGTACACTTCATCCGAACAACTCGTCTCAGTTAGCGATGAGAAGTGGTGCTAAGGACAGCAAGAAACATCACGTATTGTTTGGAAAACTCGTCCACTCTGGATGAGCGGTTGAGAACACTCCCGGAAACGTTCATGCTGAATCTCACTATAGAACAATCTTAGTGACAGTCCTTTAATGCGAGCTAATCAAATACCACTTCTGATTGGCAGAACCGGTTTCGCTGTCAAGAATTACGTTACCAAGATGGACGCAAAATGAGTGCAACGATAGTTCTTGGTTCTTCATTTCAACGAAAGCGACGCCGCCAGAACGTTGGTTCAAATTAAAGATGTAGGCGTTTTGGTTCTTCGTTCAGAACACCTTTATACAACTGATATTATTCATGTCAAGGCTGAGGCGAAGTCGAATTACCCCACTTGCAGGCACTACAGGGTGGGCCAAAAATACGGTAACGAAGAAAAGACAATCGAAAAAAGATTTCCAGAGCAATTTCGAGAGCTATCGTACGCTTTATGTTCACTAACTCTCAATGAACGTAATTCAAGAAAACATCTAAATTATCCTCCATAGGAGTTAGACCTTGAGGCATCAAATGAAGTCCCAGGCTTCGGTGGGCAAGTGGTTGGGCAAAAATTTATTCCCTATTTTTTAAGTTCTATTCTGGAGATTTCCAACTCCCAGGATTTTTTGAGCAAGCCTATACCTCAGGTACCGTGAGAACCTACTGGCACACTTGACTGAGTTCTGTGCAATTGAGTGGCCACCCGACAAAACCAGTAGGTCCCAGTGGCGGACGCAGAGGGGGGAGCGGGGAGGAGGGGGGAATTCTTGAAATTACTTTATAATCTTGCATTAGTTTTTTTTAATCGTTTATTTTTATTATTATTTTTAACATAATTTTTCTATTATTTATTATTGTAATAAATATATTTATCAATCTTATTTCTCGTCTGGGTGCCCAAAACGGCGGAGACCCCGCTTTTTTCCCACGCCCTCCCTCCAGCCCACTTTCTGCGTCCGCCACTGGTAGGTGCTAAAATTTGTTGTTCCCCCAGTTCTGAGCCAGACGAAACCTGAGTTCTTGAGCACTGTCCTGGTCAAATTTTCGGTGACGTCCTCCCAATTAAACATTACTTCAAGGCAGAACATGCTCTTTTGGAAGAAAAACACATCGTGTTACCGCATTTATGTTACCCACCCTGTACTTTCAAAAGTGGTTCAAGAAATAAAATCGCGTCCCAACAGTTGAAGTTCAAGACATTCCCAGTGCTCGATTTCGATTTAGTAGAGATTACAGTTACAGCACTATTTTCGCTGATTATCCTTGATATATCTACAACTCTGATAAGAATAACGGAGCGCGCTTTAAAACGAGAATTTGCCTTTCGAAGCAAATAGGTCACTAATTCAGGGTCATGAGCATTTCCATGGGAGATTTCTTCACGGAATGGAATTTGAGCGGATGATATTACCTCGAATGAAGAGGAGAGTTGTGAAGAGCAGGAAATGTAGAACCATCTGAAATATGTATGCAGAATGTGGCATCACTGCTCGCAGAAAAAAATGTGCACCGGGCTAAGACGGCTAGCAAGAGGCGTTTATATAGATACAGACTTATTACGATATTACGAATATCTGAGATGATTGTGGGATGGTGTGACATTCCAATACAATTCAAGCCAATGATGTTGTCAACTGGTTTCAAATGATGTCTCCAACTGATTGCGAATGAACACATTATCAACTATGAATAGAAATACGTAGGAGAGAGCATCTGCAGTTACTGGTCCAAAACTTTTGAGCAGGGTGTTAGGCCTCTGCTTAATGACAGAAATGTGGACGTTACACGAGCAGTGAATGTCTGTTGCGTTACTGCTTTACTGCCCTTCTCGATTTTCAACGCGAAATTTTTGGGTCACTCTCCTTGTCTTGGACGACAAAAGCTTGTAAAACTCGTCAATCGAATTCTATCCATATCGGAAATCGACTTAAATGCTGAATAAGTAGAGAACAACTTCCTTCAAGAACAAGGAACAAGGAACCAAATATTACTTATCTCTAATTTCATACCACGTGTAGAGAAATAGGTGAGTTTTAAAGAAATGATTTCCTTCCGGGATCATGAACGAGAGGCGAATCAGTGAAAACAGCTGATGTTTCGACGGGGATCGCTTAACAGGTATGCGCGGGGACGGCGAGTGGGAATGCGGCTGCGTGGTAGCGAGAGCGGGATTCGCGAAACCGGCTGCGGGCTTACGGTCTTCCGGCTCGACGACTCGTCCCACTAGCACAAAAGGCAACAACAAAGAATAGCGAGAGATTGAGTGCAAATGTCGGGAATCTCGTCGCGCCGTCAAAAAAGAAAAGAACTCCCACGAACTATTCTGTTATCGCCTGTACATCTCTCCAGATTACTATTGTTTTATAGAAATGGGAGAGATCTTCACTTGGACACGTACCCACAGACCAAGACAGATTTTGTGAATGCATCTACTGTCTATTTTGCCCCTCTATTAGTTGGCGCAGAAG
This sequence comes from Ancylostoma caninum, assembly GCA_037903475.1. Classification (NCBI taxonomy): domain Eukaryota; kingdom Metazoa; phylum Nematoda; class Chromadorea; order Rhabditida; family Ancylostomatidae; genus Ancylostoma; species Ancylostoma caninum. The sequence goes on from JBAJFG010000174.1 coordinate 250,508, forward strand.
AAATGGCGCGTTTCTGTGTTGACTTTTTTCACAACTTCGAGGAACGAACACCTCAGCAGACAGTATAACCCTTTTGATTAGCGGGGAACATTGCTTTTTGTATAAGGAGTTCCCTAAGGTTCTGCACATAGAGCTCGAAGTGCAGAAAATGTGTTTCCGAGAATCTCAAGCGTTTTTCTAGTAGACTGGTCACTACCTTTTGGACCAAGAAACGGCAGTATGCATTGTAAAAGGTGTTTTTTTTTTTCAGAAACCAGCTTGTAGCGTACCACCCATCCAGAGTCCTAGAAATAACAAGATAGATCCTTAGAGAAGTGCTCATTGCCTTTTCTTCGACAGCGAAGCCAATGCACCAGAGCTCACATGTGGAGTAGGTACTGAAGTCCGACCTGATACAGAGAAACTGTTTTGGATTATATTGTATGTGGCCCTACAGAAAAAAAAACGTCTAAATTTAGAAAGTTGGAAAGGGGACTTTTGAAAAATTTCAACTATTTCACACCTCCTAACTCCAGCCGACATCTACATTGTACTTTACGTGAAGCACAAAGAAAGTGGCCTAGTTCTACAAGAATGTGACCATATCTAGATGTCTCACTATGTCCAAACAAAATTATACGGTTTTAAGAAGTAGTGTGCCATTTCTTTTGCACCAACCTAATACTAAACCTCCTTCGCTCATCCATTTGCCCATCTGTTCACTCACTTGATTTATTTGATTAGGGCACGTACTAGTTGATACGTATACAACTTAGGTTTCTAATTGTGGTTTCGACCGTCCTTAAATAGCAGATAAATTTCCAACAAAAGATGCAAAACAAGTGCAAGCATCGTCCATTGAGCAACCGTCCATTGAGTTATAATAAGTTCAAATTTGAATAACTGCTTGTGGATCCTCCAGTTATTGATATTTATTAAACAACAATTTCTGAAATATTTCTCAACAGCGGAGACAGAGAAAACTAATAAAAGAAGGAAACGATGCTCGCGGAGCGAACAGACGTTCTGGGGAACGATTCATGAACGGACCAGGTAGTCCTGCAAACCAATTTTGGTGGTCTAAGCATCCCAACATTACGTGATCTTTTGGATAGTCAGCCTTATTAGTTCTTATTAGTTGCTATCATGGCTGATTAATGTTATGTGAATTACAGCTCTGCGTCGTGTCAGGGTCATGGAGAACAGACTCTGCGAGCTCGAATGTTTTTATGTATACTGAGTAGGGTCTCCTTCTTCAACACTAGCTAGATTGAGAAGATGAAGAAGGCTATCGTACGAGTATTACGAATATCTTTTCTACAGTATGATCACTGCAACGTTACTAAAAAGCTTCAGCGTTTGAAATGGACTTCATTTTCGTTCTCAGTGCCCCACATAAGCCGTTGTTACCGTCCATGAAAATGAGACAAAAATTCGCATCAGCTCAGAAACGCAAAATTTGCTTTGTCGCGAATATGTTAATCTATCCGAATACGATGTTGACTACGGCGATTCCCAATACGTGAAGTCTGCTGAGATCGTGTATGAACGTCCTCCCTCTAATCAGCTTGACGCAGCGCAATTCAAAAAGCAATTTCTGTATTTTCTTTAGTGGAGCTATCCAACACTATGATCGCGTTCCTCGGGAAAGGCCCCTTGGGTATAATTTTATTCACTCCAAGGTACGTACAGTAAGCGTCAACGGCGGTGTGTTTTTCGCTGCCTCAAAAAGCACGCATCGCAACTGGTCGCTAACGCTGGAATCAAACAAACTATATGGTCTTTTTTTTAGTTAGTGGGTTTTCTTGATAGCTGGCATCAAATATGATGAAGAACTATCAAGAAAACCCTGAGTTGTCACTGCGACGACGATTCCATCGGTGAGCGGCGCGGGCGCGCGGCGTGCCCGGCAGTGAAAAGAGCACCCCCTTTGACGCCTACTTATAAGTGCATGGGTTATTTTGGCCACTCTGTGCGTGCTCTCATATAGTTATTAGAGTTTGAACATCTGGCTAAGCAGTGGCTTTTACTTGTCAGTACTCCAATCTTATAATAGAAACAGAATAATTAGATGAGCTCAAAAAATCTTCTCCTTATTAACACCGTGATTGCGATCATCGAAAACAGATTTCATGGGAGGAGACTCTGATCCTTGCCATTATTAGTGTGCAAAAGAAGGTGGCGTGAACAGAATGCTCAGAAGGAACGAGGATTCGATTCCGATTTTCAGGGATGACGCAATGTAGCGGAAGTGAGGAAATCCAAGAAAAAAAAACGTGAATGCCCCCTAAAAGCTTGGTAGACTCCTTGACTTTTCGGTAGTTTTTCTTTCCCTGCTGACTTTTCGGAAATGGGAGGAGATATTTCCGAATCCTACGCGTAGCAAAAAGGGAAAACCGACCACGTTCGTTAATGTCAAGGCAAAAACGATGGAGGTGTACATTCGATGTTAAAAACCATAAACAGAGAGTCGTTGCATTGGTTTCGTTTTACATCACAATCAATAACGTTAAACGAACCATACGAATAGCTGCTTCTCTTTACACTTATGAGAACAAAGGTGATGAATGTCATTAAGTTGATTTGCCTGTTGTGAAGTCTTGACGAATAATATGACTTTTTCATTTCTTGGTCATGATTCAGAAATATGTAACTCTCATTTACACTGACTTTCGTTCGTGAGTTCGGCTCTGCAAACCCTTTCTCACCTCAACTGCTTGTAAATGATAAAACCATAGAATTACATCAAAAAAGTCACGGGTATTGCTCGGGTTGGTGCAATGCAACTGCATGTATTATTTTGATGCATGATTACCCACTCCGCTTATAAAAACTTTGACAAGTGCCCGATTTATTTCTGCGATAAATTGATAACAGGCCATCTATACCTGTGGGAAGCAGCTATGTAGTCTTCCGAAACCGATGGCAGACCTCTTTTGACTTATCAACTGAGCCGGAATCAATAGAATCGACGTTGAAGTTTGTTGGTTATTCCTTCGCAGAAAGCCCTGACGAAGCCGTGAAGTACCCATTTTGCTATCCTTACCTCCTCAAAATTATGAAGGGTGATATGGCAACCTTGTGATAATATTATAACTCGCATGTTGCCTTATCAAGCAACTATTAGGTGCGTGCAAAAGCTCCGGGGCAGTTGGTGGTATTTCACCGTTCAACGTCGTTTTGCTCCTTGCGTTTACGATATCCTGCAACGGTTTTCACGTATGCTGGTAGCCTGAAACATCTGCTACCTATTCCACTTTTAGCTCGGGTCTACGTCACAGCGTTGCTCTGTTTTGGGTGTAAAAACAGTGCTATGAGCTGTGCAATAATTTGGGGAATTTCGCTGTATGGAATCAAATCTAGACGATCAACAGGAGAAGCGAACCATATCATCATTAATGCGTTTGTGGAGAGTATATTCTCTGAAACGCCAGGTGCTCGAAGGTTCCTAGGAGTTCTGAGTGGAGATAAGAGCCTGGAAAATGCTTCACAAGTTGGTAAGAGATTTGGTCATCGCAAAGGCGCCAGGAAAGAGCAGGTTGAAACAGACCTTGTGCAAAGTGCACAAGACATTACGGGGGATTTAGTCAACAATGTTTCGTCACTTGAAAAAAATCGGTAAGAAGGGGAAGGTGAGTTGATGGATTTTTCGTGAGTTGAGCGAAGAGCACTGACGTCCACACTGGCAAGTCTGCAGATATTCGACCTTCAGATTTTCTAACAATTCGTTTCATGGAAGAATTGCTATTGTTGATAGAGAATGGGTCAGGTACGACAACAGGGGGAGGTCACCCCAAAGTCCGGGCTCCTGCCACCCACCTAAAAAATGTCCGAACCATCAGTGCCTTCTTTTAAAAAAAAGTTTTGACCTTTCATGGTCAGCAACGTGACTCATCTGCAATGAATTTGTTTTCTAATGAATGCACAATAATCGCTCTATAGTAGTTTCTTTTCCCTAGAGTAATCACGGAAAAACTCTTAAGAATGGGGCTGACACAGGCGGAAATATGTGGTTTGTTCCGGGTGTGGGATAGCGCACACCAGCATATTGCAGTGTCAACCGTATAAATGATTGGTCATTCGTGCTCCGAAATTTTAGCCTAACCTGTATTACTCCTTATACCTGCCTCTAACAGACTACCCCCTTTTCAGCCTTCTATGGCTTTACCTCCGCTGTAAAACATTTAATGAACGGGCCCTACTGGAAAACGACGTGTGCCACTGTTACAGGTGTAAACCTGTCAAATTTTTAGTTTCCGGAAAAATATTTTCTGTGCCATATTGGCAACTTCACGGGGTTGCCAATGCTTTCTGTTTTGATCAAAATTGCTGACTTCGAGTCAAGTTATGACGTTTTGAAAAATTAGGTGGAACTGCCCCGGAACTTTTGCACGCACCTAATAGTTATTACTACTTTTATAAATAGAAAAGAAAAAACACCGAATCCAACGAACAAGGAATAGGCAGAGTTAAACGCCGGATAGTCATGCAACAAAACATGATAATATTAGGTTGTAGGGAAAGTTCTCGTGGTTCTCAAACGTGCCTGGCAGAAGTCCGTCTTCACAGGACGGGGGAAATAGTCTGTATGTCAACATAAGCACACTGGGTTAACAAGAATGAACAGCTTGAGCCGCAGACGAAGACTGATCTCCACTCTCTAAAAGTTATAGTTAATACTTCGTGTCACAGCATAGCCATCATCTACTAAGAACTACCGCCTCGCAACACTGCCATCATGGCAGACCTGTACTGTCAGCAGCTGGGCAGATTGGCCTCAGAAATCGCAGAGAAATGTCGAATCAAGGCGCCATCCAATTACCGCACGGTGATGCTCGTCCTCACATTGCAAGAGCGATCCGCCAGAAGCTACTCGTCTGTAGATGGAGAGTGTTTACTTACCCACAGTACAGCTCTGACCCTGCCTCTAAAGATAACCACACTCTCCTGCCACTCTCTAATGATATGCAAAGAAAATAGTCCGATGATGAAGGTAACTTGGATCGCTGACTGAACAATTTTTTCCAGTGCCAGAACAGTTCTATGCCGAAGGGATCGCAAGGGTTCCCGAAAATTGGCAAAGAGTGGTAGGACGTGATGGTGATTTATTCGTTTCCTAAAGTGTTTTCCTTTTTGCAGAAAATAACTACATAGAATGTAATGCTTTAAAAACCGCGAGAACTTTCCTTACAACCTAATATTCCCCTCATAGCTTTGATCCCATACTTCCTCACACCATTATTACTACATGAGGAACATTCGTAATAGAAAAAGTCTCGCAGATAAGCTCTTCTTCCACACATTCTCTCCCTCCAACAAAAATCTGCAGCAATTGTGTTCGGAATTCTAGAGTCGAGTTCTAAACATTTTAAAATCGGGTAGCACACTACAGGCTGACAACAAGTCTTCGGCCGAGCTTTACAAGCCGTCGAAGCACCCATAGGTAAGACAAGATATCTAGAATTTTACAAGAGCCTAATAAATGCACGGACTTCAAAAAAAAAACAGCGTCTAGATTTTAAACAAACATTCAGGGCCTCCAATGTTAGCTTCAAGATGCTCGGGAGCCGTCCTGAGCTCGTGTCTCCTCAGAGCATTTTCTACCCTACTTTTCCCGAAGAGTTTCAGACAGATGCACAAAAGTTTTTTTAAGAGGGAGAGAGAGAGCTAAATGATGCTCGTGATGCAAGATATAGCTTTGCTGCAATAAATAGGACAATGTTGGGTATCATTTGCACTATTTTTGTGTCAGTTCTCCCTCTCAAGAAATAGCTATACCAATTACGTAATGCGTCGAGATGTTGCCATATTGAGTGGTTCCTCTCAAAAATTATGGGAACGAGGCACAGCTCAGTTTTTCTGGTAGTTGCTTGATTTTATATGAATCTAACGGTGGTGTGAATAAATTGAAAATGTGTGAGCGAAATGAAACTTCCCAGCAAGTTTTGGGGGAAATAGCGTAAGGTGAACAACTGCAGTTTCGCATTAGCTTATATTCTAGCGCTGCCATTTCCCTCAAAGACTGTTGCACTGCGAGGAATATAACGCATTTGTTAGCAGAAACATATGCAACAAAATGAACAGCATTGCTGCTGAAATCCCTGCAAAAAGTTGTCACCTTGTAGTAAAAATAGGAATAGATCTGGTTGTTGATATCCAGAAGTTGGACTAAATGATGTTTTGCCTTTCTTGTGTTGATGCGTTTCTCGCACATATCTGTATAGAGGGTGACAACAAAGTCTTTGGCCAAGGACTTTGTAGCAATTATTCCTTGCACTTTGCCGGAAAACCCATGACTTTGTATCTGTGTTGACTATCCGAATGTCTCAAACACACATGCAAAATTTCATAGCCCACTGCTTTATTTGAGTCTCGTATGATCTGCAAACATGAAACGAGGTAGAAATGGAAATGGCCGCAAGTAGGATCTCGACGATATCTTCTCTAAGAACTTCTTTCAGTTGGCTCCCCAAATCACCACTTTTCTGCCCAGTACCCAAGTGAGCAAAACCTTTCTATCCTAGGGAGATCTGTGCTCGAACTAGTTTTCTTGACCGGAAAAGCTCAACAGATTGCCACCCTAGCTTTTTGCTGATAAAATTCACAAAACAAAGGGCAAAAGTGGGCAGAGCAAAATCTTAAAAAACATATTATTTCTTAGGCTTGAGCACATCTGGTGAAAATAACATGGAGGTCTGACGAAAGTTTTCCTTCACCTTAGAAAGAAAAAGCAGCAGAAGGTTGGCTTAGATACCCCAATTCCTGACTCCACCAGACCGGTCAAATCTGCTTAATAATTAGAGTGCTTCCTGAAACGAAAACCTGTGGATCTCTGAGGTGCTGTTCTTAGAACGCAGGACTTGAGCTTACTCTTGCTGAGATACCAGCTACCTTGGTTTAGACCGAACGAGAAAACGGGGTCATAAACGTTCGACCAACTTGCGGCCCTCGAGCGTTGCAGTTGCGACGATTTTGGAGAATCCACAGAGAAGCCAAAAGAGTTATCCGAAATGCAAGAGGGGGTTCTCAAAGCGCATGAATTGTACATAATCCAAAAAATTCAGATTGCTGGGCCATCTACTCCCATTCTTATAATTTGTTATATTGGGCCAAAGACTTTGTTGTCACCCTGTACAAATTTGAAGTGGCGCAAGGAGAAAGCCTGCAGGGACGGTTCATCGTGATAACTGGTGCAGGCTGTTTATCTGGAATTGTAGCAAAACGTTTGGACTACAATGGCGTTTCCGACGGCGCAGATCAACAACGATGTCATTTTCGAAGCATAGGGACCACAGGGACTTCTGAGCGAGTGCTTCGGTTGCTAAGTTGCAGTGCGTTTCACTATGGACGATATTCGAGAAGACGGAGAGAAGAAGAAGAACGCGGGAAAGAACGCAGCTATTGGAGAGGAATGAGAGAAAAGCAGGTATTCGCACGGTTACTCAACTGTTGTCACATTTGGAGCAGACTATACATAGAAGCCGTTGAGCAAATTCTGAAAATCGACGTACAATATGTAGTCATTGCGCATCGCTCACTACGGGCACGATCAAATAAACTAAAAGCGATCTGAACTGAGGGCAGGTTTCATTTTGTCGGCAAATTTTGAGTAGCCTTCCAATTACCTGTCATCAACTGCCTTTTGCACACTCTTCAGTCACCCAAGCACCTAAAGGCAAACCAGTTCCGTAATGGAAACTTTGTCTGCACTTTTTTTTTTGAGCTTGGTACCCTTTTGAAAATTGCTTCACACCAAGAAGTGTCAGATGGTGCTGCTCTTTGAGGAGAAAACGTCGCACAGAAATCGCAAAGCGTCTACGCATTTGTTTCCGACACTTCCAGTATTTCTGTCAAAAACGAGTTTTTCATGGACTTATCGCCGAAAGAAAATGGATTACTTCAAAGAAGCCGGGTGATCTCCTCGACTGCTGCAGTTTGAGTAGATTCGAGAAAATAGTGTGCAAATCTACATGAGACCTTTTGCTCGAATTCAGTCCCATGTGAACTTCAGCAGAATCGCCTCCTTGTTTCTAAGCGAATGAGCAGGCAACTGTTAAGTTATCACTTCTCCCATTTAAGGTAAAAACAGCAAAATGGTTCCACGATCTAGACAATCGTGGAACTATTTTGCCACATTCTTCGCTTCAACATGAAAGTCAAGAGATCAGACTGGAGCCAGGTTTCGAGTCGTGAAGGAATTTTTCGATTTATAGAAGGATTAAGAAAGCAAAGTATAATGGCTCTTCAAAATTAACTTTTCAAAATATGCTGCTCACACGAATGGTTCTACCACTCTCTCGCTTCATTCCCTAGTATTTCGTTTCCATCTCTTGAAAAGGTTACTGTCCCTCGACCATTCAGAACCTCTCACTACTGACGTAGGATTACCAGGTTCCTATGACATTTCTGTGGTAGAAGCATACCATGTTCGCGTTGCAAACCTTTACCAACCTAATGTACGGGGCAGGTCTGCTAGGAATCCAATAGTGTTCAGAATTAGCGAGATGGAACAGTGTAAAATTAAAAAGGTGGTATTGGTGTGAAAATTTAGTACTGCTCTTGAAGTACAAAATGTTTGTCGTTCTGTGGAAGCTGTGAAGTCTTCGTTTCACTAATAAATGAACTATTGTATAAGCAGGTGTTTGAACAACCTTTGTACATTTTTTTTGGAAATTTTTCTCAATCATTCGACAGGAGTTCCACGATTTCCTTGGCGTTTCTTCCGAAAATTCGGAAATTCTGGTCGATTTTCGCTGTTTGGGGAACATACCCATCTGTTCATGACCTTTTCATCATTCTATTTACTATTTCGGGTGAAGTATGAAAAGTTTCAATAACATTTAATTTCTCCAAAAAGGAATTTACGCGGATTGGGAGCTCTGTTTGATGCGGTTTGTTCGGAAGATGGGATGTACGTATAAAAGACTGAATGGAAACATGACTAAGACAAACTCTCAGATCTAGGACAACAATGAATAACTCGGTTAGTTTGTTATTGTGCGGGCATTCTGCAAGTCTTGCTGAAGAGCTATTCTGCTTCGCTGATTCAACGATCAAAAGCAAGGCACTAGCAAACGTTGGTACAAGGTTAGAGTCTTTATGGATGAAAACCCTGAACAAGAACTATTCAGATTTCAACTCTGAGAACCTTACCTGCTCATTCTGAAGAAGAGCTTACAGTATACTTGAAGAGAATAGGAACAATATCGGGTAATGACTCTACATTCTCGTGAACTTATCACATATACAAAAAAAAAACGATGTGATCCGGAGAGTTAAGAAGACATCTACAAAGAGGGAAATTCTCTCTAAACATACAAATATGTCCACTGAGTGTCAGGGGAACCCGGCATTCGCGTGGCGACCCGTGCTGGTCTAGCATGTTCCAATGGTGTTTTGCGGGTTTCTGTGGTATTTCGTGGCTTTTCCCTGTTTTCTATCCTGCTCGTTGCTCTTTCATTCTTCTCGTGTGTTTCTTTTATTCTCTATTGTAGTTCTCCGTGATGAAAATTCTACCTGCTCAAGAGAATAGAAAACAACGGTACTAGGGGAAAAGAAATCCACAATAGAATTGGAGGAGGCAGATGATAAGAACTTGCGAGGCACAATAAGGACGATATAGCGCGAAAAAAAAAAGAGGGAAAGCTATCGACGACGAGAAACAAGCACTAGGACAACCCTCCTACTGAATCTTGCAGCACGCGGCACGGAACTTCCGCAGGGAGCTGCGTTCCACCGACGCTCACTGTGACAATGTCGCGCAGCACGATATACCATGTAATTCCATTGTAATTTCTGTGAGACGCACTAGGTGCAGACTCCACTACGACAGTAACACCGCCACTAGGTGTCATCGCTTTGCGAAAACAAGAAAAGCATTTACGAAGTCTACTTTACACACTACACATATTGCTTGGGAAATGGATCAACAGCAGAAGTATGCATGGCCGAGAAACAGATGAAGACGTTGCTGACGAGGCGACAACAAAGTGAAACTGGTTCCGCACTTAGGCTGGCGAAGCGAGTCGTGTCTGCTGCTGGGCTGTGGCGAATGTTCGGCTTTCTCCCTGTGACGCGGTGGAACCTTAGTTGTAAGAACGGGAAAATCGTTACTTTTGTGTCCCTAGTGGAAGACACCTCTTCTCTCCAAATATTCGTTCGATCGAAATACCTTGCATGGATGCCCCATGAGGCTGCAACACGATTTCTGGGGATATGGAAGGGATTTCGGAATACTTTTGGAGCAATTCCCTCACAGTTGCGCTACATCCTTGACGTTTGCTCTGAACACCGCTATGAAGATACTCACTCAAGAAGAGTATCTCTTTATTTTCTGGAAATGAAGGTACTCCAGCTCGTGATATCCGTCCCACTTTTGAGTTAATGAAAATTTAAATAAAGCTCGAACAAAATTCTTGAAACTTCCTAGCTATTATTCCGGAGACATGAGCAAAAAAAGGCACAAAAAAGTACAACTGTCGAAATCTCTATGGCCCACTGTCAGGTTTGGTCTGCAGGTTGCGGCAGACAGCCATAGTGCCGCTACAGGACTTGACAGATCTCTGATAACTGTGCAGCACGAACGCAGCCCAAACGGTGTAATGGTTCGGTTAGAAACCCTAGCAGCAACGGTTGCCAGTTGCTGTCATTCTCGCCTTGACTGCTGCCGTACCTCAGCAATTGCTGCTAGAGGGCCGACAGATTGAGCAGCAATCGAGGGGAGGATGGCAGCAACTGGCAACCGTTGCTGCTAGGGTTTTTAACCGAACTATTACGTCGTTCGGGATGTTTTTGTCCTGCACAGTTATCAGAGATAGGGTTCCACATGTACCATATATGATCTGTTGTATGCAGCTTCGGAGTAAGGTAAGTAAAAACTAGAAGAGACCATACTAGTCGCTAAATTTTCCTTTGCATTTTGATGGACGAAGGCTTTCGCTACAGCAACCTGAAACCCTACAGGTTGTCTCCAGTCTTGCAATTTTTGGTGCATTCCTAATATTTAATTGGGGAAACAAAATCTGCCTTTCCGGGGCTTTTTTAATCTCTCTGCCTCGTTAATAAGTACACTTGTAAAGAAGTGATCTACCTTAAATTAGTTCATGGAGCTTGTATAAATGTAGTTCCAAAGTTGTCTAATGAACATAAGCGTAGAGAACTTTAGATCTGCATACGTTTGGTCTCGTCTAGTTGATGGTTACCTTCGGGATTTTTCATTCGCTGTTCCCTCGTGGCTCACATTTTGGAATTCTTCTAACATAAGAGAAGAGAAAGATTCACCAGGGTTCACCTCTTTTCGATAGTAATTTGTCTATGTGACTTTGCAAGAGAGTGAAACCGCACCATTGCACCCAACAGTGCCAAAAATGTGGAAAACACCTCGGCATATTGTTGAATGAAGACTTTTTGACATGTCTTTTACTAAGAAGCACTTGATATCCTGAAACAGAGCGCTTTGGCTTCTTTTGGGGTAGAACTACCAGTGACAACGCTGATGAACCTCATTTTCAATATTGTACTTCCAGTATGCATGAAATTTGTGAACACCCAGATATTCCAGAGTTACCTGTAGAGCAAAGAGAGCTCTTTTGTTCTATGGGCATATGAGAGTTCTGTTGCAGTTAGCCGTCGGGAGCGATTGAAGATGTCCAGAAAACTCATTCTCAATTTTTTAGAATTTCTTTGATTTTTCTGTAAAACTGCGAACGATGCAGCCAAAACACTTCCCTTTTACTTGCCGTAGAAGTCACAGTCTTCTCCACATGTGAACTCCGTTACATCAGCTTCGCTTCTAGGCAAACGTGGATGAGTACTTTTTGAAACATTTCCTTCATTATTTCTAGGGTTCTTACTGGATGATTCTCTCCAAGCTGCTTTTCGGGAAGAATACCCTCAACAATACCTACTGCTGTTATTGGCCCCAAGAAATCGCGAACGAGCTGCTGGAAAAAACGCTCGAGACGCTCAAATGCGCATTTTCTGCACCCCAAATTTTGGCCCGAATTTGCTTCCAAGAGCTGGTTTGATAATTTGATTGGGAAACGACTGAGTATTCACCGTATTCTCCAAGAAAATTGTCGTATTTCCGCCGCTTTTTCCAGCTCCAGAAGCTCTTATTCCACAAGGAAAAATTCGTCAAACATGACGATATGGAAACGAGGTTCTCGCAGTTCTTGGCTTCACAGTTCCACGAGATATGGGCGTGACCTGGTCATACAATAAGCAATGGTCCCCGCTAATCAAGCAACTTTATAGTTCAGCAAAGTTATTGTTTATTAACGTTGTGAAAGAAAATAGAGTCACCGCGAATAAGCGCAATTTCTTTCGCATCAACCAAATAATTTGTTCGCGCGGCTGTCGACTCCGTGCCAGAGGAGCATTCGCTACCTGCCGAGGATCCTCTTTCCCTCCCCACTTCGCACTGTACATCGACTTATCCGCGTAACAAGTATGAAGGAAGCCAACCAAGGATAGCCATCAGAAATGTTTCAAAAATTGTAGACTGCACCTGAAAAGAACCACAAAGATGACATTTTTGTTCAGATCTAGGCATGGACGAAGGAAATACATCTATCGGAGTGGTGCACGTTCGCCGGCGACGATTCTAACGAGGGAACTGCGTACAATCAAGCACTCGGCTGATGTACGTCGAGGAGTATATATGGCGTACTGTAGTCGATTCGCAGTGTAATCACACACACCACAACATCGGCTGGTGAACCGCACGCCTAATTCAGTTATGAAACGTTTTTGAAGCTGGTTTGTGGTTTCATCTTGGTGTTTTCTATCATATGCTGGCGCTTTCATATCAGTTGAATCATCCGAAAAAAATGGTGGGTTGGGAGCTTCTTCGATAGACGGGAGACTTTGGAACTTTGGTGTCCGTTGGAACGGGAATACCTCCAAATACGAGGAAGCTGCTTGTATAGACTCAAAGGATGGATCGCACATTTATCGCTTCACGTTTTTATCTCTTCTGTATATGTCTTTCTCTTTCATATTATATCATTCTTTTGTACAAAAAGAGAAGAAAGGGTTTAAGTTTTATTCTTTTTGTTTGTGGGTACACGCTTTGACGAGTGATCTAATCATCTATGCTTTCAGGTGTTTTTGGACTGTCTCTTATATTCCCCAGTCGTTGTGACAATGGCGCTTTTGAATTCAAAGCAGAAATTAGCGTTACTTCAACTATACTCGCCGGAAATTACAAGGCGACTAACGCCACTATATTACTCGTCCGAATTGGTGGGTTCACTAGTGCTAATATGTTATGTTGTCCATTCACCTCTGGTTCCTAATTTCACGATGTTGTCGGATTCGAAAATGTTGCGCACTGACTGAGTTCCTGGAAGCCGAAGTGGCTATCAGAGACGCGGTCACCCTGATTCATTATCATTCCTTCACCACCATCTCATCTTTGAAAGCCACTCAAGTCTCCAGCAACTCAATCAATGCGCAACATTTTCGAAGCCGACAGCACTCGTGCTGTACCGTTTTTTTAACAATAGCGCACTGGTTTTGATGCATTCTGACGCGTGCCAGATTGGATCCTAGCAAATCCTAGTGATCCTTGTAACTCCTAACTCCTTAAATCGTACATAATTGATATAAGGATTTTCAAGCACCACTGTTTCATGTCAGAACGAATGATAGCTGACCATAATTGACAACTAAAGATCCATCCGTCTGTACCCGATGCGCTTGTCAATACGCTAAGAAGTAGCTGGCAGCAGCTGAACGCTGAACGTCAGCCAAGAGCGCGTTGACGTGCTCCTTGAAGCAAGCAGGAATAATGCGAGGTCCCTAAAACTGTTCCCATCTTGAGCCTTTCTTTTCATCTCCGTATACCTACCTATATTCTGTCTATCTTATTTCGATTCATTTCTTCCTCATTGTGTTTTTTTTTTTCAGACAAATTGTCATGGAATTCGAGGGGTCGCCGTACAAAGTGTTAATTTTAACATTAGTACTGAACAATATAAAATGAATAGTTTAAAAGTGATAATAAAAATCGATGAATGAAATTACTTTGTAAAACGATTAAAGATTCTGTATGCGTTTATTTTAAACGGTTTATTTTTATTGTCACTTTTAAATTATTTATTTTATATTGTTCAGTTCTTTTTTTTTCTTTGATTGATTGACGACGTTGTTGGTGTCATCAGAACGTTAATACAGCTTATAAGATTATCGGATCGGCAATTTTTTGGGATAGGTGGTCTTCCTTTTGTCAGAAATCGTAATTCTGAGATAACTTTGAAAGAAGTACAGAAAATTATCGGCAATCCTGTGAGAACAGTGCAACAGAATTTGGCGACGAATTGGATGAGGCCCCCCATAGCTTTAGTGACTATTTCGTGGCAAACGGTTGACGCTGATAGACAGACACCGGCAGCTGCAGATACTCTTCGGCGGTGCACATAAGACATCGAGATTCACACTTTTGTGTGCGCGAACAAATCGTTGTTTTTTCTCACTTCTTCCATAGTTGTGATTCTGTAAGGGTGTTTAGAACTCAGAACATTAAAAGGATGAAAAAAAAATGTTTTGGATTTGGAAAAAAACATTTTAGATTGCACGCTTTAATGCTCGCTTCTGAGTTGATGTGCGTTAAGCAATAACCACTGTCAGAGCATCGCAGATGTGGAAAAACCATGAAATTCAAAACACCTTTTCAAAACAGTTCCGGTTTCAGAGTAGTGCTCTCGCAGATTTGCTGGATTCGAATAAAATCCAAGAACTGTCCTTGGAATGTACCAGCGACGTGGACTTCAGTGAAAAGTTGTGGGAGGCATTGATCAATTCCCCAATGAAGCATGTCTTGTACGAAACCATCCTTAATTACCTTTCGACAGGTTTGTGTAGCTGTATTCGTTTAGAAATAAACTGAATGCAATATTGGGTTTTTTTATTCAGACTATTGGTCCACCAATCTTTTTTGGAGATCCAAAACATCAGCAGGTGCAGCTCCCTTTCACAAACCTCGCTGAAGGCATAGTAGAAGTTCATAAAATCTACGTTGCCTTGTCATCCATTGTAAACTCACTTTGTAGGCCAAACTAAGTGTCGCTTTCTGCGCATTCGAAATTCCAACATTTTCAAATCTCGAAACTGACACGTTCGGTATCGACAGCACATTTGGAGTCCTTGCTCCTAATGACCCCCAGTTTCGGGACATGCTGAGCTAGCTTTCATACACGATGGGATTTTTTCTGCATGGTATAAATGCAGTGGTCGGTTTCAGTTCACATTGTAGTGGCGCGGCTAGAGCGGCGGAAGTGTTATCAAGGTAAGAACGGAAATAAATTTCAAATCTCGGGAAGCAAAAAGAACGTACCAAGTAGCCTCTAAATGTGGGAGGAAAGCGGGAAGGCGAGGAACTTCTTAGAGTAAATGGGAAATTTCCTCTGCATAGACCTCATCTTTCGAATAAAACAGTGACCGAATGTGGTCGATTCCTGGGAAACTTTGTAATTTTGGGAATTATTGTATTGAGAAGCCAATTATTACGCATTTATTCATCGAGTTGAAAGGAAATTGAAAGCCAGTATGACCTGTTAATCTATTATACACCCGAACCGAGTTTCCATTGGCTAGTTAAAAGTAGTAAGAGCCATTGCAAAACAAACAAAAAACAGAGATTGATATCAGTGTTATGCCATGTTATGCCACTTGAATGCAAATCAGGGCTGTGCGTTAGAACAATTTCGGACTTCGTTAATCCGTTAATTCGTTACGTTAGGCCAAAAATGGCCATTACGCGTTAATGCGTTGATTCGTTACATTAGTAAGGCACAGCCCTGGTGCAAATCCTTCCAAAAATTGAATTTTGGAAAATAATTCTTTCTGGACACTACATCCAAATCGGTTTGATTATCCGATTATTCGAAGTCCATTACATTTGCATTTGCGACAGTGTGCCCAACATGTTGATCGTGGGTATACCACCTGGTATATAGTGCATGCGAAAAGCGTAGTGCCGCCAGTATACTAGAGAAGTTCGATGTATACAGATTTCCACCTACGAACAGAGAACTCCAAACGGACGCAGTCAAGAGTCAGGACCGCGGCGCTTCTCTCTAGGGCAGACGTCTCTGTCCATGAGAGCCGCGCCGCGATCTCGACTCTTGTCTACGTACGTTTGGAGTTTCCTGTATACTGTGCGCTTGATCATAATCAAGCATTTCTGTTCCCGTTGTAGAGTTACACGGAATTTTTTTTTAGTATGGATACAACCCCTACCACCCATCAGTTGACTCCGAAAAATCATTTCATCGCAACCCCTTCTCTGTCTTTATTTTGTTTTGAAGGATTTATGGAGAAGAGATTGGCTCAGAGGACGTGGTGCTGACGTTGGTTGCATTGTTCCGTCTGGGTAACAAGTATCTCCAAACTAGCCGCGATGACGGACTTACCCTCCCCCCTCTTCGTTTGGCTAAGCGACGCTGCCTCCTGCATGATTATTTAGCAAAAAATTACGCAGCATTCTAATGCACTCTTACTCTCGAACCAGAGTGTTATGATGCAAAAGACATGAAGAAAATACGGAGTTTCTGTAGAACTTTTTGCGTAACCTGTTACATTTTTTTTTATTTTGCTAATAATTCTCGTAAAACAAAAGGATAGCCGTAACGTCTCTTGTCTCAATCGCTTGCAGATTTTGAGTCGCAATAGGACCGTCTTTCTTCTATCGCAACACGGTCAGACATGTCTAGCGTAGCACTGTTACTAAACAATGAATCGAAGTACTTGTTGAAGTTGTCGTAGGTAACCTGTACAAGACAATATGTGACGCGTCTTTTCAGTCGATGTCGATCTGCATTCGATTTTATGTCTCGTCTCGGAGAAAGACAAAAGAAGTCAATTCAGGTACCACACAGCAACCGTTTCAATAAAAGCGAGACATCAGTTGATCACATACATTCCAGCAAAGTCTTGTCGAATATTGAGCAGTTTTGGAATTTCATCGATGTCGATGTCACCATGGCTTTTCTTAAGAACATTCCATGTTACAATGACGTTATCTCTGCTTTAGAGAAAAGTTGGAGAGGTACTGTAATCACGACATGCCTTATAATTAAGCATAGAAAACCACTTTTCATCATTTGGTTACGGCTTTACAGTTTTAGAAGACGAAGAAGAGAACACCAAGAAGAGAGTTCTGCTGAGGACAGTCCCCCTTTTCGGCTATCATGCTATCTACGATTTGATGTGTAGCATATACGATAATTCTGAAAAAGCGGCAGCATTTGTCAATGAGTTATGCCCAGATTTTCCTCGATATTACCGTAAGAATGCGATTTATATAGCATCAGAATTCATGTCAGATTTTCATGTGCTAATTAAGAACTGATCGACAAAGAGAGGAATTCACCGCGCGGCGTCGTTACTTTCTGTCCTGCCGGTCTTTCTGTTCAGGATGTCATCAACCCGCAAGCTGTACTTTCTAAGTTCGTTCTTACCTTTAAGTAATGGAAGTGGTTTATGATTTCTGGTTTTTTTTGTGCTTGAAACGGTTTTTCATAATTTGTTCTTAACGAATGTTCATTTTTTTTTCCAAGGAAGTACAAATTCAATTTAAACTATGAAGACCTACCTCCGGCTTCGTTGGACAGGGATAATGTTACCACTCGACTTCTGAAGTCCATCGACGAGAGAGTTCACGCTGGTAATTTTTGAATTCTTATAATTTCAATTTGCATGCACTCTCACATGTTCTTTTTTTTTCAGAAACGCCAATTCTGCTACGAGATTATCAGAAGGAACTCTGTGAAAGGGCCCTTATGGGCGATAATACGATCATTGCCGCCCCTACCGGCTCCGGAAAAACAGCAGTTGCTGCTTACATAATCAAAAATCATTTGGATGCAAGCAAACGCGCCGGCAGGAATGCTAAGTTATGCTAATATTTCTACTGTTCTTACTTTAACGTACGTAGTAATTAATTTCATTTTGTGCTCGATCGGTGTAGTTCTACGATGTGAGGTATTTTTCTGCCGCCAAAGATGCACTAAGATGAGTTATTAATGCAGCTCTAAAGTCAGTATACGAACTTTTAATAGTGTCCAAGGCTCAAATAGAACGGAAATGGTACAAGTATGTGCTAGCACCAGCAAAGGTGCAGCCTCTGTTAGAAAAAGGCTGTCCCCATCAGTTATCGTGTGGCGCTGGATCGGGCGGGGCTACAATTGCATTGAATATTGACAGACGGGCTCACGATAGCCAACTATTGCCAGCTGTCGTTCTTCCTGGCATACACCCGGTATTTCTATATCATATTTTAATGAAAATTAAGCGTTAACTGCTTCCATCTTATTGATCCTTATCTAGTGATGGGATAACCATTTCAGTCAGTAAAGAGCTTTCAACATCTGAAACTGAAACGCTTGGAAATCTCCATGACCTGACTAGAGGCGGGGCTACAATTACATGGGATATTGACAGACGGGCTCATGATAGCCAACTATTGCCAGCTGTCGTTCTTCCTGGCATACACCCGATCCTATAGCGCCATGTTCGACTACCATGCTTGTGGCTGCTAGTTCGAAAAGCTAAGGGTCTTTTTGTCTAATTCTTTGCTCCATTGAGAAAGCTGCATCGTCGGAATTTTTGGCATAATTTAGATATGTATGTACAGGAGAGTTGGGGGATAAAACGCTGCAAGTCTTGAAAATTCATGTAAAAACAGTGAGAACTTAAGTTACAACCTAGTGTGATGGTTTGTAGTGCATATTCATCACTGTGGAGTCTGATACGCTAGCGGATATTCGATGTTTCTGGTTTAGGTGTTATTCATGACGCCAAATACGATTATCCTCGATCAACAAGCAACGACTCTTCGCAAGTTCCTTAATCATCAGTACGAAGTTAGTACAAGACTTCTCCTCTAATAATTGTTTCCACGCATTTTCGTGGTTATTGTTTTGTTTTATCTATCTCAATAAATTATGTACTTGTGCCGTATGTCTGAAATTGCCATAATATTCTACTTGAGAATGCTTACGATTTTACGGTTTTAGGTTTTTGCCGCTCGAGGTTCCGACAACATTCCACTTCGAGAAGTCATTGCCGCCAAAGATGTCCTGGTCTCAACACCACAACTCATAGTGTTGGTCTCTATTTCTTTTTTTTTCTGTTGTGTGCTTAGTTTCAGTGTTGAATTAGGCTGGCGGTGCAACTTTAACTATTGAAGGAATTAGGAAATAACACTGAATTCATGCCCTTCTACTATTCTCATTGATAACATTCTGCTCTTTTGGACCCAGTTTCTTCCTTGGATTGTCCGCTATTTTGCTGCAATCCCCCCCCCCCCCCACCCCACCCCTCACGCGCTTATTTGGGTTTGTAATGTCTTTCCATTAATTTTTTATACTCCACAAGCACAGTGTCAACTTTATAGGACCAACTTTCTAATCTGTGTATGTGAAGTAGAATGTTTATGTGTATGCATGTAGGTCTCAAATAGAAATCGTGAAGAATCAACCAATCGGGGCCAAGCATTGCACACATATCCCCCAGTGGAAGACGGAAGTTTTACGCTACCTTTCGAGAAGCTGTCGGTTGATTTTATCGGTTTTATTGATTTTTTGCTATTTTTTGTCGAGTGGTCGGTAGGGACATGTCTGCCGGGATTCGTTTCGTCGATTTGTTTAACATGAATATGACAAACGCTTTGTACAAGCTTGTAGATTTATTGGTATTGATGATTTTCTCCATTTTTGCCCTGGAGTCGGTAAGGAACTGTTAAACGGGATTTTCTAATACACTGAATAAGAACATGACATGCGTAGTGGACCTGAAAACTTGTTTATTGATTTATCGAATTCATTGGTTTTTCACTACTTTCCCCATAGTTCACTGAAATCATGTCCACTGGGGTGCTCCAATTTTTATTGGGTATGCAAAGTTGCACCCTTCATCAACTGTCGATGATCAGGGACGCTGCCGCTTACGCAAAGTTGAGCAAGATTAGGTGGGCCGGACACGTGATGCGTTTTAACGACGACCGTTGAACAAGAGCCGTCAGCGACTGGACTCCACGGGACGTTAATCGCACGACAGGAATACCCGATGGTCAGACTTCTTTACGAAGTCCTTCAAGGATAGATACGAAACTATTGAAAATGCTTCGCAAGTGGGTGCGTGCGTCTGACGCACGCACCCTAGTATAAATTGCCCATATCAACTAGGGTTTTCCATCAAGCGAGACATGGGTGCGACAACCATTCTGCGCCCAAGTGCCAGTTTATCGACTTATCGGGTCCGTTGAAAGAGAGTCAGTTGGGGTTAGCTAACATATTTATCATCAAAATTTGGAGTATTTCTAATGAATTTATTGGCAGTACTTGTCGTCATCACTGTGAGATAGCTGGGGTAGTAAAACACTATTGCGGGATCGGATATGTCGCCTAGTAATTGCAAAAAAAAAGATATCGTGGTTTCAGGAATCTTCTCAAGTCAGATGAATCCGATGATTCACAAGACCTAGTACGCACTCCATTTGAACTGACCACCTTCACTATGATGGTTTTCGACGAGTGTCATAGTGCTGTGAAAAATTCCCCCTACGCAGGTAGTTGTTATAAAGTATCAATATTTTCTGGATTGGTGCGAGGTCCCTGCAACTGTTTGACTATACTCGATGTGCGGTATAGCAGCCACCGTCACTGTTGCTTGTGCGACATTGATTATGGTTTATAGGGACTATAGGTGTCTCATGCAACACCAGCGATGTTCCGCCAAGAATTGATAAGTATCGAAAGCGATGTTAGTGGCGTCACTACAACAGGTTGTTGCATTCCACGTGGAGTATATCGGCAGCTGACCTCACACCCGCGGTCATCCAGATTTATCCATGATTCGCCCTGGGTTAAGTCAATACGCTTCGTTTTCACTATCATCATTACCTACATGGCTTCTTCAGCTTGATTCGTTTTGAAATGGCACAGTCTCAAAGTCAAATATTATAAAAAAAATCCTCAAGAAAACTCGGGAAACGGACCTTTTGGACTCTAGCAATTAGGGCGGGGTCAGCGGCTGGCTGGGACAGCGCCGCGATTGGTTGACTGTTTGCAGCCAGCGCCGCGATTGGTTGACTGTTTGCAGCCGTATGCTGCGGAGCGGCCGTTGCGTCGCGGTCAACGCGGCAAGTCGCGGAGAGAGCGCGAAGGCCTGCACGAGTTGCTCGTCACTAATTTAGATAAGGCGAGAGCAGCAATTAGCTGCTGCTACAAAGCGAGCGTGGCCGACACTGACATGGACCGAAACTGCAAACTTGCGCACGCTGAAAATGGACGCCTCGGGGTTATTCGATGTGCTGAACACGAATTTCGCATTCGAATTGCACCTCAACGTCACCTTGTACGGTACGACCAGGTGGAATTTATTGCATTCCTCAGGATCTTATGAAACTTTACAAAAATGGGTGATTTAGTCAATGTGTTATTCCTAGTGAGGATCTTTTCTTCGATTTTTTATTTATGCCACAAGCAACAGTAGTAGTGAATTGTGTTGCTCATTTTTCGGAAAACTGTGATACCTTGATTTTGAGCTCGGATGCATAGAAAGATTGCCAATTTCCTTTTGAAATCAAGAAGAAACAGATGGAGGTTTATTTGAAATATCATACATATGCACTTTCGGATGATGTCCGCTGCTAATTGGATTAGGACATTTTTTGCTTGTTTTCCATCCGCATTATATTCTATTATATTACAATTTCCTTGGAGTGACTGGATATGATATCTTTGCCGTTCTCAGTATGACCTGTGCTAACACCTAAGGACTTGCCGTCGCCCTAAGGCTATACCATCTTGTTTCGGGAAGTTCCTTAGGGAAAATCTGCCAACCACTGCGTAATTGAGGTCACATACACGCACTAACACTTTGGGAAGAGTAGTTGTTGAATCAATAAAAAAAAATTTGAATATCATACCAAGGGATATTCCCATTCCTATCTTCGTGAGAAAAAGGGACGGCGGTAATTCTTTAAAAGGACTACAAACTCACCCTTGAAATACTGAAGCACACAGCAACAGTTTTGATGTGTATACCACAAAGGTTAGACAAATGTAATTGCGAAAGATGGGGCCTCAGATTCGTTTTCAGCATGGTTGAATATGCTACATATTCTTTCCGGATGAGGAAAACTGAGAGTTCAAGGGCTTTAATTTAATGACTGGAATCTATCAATCTCTAAGGAAATGTAACCCTCATAGTAGTAATTTCAAGGTGTTGCGTTATTTTAATTAGTTCATCGGTTCTAGACAGCTTTATGATAATCAAAAAATCTAGATTATCAAAGGGAACAGCCCATTTTCAAAGTTCCATAAGATCCTGAGAAATGGTGAAAGAAATGGAGCTCGTCCACATTTCTTCGCGCTCCCGCCCTATCGGCGGCAGCGCACACACCGCAGCCGTCCCGCGTCCCCACCCTATAATTACTGTAGGCTTACTGTAGGGTCCAAATGGTCACGCAGCCAGAAAACCCTAATTTTCCACCATGGCGGGGATTCCGGCGCGAACGGCGCAGCCGTGCCGCGTGCTTTCTGTGTCCGCGAAAAACGCATCGTCGTTGACGCTCGCTGTATCTAAGTGTAATTTCGCTTTTCTTCAGTGCTTATGCGGTCATATCATCGACTTCATTTTTCGAAGAGGTTCACACCTGGGAGTCGGCTGCCGCAGGTTCCTTCTTGTTTTTTTACCATCTTCCAGCAAGATACTTCAATCACTCATCTAGATAATTGGCTTGACTGCTTCGCTGGGTGTTGGCGGTGCTTCTAATGAAGTTGATGCTGCCAGTCATGTAGTGGGACTATGTGCTTGTTTGGACTGTACAGTAAGTCAGCGATTAATATCTGTTTCATCTGGTCCTCTTTACTGGGCTTTGCAGGTGATTAGTACAGTTCGAAGAAATGTGCAGCAACTCTTAGAGTTCTCTCCCATCGTTTTCGATGGTAATTTTTATACCTTCTGCTCTCTGTAGAAAACTGGTGCTAAATGCATACGTGCGTCAAACGCAGAACCTTTGGTAAGGTACTGGCACTTCCTTGTGATTTTCATGAAATATCTTTCAGGGATGACTGCTCGCGTCTGACGCACGCACGCATCTAGTATAAGTTAGTATAATAAGGAAAGGAATGTGCTTTTTGCAGAAGTCCGCTATTGCAACGATGAGAATGATTATTCACGACTCAGATTCATTGAAACTATATGTGACCTTATGGACTTGTTTGAGGAAAAACTCTACGAGCTTTATAGTATGTTTAAACATATTTTCCTCCAATGTATAATGGATAGGCCTTCGTTTCTCCTTAAGTCCTCATAATTCGTGCTGGCAGTTTCGAAAATATTATTCATTTGGAGCTACAGTAGCGAGCGAAAAGATTGCATTTTTGGTTCTTCGTTCATAATTTCTATGAGGGTTGAACTTAGGGGCTCAAATTTCTTAAGAATATTGCACATAATTATGCGTAAAAGGGGTAACAAAAATCTTACCACTCCACTAAATACCCTTTCGCTGATTTCATATGGGGTCTTAGTTCGCCGAACAAGTGCTTCATATCAAATCATCCCTGAAGTCGTTGGCGCATTCGGCTCTTTTGTGGTGCATTTGGTTAATTTGGCGACTTCTCTCAATTAATTCAGTTTATGAACTACCTCGGCAAGTGAGCAATTGTACTACCTGTAGGAAAACTTCCCAAATGTATTGCTGCAGAAATGGACTAGCAACGACGCAAAAACTTTAACGCCACCGATAGTTGTGAAAAGACGCTAATCCTTAAAGCCTTCTACTGTATGTAGGTGGGCAACTCGTGTCATCACTTTCCATCTAACAAGGAGATTAATTGACACGAACACTTCAGCGTAAAGACCTCATGTTGTCACGGGAAATCTGGGTACAAACATATTTGCCTCTCTTTGGTATATCCAAACAGAGGAATTTTTTTTTTGTCAACACACACACACACTTCTGGTTATAGGTAGAAAATCTTACTATTGGTTCGATAGGTAACTATATTGCTGGGCAAAATTTATTCAGAAGAATTTCCAGTCATGTGCATGTTCCTGCCAAATGTATTGATGATCTCCTAGCTTGATGAGACTTTCAGTACCCTGTCCGGAACATTTCCCGATACGAAATGAGTAGCTTCCATCGCAAACGCAGCCACACTGAAATTATTCGCAATCGACGGCTAAATCTGTTGTGAAGTTCATTCAACCGGTGCGAAAAGGGAGTTGGGGGTGGGGGCACCCCATAAAAGGTTATAGGCTTCATCTTGTAGGCTTAAGCCAAAGCGCTATCCCAAGCCTAAGCCTAAGCTAAGCCTAAACCTATTCCTATGCTTAAGCGTGGGTTTAAAGGGCAATTTATACTAGATGCGTGCGACTGACGCACGTGCGTCTATATGATGAAGAATAGGACCCAGTCGCAGCGCAGACGCACGCGTTCACGGCCTCGCGACGGCCGTGCGTTCTTTTCATTGAAGATGTGCATGCCGCATTGACCGGTCTTCATGGAGAATCCCTCGCAAATGGATGCGTGCGACTGATGCGCGACTGACGCACGCAGCTAGTATAATTTGCCCTTAAAGGCAGTGTCTCAACTCATGTTGGGTGCCGAGATATTCACCGATTCAGGTCCAGCTCGGAGCGCTGATTCCAATGATGTGCTTGATGTCAGAAAACACCTTCAAAAACCCCTACTTTTAAGGCAAAATGGGATACAGGAGCGGACGAGTATTCTTGCTACGTAGCTAGCAAAAGCGGAGCTGAGAAGCTGAGATTGCACCTTGAAATGAACTTCTCAGCAGCAGCTATTATCAAACAAACAAACGTTTCCGTGTTGAAAAACCATGCCGCACCCTCAGCAAGCTCTTACTGCGGAATGAACTCTCTCGTCCACTGGCCGAGAATTTCGAAATTCTCGGCCAAAGAAACCCGTAACTTATGGGGTTTTCGACGTTTCTAGGAAAAACAAAGTACATCGTTGTGCTCAGCGGCTCGCATTCTTTCGACTGACGAACTTTGTCCCTGAGGTGAGACACTGCCTTTAAGAGAGGCCCTCCTAACTCCATTTTCACTTTCAACCGGCAGTGAATGCTGGTGGAGGACCATGGACTAACACTCGTCCATTTTTAATCAATATTAAGCACTAGCTGCCGTACCCGGCTTCGATCGGGTGTTTTATTACCGTGGCTACATCATGCTGCTGAGGCCAATTACTATCATCGACAAATTCATTGAAATCTCCATAATTTTGGTGATCAGCATGTTAACGAAGCCCAGGTGACGTTTCCCATCGACTTGTAGGCGAAAAGTTGGCAAAGCTATTTAGGTGACATTGAATCGACGTATTCGTGCAAAGTGGTTGTCATATTCATACTCAGCATATCGAGGAACCCCGGGAGAGATGTCTTCACCGCTCCATTGGGCGGAGGGGCCAAAAATCAATAAAATCGAAAAATCGATATTTCATGCAAAATGTTTGTCACATTCGTGTTCAGCGTATTGAGAAACCCAAGAAGACATGTCTTTATCCGTCCCGGAGCGTAAATGGGGAAAAATCGATAAAATCAATAAATCAATCTTTCGTGCGAAATGAATGTCATTCTTATTCAGCGTATTGAGGAACTCCAGTAGACACGTCTTTACCACCCCATGATCAAGAATAGCGAAAAATCAATAAATCAATATTTCGCACAAAATGGTTGTCGTATTCGTGTTCAGCGCATTGAGGTACCCCAGTAGGCATGTTCTCGCTAGTCCCTGGTCAAGAGGAGCGAAAAATCAATGAAATCGATAAATTGGTGCAAAACGGTTGTCATATTCGTGTTCAGCGCATTGAGGTACCCAGTAAGCATGTTCTCGCTAGTCCATGGTCAAGAATAGCGAAAAATCAATAAAATCAATAAATCGATAATTTGGAGCAAAACGGTTGTGATATTCGTGTTCAGCGCACTGAGGTACCCAGTAGGCATGTTCTCGCTAGTCCATGGTCAAGAATAGCGAAAAATAAATAAACACAATAAAAAAATACTATAAATACAATAAAATCGATATAATCGATAAACCAATCGATAATCCCAGGTGCAAAGTAGCCTATAGGGGTATCAATAAGTTTCCGGCCTCAACCTGTTCCATCTCTTCTTTCTCAAAACTCTGAGCGCGGTCGTGTAGCGTAAAATCTTCAAGTTCACCATGCCAAGTTTCATGCTCTCAAGGGCAATTTATACCGGATGCGTGCGACTGACGCGCGTGCGTCTATATGATGAAGAATAGGGCCCAGTCGCATAGCAGTCGCAGCTCAGACGCACGCGTTTACGACCTCGCGGCAGCCGCGCGTTCTTTTCATTGAGGATCTACATGCCGTGTTGACCGGTCTTCATGGAAAATCCCATGTAAATGGATGCGTGCGACTGATGCGCGACTGACGCACGCAGCTGGTATAAATTACCCTTTAAGCTGACTCGTTCAATAATAATGGCCGTTTTTTCTAACCTAACCATAGTGGGTTTCACATGCTTTTCGACAGCGCACCCGTCCACAGATTAAGAGTTGCGCTTGCTGCCACACGAGAACGTGGGTTCGAATTACTGAATCACATGTAGTATAGTGTGAACCTTGCACCCGGCAACTATTTTCTGTCTGGTAATTCGAAACAGCATCTTCGCGCGATGGGACTGGATGAGGAAAAGGCCAAAAAGTCGGCTGTTGAAAGATACTCTGAGTCAAATGAGAAAAGCAGCTCTTTGAACGGTTTAAAAAATTCAAATCGAGCCATGAAAAGTGTATTAGTGTTCGAGGGACCTGTATTTTACTACAACAAAATTTCGTCGCTGTAGTTTTTTTGGAAGTACTCTAGGCCGGAAACTTTTTGATACCCCTATATAACCTCCGCCGGCCAGTGGAGAGTCCAGCTGCAAAATTTGGTCCCGATCGGTTCATCTTCCGCGATTTCCATTCGGAACACACAAACACACACACAAACAAACTTTCACTTTTATATATACAGATGCTTGATAGTGCACAACGGGTGTAGGTCGTATGCCTCCTCCTCAGCTGCATTTATATTGCATAGCTTTCGGGTAGTACTATAGAGAGGCTGAGTCTGGGGCGTACTACTACCAATGAATTACGGGTTGTGCGTTACGGATTATCTGGATTTGCCTGATGAAACAACTCGTCCACCCTTCTGTCATTACCCTACCGTGGAGTAGGGGGTACAGAGTTGCAGTTGCCTCTACGAGCAACGCCCTGAAATTATGTTTCACTCCTTTATTTGCTGCACTTTTATATGGAACTAGACGGTATACCCGGCTTCGCTCGGGCGTTCAATTTCTCCCGGCCTTTTAAAGCTGATCCCAACACTTGTTAAACCAAAAAATCTTTTCAAAATATTCATCATTTCGTTATCAGCTTAAGTGACTCTTCTTCATCCCGTCTTCCCCCTCAAAAAATGGTTTAAGTTGCTTGCCTTGTGGATAAATTCTTCTAAAATGCTTGCCTCATCCACTTTCAGCGTTTCGAAAAACCCCAGAAGGCACGTTTTCACCGACCCGTGTGCAAGAATGCCGAAAAATCGATGAAACAGATGAATCGATATTTCGGTCAAAACGGTTGTCATATTCGTGTCCAGTGCACTGAGATACCCCAGTGGACATGTTTTTGCCAGCCCGTTGGCAAGAATAGCGGAAAACCAATAAAATCGATAAATCGATAATGTCATGCAGAATGGTTGCCATATTCGTGTTCAGCGCATTGAGATACCCCAGTAGATATGTTTTTACCACCCCATGGGCAAGAATAGCGAAAAATCAATAAAATCAATAAATCGATAATTTGGAGCAAAACGGTTGTGATATTCGTGTTCAGCGTATTGAGGAATCCTAGTAGGCATGTTCTCGCCAGTCCCTGGGCAAAAATAGCAAAAAATCAATAAAATCGATATAATCGATAAACCAATCGATAATCCCAGGTGCAAGGTAGCCTATAACCTCCGCCGGCCCCTGGAGAGTCTACATGCAAAATTTGGTCCGAATCGGTTGATGCTGCGCGATTTCTATTCGGAACATACAAACGTACATACACACAAACTTTCACTTTTATATATACAGATTGATATGGTTTTGTCAAAACTAATCTTTAAATAGATCAACTTGAGGTCAGGTATACAACTTTGATAAGAGTAGTTCCTAGCACCCCTGGAGTGCTCAAGAACTTCAGAAAGGCACAAGTTCGGGCAATTCAGTTAGTCAGCAGTTTGAAAGATCCTCGTACTAGAAGTACTTGTTCGGATGTTTCAGGAAGCTTCCTATCCTAACAAAGCTGGGCTGGAAGTTTCTTTGTTTTGCAGTACATTCACTTGGGTATTCATAAGCTATACGTTCTAAGTTATAAGCTTTATGTTCGAAACGTTCGTTCACCCGTTCACCCTAAAAACCACTAGTAACGCTAACTCAAGGTTCTTCACCAAAGTCGGATGATGGCTGGATAGACGAGTTGCCCTGTTACGCAGATCCAGGCAACCGCGACGCGAGACAGTATGACAATGGTAGGAGGGCGCTCAGATCTCGCCCGCCTATAATGCCAAAGGATCCCGAAGAATCGCGGCATACGACCGCCGCCCGTGCACAACCGCACTGCTTACCTTCACTCCGTGAATGCACCAGTATTCACTCCCTTCTGGATGCCCTATAGTTGAAGGTGTAGGCCTATGAGTGATTGTGTGGTATCGTTTCGATGAGAATGTTATGCTATCTATGACAAAAGTGACTGATAACTGCGCAGCACGAACGCAGCCCGAACGGCGTATGAGTTTGAACCTAGCAGCAGTGGTTCCCAGTCGCTGCCATCCTATCCTCGATTGTTGCTCAAGGTTTCGTCCCTTCAGCAGCAATTGCTGAGGGATGGCGGCAATTGAGGGGAGGATGGCAGCAACTGGGAATCGTTGCTGCTAGAGTTTCTACCCGAACCATTACGCCGTTCGGCTGCGTTAGTGCTGCACAGTTATCAGAGGAGGAGAACAGAAGTGAAGTCAGGGTGTCGAGAAAGCCCAGAAACTGCTCATGCCTTGGACACATATGAAGTGGAACACCGCCCTTATTTTGCTCCCATGCATTGAATTTAATTTTCGAAGCTGGCAGTACGTCTGCGTATTGCCCGTGCTTTTCAGCAGAGACCGTAGACATTTCGACTTTACGCTGAAAAATAGCAGTGTTTAGACAAGCACACGACATTAACCCAGAACGCTCCTACAGCAACTGTTGGTTCTACTGAGCAGGTCCGATCATATGCCGTTTACCATTCGTTCTCGAGAGCGCCTGCAGACAAACTGTTGCAAGGTCAAGTGTTTTTTCTATTATCCCAGCGCTCAATTCTGTTCAAAGAATCCTGGATGTATTGATATTACTAGACATTATTGTATTTGGTATTGTAATATTAGATATGTGAAAAAGTTTCCGCCCTCTAGCGATAAGTAGTTGTGATAAATAGTTATCGTTGCAAATGCTTTGTAAACGCCGCTTAGTTTTGATGGTTTGACATCTGTCGAAGCATTTTTAGCATTTTTTTGTCCAGTAATCCTACAAAAACGGGATTATTGTACGAAATGGTTAGGATTTTCGTGTTCAGCATCTCAAATAACCCCCTGTACAAAGTTTCGGCGAAATCTTTTTTTCGAAAAATTTGGGGCCTCATGCGGCTTATTCACCAGACTGTGCCCTGTCAGGCTACCATTTGTTTCGGTAGATCTCCCATGGGCTTTCCTAGCAGCGCGTCTAATGTTTTGAAGATGTCGAAAAATGAGTGAAGATGGACGAGGCTTTCTACTGCTGCCTCGTCCGTCTTCTCCCAGAAAGATGGAGAAAGGTTACAGCCCTTGATTGTCCAATACTTTGATTGATGTATCTGTTTTGTTTCTTTTTCAATAAATAATCAATTTAGCTTTAAAAAAAGCGGAAACGTTTTCACATACCTAATACATTAGCGATTTCTTGCTAGCAGTGGCGGTCACAGTCTTGGTTGGAGGAGCAGGAGGGAAGGTGGGAGGCATGGGGAAGTCAAGGGGAACGGACGACCAGAATTTCAGAAATGAGCAGACGTCCAGTGTTTCTTTACAGAGAAGAGTAAAAGCAACCTATCATTTGTTTTCTGTGGGAGCACGCTAGTGGAGGCATCCCAAATTAATTATCGATTACCGTCGTTCATCATGAGAAAGTTCATCTCCTGAAACATTTGAGTTATTCTCATCATAACACTTTCCACAAAATTTTCGCTTCTCAGCTATTTTTTATGCCCGAACGAACATCACTGAAGGAAAAAATGTAATGAATTTTAAGGATATCTGAACTGGGTCAGCACCCACCTCCGACGCATCGTTCCTGAGACAAAATTTACTGAAGAGTCCGCAAAAGCTCAAGCTGTTGAAGTGCTGGAGATTCTTTATGTTCGTTTTGCGTTCCAGTTTTGGTTTCTCTTCTTTGTTTGCGTTGAGTACTTTGTAGGATCTCTATCGAACGATCGAAATGTACCAAGATTTCTCTACCGCAGTAGCACTTGAATATCTTAGAGAACAGATTGCAAAAAAGGAGAGCTCGCTAACTGACTTTTCGCTCCACCATTGGCAAGGTATGGCATATATTTCACAAACAAGTACATAATTCTTCTCAACAGTGGTGATTTCTACTCTTAGCTCTTTTTAGATTACTCGCAAAAACTCGCAGCTTGTCAATCTTCTGATTGTGTTCTCATCTCAGAACTAGTTAAGTAAGTTCCTTGTTCTGCTCACACGGCTTAAAGAAGACTACATCTTTTTTCCAAATGTCTGCTGATCGTTATCTTTTTTATCTTTTTTGGCGGCTATTTCTCTTCCACCAGTATTCTAGCGCTATTAATGTACACTTAATATGGCTGTCGCTTCGCTGCACTTTCCTCTTCGAATTGCATTCAATACGTGACATCGAGGAGAGCAAAGATCGGCGATTCGGTGATTCGCGTAGTAGCTTCTAGGATCGGCTGTTTATGAATCTCGGCATGACTTGAATTTCGTATTGTTTTATGTTCAACTGCACGCGAGATTGGTAGTCAGTTTATTTAAACGGCCAACGTTCCGGAGCTATCTCCTCCAGGGCCTGAAGTGGGTTAAACAACTCGTTGAAGCTGTCCCATTAAGTGCATTAGCAATCAAACTTGACGTTCGAGAACTCGTTTTTCATCCACCGGGAAAGCTCCTACACAAAGAAAATTTTCCGCCGATTGCGTGTAAAGCCTTTACACGCAATCGGGGGAAAATTTTCGAGCGCGCCCAGCATGGGGTGCGTGCGCGGCGCGGCCCTCTTGTGGTAGCGGTCCACCGTCGTTCGTCAGATTTTTGGCCAGGTGAGTGTTTTTACTTCATTTTTTTCCTTGATTGAAGTTTGTCTGAAGGTGTGATGACTGTGCCTGACCGATGTCGACCGGACGGCCCCGCATGCCTCATAAAAACAATAAAAACAAGCATTTGGCGCATGCATGGGGAAAACGTGCAAAATATGAGGCAAGCGGGGCCGTCCGGTCGATATCGGTCAGCCACAGGCCTCATAGCTTCAGATAAACTTCAGTTAAAGGAAAAATGAAAGAAAAACAGTCACCTGGGCCAAGAATCTGACGAATGACTGGGGACCGCTGCCACAAGAGGACCGCGCATTCGCCGCAAGCTGGGCGCGCTCAAGAATTTTCCGCCGATTGCGCGTAAGGACTTTACACACCTCGTGACACGACATTGACGGTGAGTAGCGCCGGGTGACCGCTCGCTCGTCGTCATTGGTTGTGGGCAATGGAGACTGACCGCTCAACCACGACTTGATCAGAATTGACAAAGATCTATATAAGCTATTACGCGAAGTGCCAGCTAATTTTCATCGACTGGTCAGAGAGGTACTGTCTCTGAGACAGAAGTTTCGGTGATTGTTTTAGTGTTTCATGGGTGTTACGTCATACATTTTTATAGCAGGTCGCACATGTGTTTCATGAAAACGATAGATCCTTTACCATTGCATCTTCAGTTCGAAATCGAAGATGTTTTGCTCAAGACTATGGCTTGGATCATCTTGCCAAAGCATGAGTCCGCATTATACGGCACGTTGTACCGACCGTGGTCGCTTTCATCCATTGTTGGGGGATAAACCATCACTGGGAATCAAAAATATTGCGAGTTGAGCACTCCAGAAAGCCAAGCGAACAAATCATTTTCTCTTTTTTCTTTTACCTTTATCAGATCTATTTATCGCAACGTCACGATTCGGATCGAGCTTTGTTTGCGAAGAGTTTTGCCGTTCGCTCCATATCTTCTGTCGTCAGTCTTGTCCACTTTGATATTATATGCTTGGCCTCAGAACACCTCCATGTCGTCCACGTGTCTCTTCTTGAGGTCCTCATTAAAATCCATCTTGTTTCATCACATGTTCTTCTCACAGATGAATCGATAGTATCAGGCTTTACGTCCATCAAACAAGCTTCAAGCCAGTTATGAGCACTGAAGTTGAGACTCAACTAAGGGTAAACGTACGGAGATATATGCGATTTGCAGAATTATTAGTAACTAATTCCGTTGATTCTTGAGTTCAAAGGGTTCTTACTGCAATAACATAGGTCCACTTGCTGCTGCCTATTAGTCATGCCATTTTTATGGCTCTCTATCTCTTTTGTCTGGTATTTCATTGATATTCGTTCTTCTCTTGTTCTGGGCTTGTTACCCCCTTTTTTCATCGTGAATTTGTATAGGTGAAGCTTGTCATGCCGATACGAGAGTTCTTTTTTCAATCTGCTACGAATCGAATCAGTTCGAATGGTTCAATAGCCACAGTAGTTCACATGTTGAAAAAAATCGGCGCATCAATGCTTTGTAAAAGCTGCAAACCTAAAAAAATACTAATGCAGGATGTTTCTTCAACAGTTAGTTCAGGGGTGAGCCTAAAATTTCCACAATTAACTTTTTGTTTCCAGTCAGCTGTGCGGTAACAAAGATGTGGATTTTCGAGCTATTGTTTTTGTTCGAACCCGTAAGGGTGCTTCCGTGCTGGCTAATCTGCTGAACTCTCACGCAGATCTGATCTCCTGTGGTATTCGGGTTGAAACTGTTGCTGGTACGTTCTGTCTTTTTTAAATGCTGCCTCAACTTCGTAATCAGCGTGTACTGGGAGCTTATTTGTTAGTAGTTTATTCAAAATCCATAAGCTTTCGGCGCATAGCGCCTTCCTCAGGCCTTAGAGTATCCCCAGACTTCGCCAGTTCAAAATGAATAGAAATGAACCAGCGATATAAGAGATAAGGATCGTGGAAATGATACGTATGGATTGCACGTTACATCGCCATGGATCGCTGCCAAACGGAGCTCATCGCCCGTACTCTCGAAGATGTGCCCGAAATGAACTGGCGATGTGAATGATAGCAATAATGGAAACGATGCCTATCGATCGCCACGCCCAATTTATTATCATCGCTCTTACGTCTGGGGTCTCCTCATTCACTTTATCCATGTGGCGATCGCCGGCGGTCGTGGCGATCGCGACGACAGCCTGCTGTCGTGGCGATCGCCACGATTGCTGGCGAAGTCTGGGGATACTCTTAATATATACACAGTTCAATATGCAATGGAATTCACGTCAACGTAACAACTGTACATGTAAGACCATCGCTTCGCTCCCTTTCCCCAAGCCTCACATTTCCATACCAAAACCAACATCTTTGGATCCCATGATCTCAGCTGTTGAAGTCGATTTGATGCGAGTGTACCAAAACGAATCGAAATCCTTTCTTGCAACAAATCTTACCACCCAAGAGCTCAGAGGATTGACGAAACTCAAAGAAGCACGGAAAGGATGACTGTCGGTGACAAAGATTGTGCTTTCGTGGTTATGCCTCGAGAGCTCGACAAAGCTTTAACAACTTCCGCCCTTACTGACGAGAGTGTCTACGAAAGAAGCGCGTACAACTGCTTCACTCGCAAGTGTCATATACTAGAAGCAGCAGTGAAGTCTGTTCTTCGCAAGAAATGGAACATGAAGACAGCGTCGAGCTTTCGGACAAATCATCCTGAGGTTCCAACATACTATTCACTGGTCAAAACACATAAACTTGATCAGAGCCGGCCCTTAAGAACGGCTCCGGTTCTCGGTCTGCGCCCTCCTCAGTCGACTACCTCGCCTTTGGACGGAGCCAATGTACTGGTTTTGATTCCACTCCTGCACAGCGCAGGACAGATTTCTACCCATCATATCATATACCGATCGATAGAGAATTTCTTCTACTTCACTATTATGTCCTGAACATCTTATTTGGTTTTGTATGTAAAAAGAAATCAGTGAAAAACCTACTGTTTCCCGCTATTTTCGTCGGTTACACCAGAATTTGTTCCCATAAGCTATTCAGTAGAACATTTGCAATTGGTTTCAGATTATACAGTTTTCCCCCTCTTCTTCCCTGGACTGACCCACTTTTGATTCAGTTCCTATTAACACTTTTATTAGTCACCAGTCTGGCCGTCCGGCTGACGCCGGACTTCCAGACTTTTCCTAATGCTCGCTTCGCTCGCATGGCTTCATCCCTTCTTCATTCAAACAAAGTCACAGCTATTCCACATTTTTGCTATAATGTGTCCCACACCCTTTCCATTGCTTTTTCTCATGTAAAAATGCACTTATCAAAGAGCATTAACCTTCTCGAAGCAATTTTATCATTTGCTCAACTGAAATGGCTTTTTGTAACTATATATAACTGGTCCAACCTGGATTGACCACAGAAAATGGTCTATCATTCTTTGTTTGTTATAACTGGTCAAGTGATAAGAGTCAGTTAGAACATATAAAAGTGGAGGGTGCGGTGTGTTCATAAACAAATGAGAAGAGAAGAACGCGGGGGAGGACGTAAGGAGGAAGGATTCGCACGGATTGCATACTAATCCGCGCAGTGGTCTGACTAGTTTTTTTTTAACGATTTATGTTAGACGCCATCGAATCGATTTAACAAATATGGACCTAACTCATGACATTTCCCTGAGTAGTGGACACCGGCGCACCCCTCCTGCATCGGTAGCTATATTTTCAGGCGCTCCTCCACTTTTGAGCGCCGGCGCACCCCTATCACAGCAGTGGACCCGTCTCTCCCCACTTTGGGCGCTGGTGCACCCCATCACAGCAGTGGACCCGTCTCTCCCCCCCCCCCTTTGGGCGCCGGCGCACCCTTATCACAGCAGTGGACCCGTCTTCCCCCTCTTTGGGCGCCGGTGCACCCTTATCACAGCAGTGGACCCGTCTCCCCCACTTTGGGCGCCGGCGCACCCTTATACAGCAGTGAACCCGTCTCCCCCACTTTGGGCGCCGGCGCACCCTTATCACAGCAGTGGACCCGTCTCCCCCACTTTGGGCGCCGGCGCACCCTTATCACAGCAGTGGACCCGTCTCCCCACTTTAGGCGCCGGCGCACCCTTATCACAGCAGTGGACCCGTCTCCCCCCTCTTTGGGCGCCGGTGCACCCTTCATGTAACGGTGGAGTGGTCGGCATCACTCTAAGCCACGCCCTCGAATTTCGTTCTACACACACACACACACGTGACACACAAAGTAAGCCCGTTATTATAAGTCACCAGCCTGATCGCTAACGCCGGCCTCTCAGGCTTCTTTTAGGCTCGCTTCGCTCGCCACGCTTTCGAGTGATACGTCCTCCACTACTGGCCTGCGCACCAATCTCGCATACGCGGACCCTTCCAGTAGCATCTCTCCCACTTCTCGGCGTCGGCGCACCACTCTTGCAGCTGTGGACCCGTCCAGTGGCATCTTACCCATTGCTGCACTCCGGTATATCAAACTCGCATCCGTGGACCCGTACAGTAGCATATTTTCCATTACAGCAAGCTGGCGCAGCTCTTCCATAGCAGTAGCCCATTTCCCCTGATTTCCCCACCGCCCTTGCTGTTTCACGTCTATCTGGCTGGACCCCTTCTCTCTAAACTATACTCATCCGGATGTTATCCTACACACATCATCCTACATGAATTGATAAACAAAGACAAATAAATACTGAGGTTCATTCATTTTTACTGTGATGTAAACAACTGTGGGTCTTCCAACCGACGAAAAGTGGACAAAAACACCTGTCAATTAAAAATGAAAATTTGCACACTTTTCCTGCATAACTTGACACGCTGGACGTCGTGATGCAATCAGATATTTTCGGTAGGGTCTGGTTCTCTTGTACACACACACACACACACTGACATAAAATGCCAATTAATATTAACTATGATGATAGAACTGAAACTGTTGCGAATATATTGCTTTCGAAAAACGCAAACGGTTTCGCAAGTTTTGACTTGTTCTATGCGAACAGGGTGCCCTCCTCATCTCCTAGGTTTCAGCTATCCTAGGATATTTTTCACTCTATAGAAATTCTTACTTACAGCCGTGTTTCTCCTAATTCCTTCAACCCCTTCCAATCCGTGCAATTCAGTGCTCGACTCCAACTCGAATTTCGTAACCCACAATTCATTCGTTCCGGTCGGCTCACACAGCACACACATTTATTACAATCTTTCATTAAATGTTTGTCGACATTTCCTAATAACGATGCTTCCGTCCAACTTCCTGACATTGCCTTCTTTTGCTTCGTCTTCCCCTCATTTGCGTCTCTCCACTTCTCATTTCCTTCATCTTTTTTAACAAGAAAAAAAAACTGATTTTATTGTTCTTCTACCGGGGGTTCGCCTCGGTCTCCCCCTTCGCTTAAGTGAAGGTGTCTGCCGGGCCCTCGTCCAAAGTGAAGGGGGGAGAGCCTCGGCTCCTACTGTCGCACCTATGGACGAGGCGCCTCCTGCCTGCGGCGGAGTTTTCAGCAATCTGAACACCTATGCGATCATTGGGATCACCTGAGGTGTATGGCAAGACAGGCAATTTTCTTGCCAAGGAACTCGTCCACGCTAAGTTGGATTAGTCCCTCAAAAACGGATTTTCGACTGTTTTATTAGTAATCATGTGCATTATTACTCAGAGTGTCACACACGTCCGGATTCTGTTAGTACGAATCTGTTAGAATCGAAAATGAGGAGAGGCACTGCCTTTAAGTCCTCACTAGGGGTTTCCTCTGTTGAAAAAAAAAGCAGTACACAGGTAAGTTAGTTGTTCTTCTTTGGCTTGGGCTAAAACAACAATTAAAAAAAAAACATCGTGGTCTAAGACGCTGTATGATAATCCACTTTACTGTGTTCATAGTGACAAACCAGATTTTATAGACCTCTGCTGGGAATGTTGCCTTTTATTCAAATGAAAGTTGAAATGCACTTCTTTATATCACATCGGATATTCGTAAACATCAGTGATCTTGTGGTTGTCTTTGGTTGCAGGACTGAACAGTTCTGGAGTTGATACGACAACGAAACGGGAGCAGTTGGAGAAGTTGAAAAGGTCATCAATCTAATGCTATATGCATAAAAAGCAAATTTTGTCATCTCGTCTGTATTTCAGGTTTAGAGATGGAGAGACTCGCGTGCTAGTCGCCACATCGGTTGCCGACGAAGGTCTTGACGTTGCCAAGTGTAATCTTGTAATTAAGTATAATTACGCTAGTAATGAAATTGCTCATGTGCAGCGTAGAGGTCAGTTTTTTTTCTGAAAATTACTTCGACCAACTGTGTCTATCGATCCTTTTCCTCTCTCTCTCTCTCTCTCTCTCTCTCTCTCTCTCTCCCTCTCTCTCTCTCCCTGTTAATCATCCAAATTCGCCACTCTTTGAACGAAGTTTGGTATGACGTAGTTATAAAGAGTTTTAACATTTAACATTTATTGACACGCGGCTACGCGCGGATAAAACAATAAAACCAGTGGATTAGAGCGACAACTGTGCATCACATTACGTGGCTCAGTGAGAAAGCAACGAACACAGAAAAAAATAAAACGGAGAAGGAGACGCAAAACTTACTTCAGAAATTTGTTTACTAAAATTTTGAAATGTTGAATGCGCGGCGGTATACGAAATTTTTTGCTAATTATGTATAGTATCTGGAGTTTGCCATGGAAACAACAGTTCCCAGTTATATTTGGGTGTTCGATAGTTTGATTGGTACATTTAGTAGCTTGAGATGATACATGTCCGCGACTTTTCCAGTAAAAAGGTTTCCACAGCAAAGGCTGGTCCTTTCAAAATCCCTTTCATAAAATCATTGACGACATGCCATTTTTTTGTGGGCGACCAGACAGCTTTGCTTCATATATGTCTTACGGAATTCTGCCGAACTTTCTACTCCTGAGAATTATGATCTTGTCGAATATTCAACGCAATCTGATCAATAGATGCAAAAATTGGTGAAAACAAAATATTCAGTGTCTGGTCGAAATGAACCATGCAATAAAGAGGCACCGCTTGTGGTGAGCTGCGATTAATTTCAATGCCGTTATTAGTAACAACATTAGACAACGTTCTTCATAATCTTACAAGTAAATCAGTTTTGAAATTATTGCCTCATACTATCGGACAATTCAGAAAAGCTGAGCAAAAACTTGTTTTCTAGGCAAGTGAAAGTGTGTATTAACCCTTCCTACCTCAATTCAAGTCTCTAAACCACTAATGAAATATGAGAGAAAACCCTCTGGAACGAGTGATACGATAACTTTTCTTGAAACGAGAGCTCTCTTCTGTAGAAAAAGTACGACATGAAGTCACTATTCCCACACTATTCCCACTTATTCACCTGCCCTTATCCGCGCCGTTATCCGGCGGCAAAAGCCCGCTTAACGGTGCGGATGACTTATAGGCAAAAACGTACGGATAACGGATAACCAAACGGATGCGGATAACACGCTCATCCCTAATATGGATGTAGTGGCCATACTTTCAATTGTGTATGATGACATTGTTTTGTTTCATGATGACATTGTTTTGTTTCTAACTCAAGGTCGTGGACGTGCCGAGAACTCGCGGAGTATCCTACTAACTCAAAACACAAAGTTGAAGGAACAGGAGGAGAAGAATATAGTTAAGGTGGTCTAGTTATAGTTATAGTTGTTACGATTACTTTCTCCAGTGGGATGTGCTTTTGTCCCTTGCAGGAACGCTTAATGAGGAGGGTTCTTCGTGCCATTGAAGAAAACCGAATCAATCTTGTTGCACGTGTGAGTGAAGTCAAAGATCTGTCTCATCTGCTTTCTGGAATTTGTTTACAGTTGCAGGTTAGAAAAGCTGCTGAAGATTTATGGGTAGAAATCCAAAGAGAAGATGATATTGAGTCTCGGCGAATAGCAGAACAAAAATCCTTGGGAATCATCTACAAACTGTTATGCAGGTCCCTGTAAACAACTGGTTTTCGATCATTTCAATGCGTAGCACCTTGAATCTATACTTATTCTAGTAAGTGTGACGAGACGCTCTGCACATCAAAGGACATCAAAACCAGAAATTCGCAGTACTGCGTTTGCAACCCATCTTTCTGGTCCAAGGTTAGGAACGAGGAAATTTGCGGTGATGCAAGGGAGGCCAGGTATGGTGCCGTTGCAAAGGTACGTTCTGAGGTTTTTCATTTTACTGAAGGTTAAACGTAGCTGGTGGTAAAATATGTAGTGTTCGATCGCTCATCGAGTTCATCTTTTTTTATACACAAACATCAAATAGGCTGCAAAAGCCGGAATTTCTGTACTCTATTGGCTAGTTTGTTTTCTAGTGATATTTATTAAGTTGTAACATAAGTTTCCGTTGTTTTCGCTTAGGGATATCGCCTTGATTTTTTGGTCGAATTCTCCGGAAAGGTGACTAGCTTGCTCAGAAATTTTTAATTGTGCTTTGTGTAGCACGAAACTGACTCTAACGTAGCGCCGATTATCAGATCCCAAGAATGTTTATTGTGCGAGAACCGATTTGGCAAAGTAAGTGTTCTCCAGCACTGCCAGTATTAGTTCTTTGCCTCGTAGTCCACGGATTTCTGGAACAATGGAGTCGAGCTCCTCCTGCGGTAAAAACGGCAAAAGACCAGCGACTGGCGTGGTTCATTCTTCGATTGATGCGTATTGTTATTCGATTTTTTTATAAAACTTCGTTTTCGAAAATTTCAAAACTGCGGAAACTTATGTTACAACCTAATATTTGGATAAAAATATGACTTAAATTTGATGGAGCTGTTAGCGCTCACGAAAGCCTAGTTCAATACGAATTCAAGGAAGAGTCAATTATGCTATTTTACTAACTAGTGGCCCCGTAAGCCACGTTACTATGCTAATTTCCAAAGTGTGAAAATATTGGCCCGGTGTGGTTTTTCGCGCGCGTCAACAGGTTGTGTGAGATTCACGTCCTCAACTCGAGCTACACTATTTCACAACTGTATATGTATAGCTATAACATTATTCAGTCCAAAAAGAGCACGTAGCGTAGCGAATGAGAGAAGATAACTGACAGAATCCGTGGATCAATTTGCTTTGTTCCTTCCATCTCTGTCTTTCGCGAGCAGCGAGCATACCAAGGACCGCGTGAAATACAGAACACAACTGATTTTGTATTGTACAAATCACTCAGTCAGTAATTCAGTAAGCCAATCATACACACACCCTCAGCATTATCACTGTATGTGCCTATCCCATCCTTCTAATTCAAACCGAACTTATTCTGAAAACTTTATACTTTTCCAAAGTTTTGAACAAAAACTGAAAGAAAACATTATTGTGAGAAGAGAATAAGCATCACGAGCGCCTATTTCCACCAATCATCTTTGTCATTCCTCATCGATATTCACCGACACGACGTGGCTCGTTTGTACTAAACCAAAAAGTTCCAAGTGATGATTAAGAAAGTGATTAAGAAATTACAAAGCAATGAACTTCTGACTATTCAAATTCACGTGACCTAGGGAAGGGAGATGATCAACAGGGTTGATGGGATAAATGAGTAGGAGCATAAGTTATTGGTTATTTTTCGCTTAAGCTCAGGAAACGAAGATGCTCCATGAGATTGATGGGATACTTGAGGAGGTGAACCACGGTGTTGGCGGGATACATGGGATGGGTGCGTAAACAACTGTCTAGGCTTTTGCCTGAGTTTCTGGAACGGGAGGTAATCCACAAGGTAGGCGGGATACATGAGGTGGGTGCGTAAGTTATTTTCTAGACTTTTGCCTGAGATTCTAGTAAGGGAGGTGGTCCATAGGGTCGGCGAGATACATTGGGTGAGTGCGCAAGTTACCGTCTAGGTGTTTGCCAAAGCTTCTGGACAGCGAGGTAATCCACGAGGTTGGCGAGATACATGGGGTGGGTGCGCAAATTGTTGTCTGGGCCTTTGCCTAAGCTTCTAGAAAAGGAGGTAATCCACAGGGTTGGCGGGATGCATGAGGTGGATGCGTAAGTTATTTTCTAGACTTTTGCCTGAGTTTCTAGTAAGGGAGGTGGTCCATAGGGTCGGCGAGATACATTGGGTGAGTGCGCAAGTTACCGTCTAAGTGTTTGCCAAAGCTTCTGGACAGCGAGGTAATCCACGAGGTTGGCGAGATACATGGGGTGGGTGCGCAAATTATTGTGTGGGCTTTTGCCTAAGCTTCTAGAAAAGGAGGTAATCCACAGGGTTGGCGGGATACATGAGGTGGGTGCGCAAATTATTGTCTATACTTTTATATCAGTTTCTGGGAAGGGAGGTAATCCAGGGGTTGGCGAGATGTGGGTGCGCAAATTATTGTCTGGGCTCTTGCCTGATCTGAACGGGAGGTAGTCCATGGGGTTGGCGGTTGGCGGGACACACGGGGTGGGTGCGCAAGTTACTGTCTAGGCTTTTGCCAAAGCTTCTGGGGAGGGAGGTAATCCAAGGTGTTGGCGGTATACGTGGGATGAGTGCGCAAATTATTGTCTGGGCTTTTGCCTAAGCTTCTAGAAAGGGAGTTAATCTACAGGGTTGGCGGGATACGTGAGGTGGGTGCGCAAATTATTGTCTAGGTTTCTGCTTGAGCTTCTGGAAAGGGGCAATCCACGGGTTGGCGAGATACATTGGGTGGGTGCGCAAATTATTGTCTAGGCTTTTGCGCGAGATAGCGGCTCCGTGAGTTCCTTGGCTCAAAGTGTCACCGCATTCTATCAGTGTTGGTATTAGAGTTCGAGTAGACTGTCTGCAAACAAACCTAATTAAGCACTTCATACAGTCTGAACACCTGTCTGAATAAAACTAGATTTTGAGAAACTCAAACTAAACAGTGGCAAACAGCTTGTCGAGGAGTCACAAAATGCCAGAATTGACTGATTGAAATTTTTCACGACCACGACCTTCTTTTTTGACGACCAACGGACACGTCTCCCTTTTGCCTGAAGCCAACACCGCTTTGCCACTGAGCCAGCCAGCCGAACTCAAGGGAAAATCCCGACCAACAGACCTCGCCACTTCACTACTGGCCCAGTCGAACCCAACGGAAAATACCGACCAGTGGACATGTGTACACGTGTGCCCCTTTATCTG
Source organism: Ancylostoma caninum (assembly GCA_037903475.1). Taxonomy (NCBI): domain Eukaryota; kingdom Metazoa; phylum Nematoda; class Chromadorea; order Rhabditida; family Ancylostomatidae; genus Ancylostoma; species Ancylostoma caninum. The sequence continues at coordinate 292,932 of JBAJFG010000174.1, forward strand.
ACACCGGCGCAACTTTGCTGCTGACAGCGTCGCAGTTAAGGGAAATTCCTGACCAACGGACCGGTGTGCAGCTTAGAGGGGACCAGCGCTACTTTACCACTGGCCCAGTCGATCCAAAAAAAATTCTGAGCAACGGACTCGTGTGCCCCTTAACCTGCCACCAACGCCTGTTTACCACTGGCCCAGTCAAACTCAAGGGAAAGTCCTGACCAACGGACCTTTGTGCCGCTTTACCTGACACCAGCGCCTTTTTAGCATTAGCCCAGTCGAACCCAAGGCAAAGTGCTGACCAACGACCCGTGTGCCTCTTTACCACAGACCAGAACCTCTTTACCACTGGCGGGAAAGTTCTGACCAACGGACCCGTGTGCCCCTTTATCTGAGACCAGCACATGTTTACCACTGGCTCAGTTGAACCCAAGGGAAAGTCCTGACCAACGGACCCGTGTGCATCTTTACCTGAGAGCGGCGCCTGTTTACCAATGGCCCAGTCGACCCCAAGGGAAAGTCCTGACCAATAGACCCGTGTGGTTCTTTTCCTGAGACCGACGCCTGCTTATCATTGGCCCAGTCGACCCCAAGGGAAAATGCTGACCAACAACCCATGTGCCCCTTTACCAGAGACCAGCAACTGTTTACCACTGTCGGAAAAATTCTGACCAACGGACCCGTGTGCCCCTTTATCTGAGCCCGGCGCAATTTTGCTGCTGACAATCGCAGTCAAGGGAAAATCCTGACCATCGGACCCGTGCGCAGCTTAGAGAGGACCAGCGCTACTTTACCACTGGCCCAGTCGATCCAAAAAAATTCTGAGCAACGGACTCGTGTGCCCCTTAACCTGCCACCAACGCCTGTTTACCACTGGCCCAGTCAAACCCAAGGGAAAATGCTGACCAACGACCCATGTGCTCCTTTACCTGAGACCAGCGCCTTTCTACCATTAGCCCAGTCGAACCCAAGGCAAGTGCTGACGAACGACCCGTGTGCCCCTTTACCACAGACCAGCACCTGTTTATGCTGGCGAGAAAGTTCTGACCAAGGGACCCGTGTGCCCCTTTACTTCAGACCAGCACCTGTTTACCACTGGCCCAGTGGAACCCAAGGGGAAAGTTCTGACCAACAGACCCGTGTGCCCCTTTACCTGAGAGCGGCGCCTGTTTACCAATGGCCCAGTCGAACCCAAGGGAAAGTCCTGACCAATAGACCCGTGTGGTTCTTTTCCTGAGACCGACGCCTGCTTATCATTGGCCCAGTCGAACCCAAGGGAAAATGCTGACCAACAACCCATGTGCCCCTTTACCAGAGACCAGCAACTGTTTACCACTGTCGGAAAAATTCTGACCAACGGACCCGTGTGCCCCTTTATCTGAGCCCGGCGCAATTTTGCTGCTGACAATCGCAGTCAAGGGAAAATCCTGACCATCGGACCCGTGCGCAGCTTAGAGAGGACCAGCGCTACTTTACCACTGGCCCAGTCGATCCAAAAAAATTCTGAGCAACGGACTCGTGTGCCCCTTAACCTGCCACCAACGCCTGTTTACCACTGGCCCAGTCAAACCCAAGGGAAAATGCTGACCAACGACCCATGTGCTCCTTTACCTGAGACCAGCGCCTTTCTACCATTAGCCCAGTCGAACCCAAGGCAAGTGCTGACGAACGACCCGTGTGCCCCTTTACCACAGACCAGCACCTGTTTATGCTGGCGAGAAAGTTCTGACCAAGGGACCCGTGTGCCCCTTTACTTCAGACCAGCACCTGTTTACCACTGGCCCAGTGGAACCCAAGGGGAAAGTTCTGACCAATAGACCCGTGTGGTTCTTTTCCTGAGACCGACGCCTGCTTATCATTGGCCCAGTCGACCCCAAGGGAAAGTCCTGACCAATAGACCCGTGTGGTTCTTTTCCTGAGACCGACGCCTGCTTATCATTGGCCCAGTCGAACCCAAGGGAAAATGCTGACCAACAACCCATGTGCCCCTTTACCAGAGACCAGCAACTGTTTACCACTGTCGGAAAAATTCTGACCAACGGACCCGTGTGCCCTTTTATCTGAACCCGGCGCAGTTTTGCTGCTGACAATCGCAGTCAAGGGAAAATCCTGACCAACGGACCCGTGCGCAGCTTAGAGAGGACCAGCGCTACTTTACCACTGGCCCAGTCGATCCAAAAAAATTCTGAGCAACGGACTCGTGTGCCCCTTAACCTGCCACCAACGCCTGTTTACCACTGGCCCAGTCAAACCCAAGGGAAAATGCTGACCAACGACCCATGTGCTCCTTTACCTGAGACCAGCGCCTTTCTACCATTAGCCCAGTCGAACCCTAGGCAAGTGCTGACGAACGACCCGTGTGCCCCTTTACCACAGACCAGCACCTGTTTATGCTGGCGAGAAAGTTCTGACCAACAGACCCGTGTGCCCCTTTACCTGAGAGCAGCGCCTGTTTACCAATGGCCCAGTCGAACCCAAGGGAAAGTCCTGACCAATAGACCCGTGTGGTTCTTTTCCTGAGACCGACGCCTGCTTATTTGGCCCAGTCGAACCCAAGGGAAAATGCTGACCAACAACCCATGTGCCCCTTTACCAGAGACCAGCAACTGTTTACCACTGTCGGAAAAATTCTGACCAACGGACCTGTCGTGCCCCAGGGTCCTCGGCGGTTCAGTGTGTCAGGATGAACCCCGAGCACGACTGGCCGCGTCGGTGGAGGGTGCGCTTCCTGGACCTAATGGCGGCCTACCCCCACAGACGTACCCGGCCGTATCCCATGGTAAGCTCCCACCTCCCGTCTCCCCTCACCAGGTCCCTACGCTGAGCCCCCAACCCTGGCCCCGCCCCTTGGTACACTTGTTGGTGACCTTGAAGGTGATGCAATACATGGATATATCTGCATTAACACAAGCGCTGTAGATGGTGTTTATTATACAAGAAATCACACAATATCAATACACGACAATCAATCAATGGTACAGCGATAGATAGGATTAGGGCCAACTCAAACACGGTGGATGGTAGATGGTGTGCACGACGGCCAAGGTGTTGGTCAACCTGCGGGAGGACCTGCTACTCCAGATGGTATGAGGTGTTCAACGGACGCGAGGAATACACGGCAAGAATACACGACACGAGAGCGAACCAAAACACGACCGTCCGGCGTGACCGCAGAGGCGCGACTGATTTCGAAAATCAGCCGCACCGCGCAGTCCGCACGCGGCACGGCGTGGGAAGTACCGTACGCCAGTGCGCGCGGCGGGACCCGGCCAGAGGGCAGAGTCGCGCACGGCGCGACACTGGGGGGCGCCGAAAAAACTTGCCGTGTGAGAAAGCGAGAGAAAAAATAACATGGTATGTAGCAGAGCTACTTGCAGGTCAGCCGCCATGCGAAGGTAAACCTACGAGTCAATGGTATATGGAGGTGTGAACACAATGCCTACGAGTCAAACTAGGCGTCGCACACACTTACCTACGGGTATCCTACAGTGCGGCGCAAGGTTTGCCCGGAGGCAATGGTCTCCTGATCGTATGTATCGAGTGAGGGTGAACGATGGACGAGCGACGGTGGGCGGAAGTATAAACGGAACTTGTTCGACTTGCTTGCTTGGAGATGGAGCGGCGGTGATCGAGTGGCGTTGAACTGACGTGGCATAATCGAAGGCGTTGACTGACGACGGCATGACGTTGGAGTGATGGCGTGGCAGTACAGCGGCTCGAAAACGGACGGAGTTCAGCGGCTCGACATTGGTGGATTGGCTCGGGCGTGGTGGCTGACAGCGGCTCGACAGTGGTGGAATGGATCGGATATGGCAACTGGCAGCGTCTCGACACGGACCTAAACACATGGATTGGAAAAATTTACCTAGTGCGGGCCGAGGCGAGGTTGAGGATCCGGTGTTTCTTGGTCCTCATGGTGTTTTAGAGGTGGGTAAGTCCCAAACCGAAAGATAGTAATCAAGCAAGGCGAACGTGGGGGGTTATGGTATTTTTGTCCCGTCCCGCGTGAGGGGGTCATACACCGTCCACACATGGTAGTCAACTGTGACTCGATAGGTATCTGAAATGATGATGTTGTGATGGTTTACCTAACATAGGCCATGGTGAGGTTAGGGTCATTGCTGAAAAATGGTATGCAGAGTAACAGGATACGTTACCCATCGAAACAAGCTGTAACCGACTCAAAGGGTATGGTAAATGGTAGGTATAATTGAACAGCAATCTAGAGAGTAGTTTGCAAGAGGTAGAAAGGATAAGAGACTTACCTGTGCTTCGTACCAAGTGCAAATCGTACCCGCTTCACTGCTCGTGGTGGTTGGATTCGAGTTGGCTTGGGCTTGTCGCACGGTTTTGGATCTTCCTTGGCCGTGACTTCGAGTGGGTAGAGCTGGTTGATGGATCTCTGCAATTCATGACCGTTCGACATGCGGACGGTCACGTATCTGGGCACGTTGGTCTTACTGTGCTTTATACTGGTAATGATGGCAAGAGGCCATTGGCCCCTAGGTATGTTCTTCTCGGCAACAAGAACTACGTCTCCTACCGAGGGAACTAATGGTGTGGACCGTCCTTGACGGATCCGTTGTTGGTGGCGATGTGCTATGGTGGTAAGGTAGTCCTTGTACCAGATGTCCCAGAACTTATTCAACACTTCAAGTGTCTCAGCATACCAGTCGGATAAGCGATGAGAGGGAAAATAAGGATGATTGCGTTGGTGGGGAGGTAGCTGAAGCTCCACTTGAGGTGAGATGAAGTCCTTTGGTCTGAGAACAAGGGAAGATGAACTGGTATCGCTGACGGATAGAAGCGGGCGAGAGTTCAGCACTGCTTCTATCTCGGCAACTAGGGTATGTAGTTGTGAGAATGGTAGTAAGGTATGGTGGATCGCTTTTTTGAATGCTGATTTGAAGAGACCAACTAGACGTTCATAAAAGCCCCCTTTCCATGGTGAAAGCGGGGTGTTGAACTTCCAGGTGATCCTTCGGTTGGCAAATTGGGATGATAGTTTTTCAATGGTATCTTTGTTATAGATGACTTTTTGAAGAGCGTCATTCCCTGATGTGAAGGTGGTAGCGTTGTCACTGATGATGAGATCTGGTGTGCCTCTTCGTGCTATGAAGCGGCGAAGGGCGAGAAGAAATTCGAAGGCGGTGTTGTTATGAACCAACTCGAGATGTACTGCACGAGTTGCCATACAGGTGAAGAGACAGATCCATATCTTGGCCTGAGAATGGAGCTGATCGCGGTAGTATACCGGTCCCAGGTAGTCTAGGCCAACATTCTGAAAGGGTCTGGAACGGTTGACTCTTTCAGGAGGTAGGCTAGGCATCTCAGGATAACGGTATGCATGTCCTTGGGATTTCTTGCAGATGGTACACAGCCGAAGGATCTTGGTAACCGTGCTCTTGATGGATGGTATGAGGTAAGAGCTACGGAGTGATGCGATGGTAGAATGGACACCTGCATGGTAGTGGGTCTTATGGTAGTACATGACGAGAAGGTGTACCAGACGATGTTCCGGCAGGAGAAGGATTGGTGCAGGCGACTGATGCGATGTCCTTGCATTATCTAAGCGATTCGGACAACGAATCAGACCGTCCGATGAGCGGTGTGCGTTTAAATGATCAAGTGGTAGGCGTTTCAGGGTAGTTTCGCACTCTTTATAATGTTCGGTAATGAGAAGGGTTTCCGCGGTGATGATCTCGCGGGCAGAGATGTCTTTTGATGGTGTGACGGTAGTAAGGTTTAAGGTTTTACTTGGTATGCCGGTTCTGGTAAAAAGCGCCTTAACGAATTTGAGCACATACGCCGTAGAGCGTATGAGCTTAAGGTAACTACTGGTAGCGGTAAAACGGATGGGAGATTGGTATGGTTTATCTGGAATGACTGTGATGGCCCGAAATTCGTATTCTGCCTCGGAGCCTGTGCCCGGCGGCAGAGCGAAATCCGTTTCGGCCTTAGGCCATTCCGATGGTGGTTGCTGAAGAAATGGTGGTCCTTGCCACCAAATGTGGTTTTTAGCTTCCTTCGTCGATAGCCCACGAGTTGCACAGTCAGCTGGGTTAACCTCAGACTGAACGTAGTAGAACTTCGTTTGGATATCGGCGGAGGTAAAGGTAGCAAGGATGGTACGGATCTGATCAACTCGATTCTGAACAAAACGCTTCAGAGGTCGAGTTGAGTGAACCCAATGTAATGTTATTAATGAGTCTGAAAAGAGATGTATGGTAGTGATTTTAAGGTTGAGCTGTGAATGGAGGAAGCGTGCTAGACGCACGCTTATTAATGATGCGAGAAGTTCTAGTCGTGGCATGGTCACTTGTTGCTTGGTTGGTGCCAGCAGTGACTTGGCCATGACTAACCGAGATGTGGTAGATGTTGGTGTGCGGCAGATAAGGTATGCACAGCATGCAAAGAGACGTTTGGAAGCGTCTCCAAACACTGCTAGCTCATATGTAGCTGCTTCATCGTTGGAAGCGATGAAGCGTGGTATTGGTGGTAAAGGGTGTTTAAGGTTTCGCACCAATTCTCGCCACTGTTGATGATCCTCCTCTTTGAAGGGTTCATCCCAGAGGTAACCTTTTTTCCAGATGTCCTGGATGAAGATCTTGAATGGTGCAAGGAATGGTGTTAGAAGACCCAGAGGGTCAAAGGTAGAAGAACATGCACTGAGAGCTGTGCGCTTCGAGTACACATTCTGAGATGATGTTTTAAATGGTATCAGAATGGTATCTGCTTGTGGATTCCAGGGAATCCCAAGCAGCTTGACAGATGATGGATTTTTGACTCGATCTGATGGTTCGATGGAATGGTTAACGGTATCAGAGTTGCACAAGAACTCTCGAAGGTTCATGTGCATCGAGTCAAATAGGGTTTTAGAAGAATGGTATTTCTTGATGGCCTGCCGTTCCGACGAGGCACCAAGAAGGACATTGTCCACATAGGTATTTTTCTCGATCTCCTTGTTAAGTGGCTTAGATGGATCTTGATGAAGGTAGTAGAGGATAGACGCAGCTAGAAGAAATGGTGATGCGGTTATGCCAAATGGTACACGGGTAAAGCGGAAAATGCGTATGTTATCTGGTGTTGGTGGTAGGTAAGGATCGCGGAGCCATAAAAATCGAGTAGCGTCGCTCTGATTCTGCTGAAGACGAATCTGGAGAAATGCTTTCTCGACGTCCGCAACAAGGAGGTAGCGAGAAAGACGTGAACGAAGGAGAATACCTACGAGATCCGGCAGAATTGCCGGACCCGAATGTAGGCAATCGTTCAAGCTCGGAGCGCCTTTGTAATGCGAGGATGCATCAAAGACGACCCGAAGCTTAGTGGTAGCAGATGATTCCTTGATGACAGCTTGGTGTGGGATATAATAGACTCGGTGGTCATCGAATTGATGTTCATCGACCTCCTCTATTATTCCCTTGTTATGGTAGTCACTGATGGTATTAGCGTATTCCTTCCAGAGATGTTGTTTAGACTGGAAGGAACGAAACTGGCTTTGAAGGCGTTTCAAGGCTAGCATTTTATTATCGGCAAGACGAGGGTGTGAGGTCTTCCAGGGAAACTGGACGTGTAGGTAACCGTCAATGATTTGAGCGGTATCCTGGAAACGTTTCAGAATCCGTTGGTCTTCGTCCTTGTCTACCGATGGATCAGGATCTTCGGTAATACCGAGACGATCAAGATCCCAGAATTGTGTTATGGTATCTTCCTGGTAGGATGATGATGGATTTATGGTAGGTGGTGAATTCATGGTAGATGGTGGACTCATGGTAGACGATGACTGAGTCGCATGTCTCAGTAAATCAACGAAAAAATGTGGAACCGGAGACAACTGGACCGAAGCGCGTCTGGACTAGCATCAACCCTGAGGGTAATTGCTTCGGGATGTCCTTCTTGAGAACCTCCCAGAAGTAATCTATGCCCAACACGATATCTGGGGTCACATGACTTCTTGCGGACAGTGAATCCGGATCGATACGGTAAGAGCGAAGGGTGTGACGATCTTCTTTGCTGAGATGGTAGGGCTTGAAGGATTTGGTTAGGACTTCGCGTGTGCGAAGCTTAACCGGTAATGGTTTATTAGTTTTATCAATGAGGTTGGTGGTGACGATGCCGGACTCTTCACTGGACCTGTGTCCTCCAAACCCGACTACGGTAAGAGGTTTGGTATCTTGAGGTTCGAGTGAAAGGCGTGAGGCAGCGTCTTTGGTGATGAAACTGGTTTGAGCACCAGAATCTAGCATGATGTTAACTGACTGTAAAGTGCCCGTTTCCTCATTACGGATATGGCCTTTTACAGTCATGAGGAGTGATCGATGGTGTTCTGGAAACGATGTCAGGGTGAAGGAATCATCGCTCAAATAAGCGTTGAATCTGTCTTCATCCGTGTCATCGAAGGTATTATGGTGTTGTGGTATGGTGTTGCGGTTGGAATGGTACCTCCGACGAATCGGAGAAAGACTATCGCGCGGCGTGTTGCGGAATCTAACCGAGCGAGATGGTGAGTTAGATGGTGTGCGATAGCGACTGCCATGATCGTAGGTGCGGTCAACGGCACGTCGGTAATCGCGGTATGGTGAGTATTCTCGACGTGGAGATTGATGGTAATATCTGTCACGTGAGATACGTCTGAATGGTGATGGTGAATAACTGCGACGAGGAGAATGGTGTGTGTAATTCCTGTCGCTGCGGTATGGTGATCTAAATGGTGATGGTGAATGATTGCCACGAAGAGAATGGTATGGGTAGTTTCTGTCGCGGCGGTATGGTGAATAAGGTCTAGATGATGTAACGCTGTCACGCGACGAGTCCCTTGACGGGAAGCGTTCGCGTGGCTGGCGATAGGTATTACGGCCGTCGTGACGACGAAGTTCGCCACGATGGCGTGGTGGTAGGTTGGTAGGACGAGAGTCCATATAATGGTTACAGAGGACTTCATGGTGTTTGCCGCCGCATAGTGGGCAGGTAGGGTACTGACATGTGTTGGCTGTGTGCCCTGGATGGAGGCACATCCAACACAAGTTAAAGTTTCTGACTACCATGCGGCGAACGTAAGGCCGCATAGATGTTGTACAGCGGGTCGGTCGATGATTACGCGAACCGCAGAAACAGCACCTATGCGGATCAAATGATTCAGGAGATGGTGACCGCGTACGGTTAAATGGTGAGATGGTATTAAGAGCAGGTTCAATAGGTTCAGAAGGAAACTGACTATCATCAAGCTTTTCAAGTTCTTGAATAAACTCATCAAGACCAACAAGAAACTCAGACATTTTCCAAATTCTACCTGACCGATGTTCCATCCTGTTCACTTCCAGCTGCGTTTCTCGAGGGAACTTGTTCCTGATGAGCTTCTTCAGTGCCAACGACGTCGACGTGTCCTCGAACCGATTGAGCTGTAGGATGCACGCTTGGACTTGACATAGGGTGTCCCGCAGGGCGGAGGCTGACGCAGACGAAACGGGCAAATTCTCCAATTTCTGCAAAAAGAAATGATGAGTGAATTGCGGACGGTCATAACGCCTACGAAGTGCCTCAACGGCAAGATGGTAGTTAGCAGGATCAGTGATGTCGTATCCCTGTACGACCAAGGCGGCACTACCCTTAAGGCTGTTTGCCAGATGGATGAACTTAGCAGCCGTAGTAAGATTGGGATTGTCATGTACCGCAGCCTTGAACTTAGCCCAAAAGTCGTAGTACATGGCGAAATCCCCATCAAAGGTAGGTAGCTCCACCTTGCGGAGCTGTACAGATGCGAGATCTACAGACAATGGTGGTGATGGTGAATGGTTCGAATGGTATGCGAGATGCTCCAAAGGGCTAGAATAAATCTGGTCCTGTGGAGAGATCCCACGGCGATGGTGGTTGGTATGTTCGATGTTATTAATGGTATTGAAATGGGTGGAAGTGCGTTCTTGCTCCAGGCGGATGCTATCCGCGAGTTCCCTCTCTTTGATGAGAAGGTCTTCGAGGTTAGCTATCATGGTGTTAGCCTGGGCTTCCACATCGTCGCCATTGTGGTCTTGCCAGTATTGCTCGAACTGAGTGGTGAGTTCGTCCGAGTTGATTTTATCCTTGATAAAGTCAAGGGTATAATCATAACGGTCCTGGAAGGTGTCACGAGCGGTTTCGATGTTAAACTTCATGTTCGTGATATCCGCATTGCGGCGCTGAAGCTCGCGTAGCTGGACCTCCGGAGCTGCAGTCGAACGGTAGATGGTACCATAGTTGTCCCCCGCAGCGTTGACCAAGCGCATCAGGTTGTTGATCGCATTGGTGAGTCGTGATCGACATCCACGGAAAGTTGACATCGTCAGTTCGCTGTACCGCTTCGATACTATCTGAAAATACGCATATTGACATTGTGTGATTTCACCGCGCAGTAACACTGGCCAAATGCACTGCAACGGTGCAGAGCGCTAATGGTGTTACGACCAGCCCGATGTAAGCAATACGACAAACCGAGCAACAAGTTACGCTTGCGGATGGCAGGGTTGGAGGGAGATTGTAGTGGCCGCGCAAGGTAAGACGGGATGGTGGAATGATAACCATGGTATTGATACCGGAGCGCTCTAACCTGGTAAGAACTGCGATGGTAAACATACACCCCCGGAGACTGAGGCCAGGCACACAAGAACTAAGGAAAGGTTGTTGCGCGTGTAAGAGCCATAGGTAGATCAACAGTCTAGGCGCGTGCGAATGTGCAGCCTGTATGAGCCAGTTGACGTGCTCGCGAGCGCCTGTATACCGTCAGCAACGCTGCGCCAGCAGTAAAACCTACCTCCTGCTGACCAGCTCCGTGCGGCCGCCTTCCCATCCACAGACCGCAACAAACGCAAGGCGCTTAAGGAGCCTACATCCCCGAATGCGTGCCGGCAGGAGCGCCGGTGCAACTCCGCTTTGGAGATTGTACCACCAGAACTGCTGCCACCAGTCCCAATGGTAGCGCCGGTTCGGTCCTCTACATGGAGGATGCAATAGCCCCAGTCGTGACCCTCGCACATGAACTCTTACCCACGCAAGCCTAACCCTAGCGCAAGCGTGCCTGAACCAAAGCCTAAGATGGTATACGTACAAGGGCCCACAGAAGGCAAGGAAGTCTGATGCAACCTCCCCCTGGAAGCGCAGCAACGGGTTCGGTGCCAGGATGAACCCAGCTGGCCGATGCACCATTGTCGTGCCCCAGGGTCCTCGGCGGTTCAGTGTGTCAGGATGAACCCCGAGCACGACTGGCCGCGTCGGTGGAGGGTGCGCTTCCTGGACCTAATGGCGGCCTACCCCCACAGACGTACCCGGCCGTATCCCATGGTAAGCTCCCACCTCCCGTCTCCCCTCACCAGGTCCCTACGCTGAGCCCCCAACCCTGGCCCCGCCCCTTGGTACACTTGTTGGTGACCTTGAAGGTGATGCAATACATGGATATATCTGCATTAACACAAGCGCTGTAGATGGTGTTTATTATACAAGAAATCACACAATATCAATACACGACAATCAATCAATGGTACAGCGATAGATAGGATTAGGGCCAACTCAAACACGGTGGATGGTAGATGGTGTGCACGACGGCCAAGGTGTTGGTCAACCTGCGGGAGGACCTGCTACTCCAGATGGTATGAGGTGTTCAACGGACGCGAGGAATACACGGCAAGAATACACGACACGAGAGCGAACCAAAACACGACCGTCCGGCGTGACCGCAGAGGCGCGACTGATTTCGAAAATCAGCCGCACCGCGCAGTCCGCACGCGGCACGGCGTGGGAAGTACCGTACGCCAGTGCGCGCGGCGGGACCCGGCCAGAGGGCAGAGTCGCGCACGGCGCGACAGGACCCGTGTGCCCTTTTATCTGAACCCGGCGCAGTTTTGCTGCTGACAATCGCAGTCAAGGGAAAATCCTGACCAACGGACCCGTGCGCAGCTTAGAGAGGACCAGCGCTACTTTACCACTGGCCCAGTCGATCCAAAAAAATTCTGAGCAACGGACTCGTGTGCCCCTTAACCTGCCACCAACGCCTGTTTACCACTGGCCCAGTCAAACCCAAGGGAAAATGCTGACCAACGACCCATGTGCTCCTTTACCTGAGACCAGCGCCTTTTTACCATTAGCCCAGTCGAACCCAAGGCAAAGTGCTGACGAACGACCCGTGTGCCCCTTTACCACAAACCAGCACCTGTTTATGCTGGCGAGAAAGTTCTGACCAAGGGACCCGTGTGCCCCTTTACTTCAGACCAGCACCTGTTTACCACTACCCAGTGGAACCCAAGGGGAAAGTTCTGACCAACGGACCCGTGTGCCCCTTTACCTGAGAAGGGCACATGTTTACCGCTGGCACAGTCGAACCCAAGGGAAAGTCCTGACGAATGCACCCGTGTGCACCTTAGATGGGACCAGCGCTACTTTAGCGCCGGACCAGCTAGCTGAACCCACAGGAAAATCCCGACCAATGGACACGTGTGTCTCTTTACCTGAGACCGGCGCATGTTTACCACTGGCCCAGTCCAAATCAAGGAAAAATCCCAACCGATGGGAGCAGCGCTACCACTTCGTTCCAAAACCATGACAGGAAACAAAACCATGTGCTAGGATTTTGGTGAAACGTTAATCGACATTATTAAGATTATTGGGCTCCAAATAGGATTTGCAGGGAGCCTCCTCCCCCCCCTGAGAATGGCTTGCTGAATTTAAAAAATCTTATATCTGTTTGATTCTTTAAATCCAGTTGTTTAGATTCATCATTATTTTTTGAATATTTATTACTGGACGGGGTACCCGGCTTTGCTCGGGTCCTCTGTTTCTCCCGGCTATTTGAATCTGATGCCAACATTTGTTGAGCCAAAAGAAGCCTATCGAGATATTCATCACTTAGTGATGAATATCTCGATAGGCTTCTTTTGGCTGATCACTTAGTGATCAGCCTAAATGACACTTCTTCATTCCGTCCCCTTCCCACAAATGTAAGCTAAAGTTGTTTGGCTGGTAAATTCTTCTAAAATGCTTCCCATATTTACGCAGAAATTTTCGGAAAATCCCAGAAGACACGGTTTCATTGACCTGTGAGCATTAATACCAAAACCTTCACCGCGCCCGGGGCAAAATTAGCGAAAAATCAATAAAATCGATAAATCGATATTGCCGTACGAAACGGTTGTCATATTCGTGTTCAGCGTATTGACGTACCCCAGCAGCGATGTCTTCACCGCGCCCGGGGCAAAATTAGCGAAAAATCAATAAAATCGATAAATCGATAGCGCCGTATGGAACGGTTATCATATTCGTGCTCAGCGTATTGACATACCCCAGTAGACATGTCTTCGCCGCGCCCGGGGCAAAATTTGCAAAAAATCAATAAAATCGATAAATCGATAGTGCCGTACGAAACGGTTATCATATTCGTATTCAGCGTATTGACATACCCCAGCAGACATGTCTTCGCCGCGCCCGGGGCAAAATTAGCGAAAAATCAATAAAATCGATAGATCGATAGTGCCGTACGAAACGGTTATCATATTCGTGTTCAGCGTATTGACATACCCCAGCAGACATGTCTTCGCCGCGCCCGGGGCAAAATTAGCGAAAAATCAATAAAATCAATATAATCGATAAACGAATCGATAATCCCAGTGCGAAGTAGCCTAAAACCTACGCCGGCCCTTAGAGAGGTTCCACCCTATAACAAGGAAGATAAAGATTTAATACGAAAAAAGCGCACAATGTGGAAATTTAGGCCAGGGGCCCCCTTTTTTAAAGGACTCGCCACAACACTGCGTATCCACAATACTATCTGCAATGCGCTGAGAGTCGACGCGCAGTAACAGACGCGTTCTCGGGAATTAGCGACCAAATCTTTTAATATAGTAGGATTTACAAACACTCAAAAGCTATTACAAGTATAAATTAATTCATGCAGTTTTGCTTTGAAGTTAATAGCGGAATGTTACAGATTATCTAATGTGATAAAAGCTCGGTGTTATAGAGTATATGAGTATGGGCGTGACTATAGGGTATTGCACTCCACAGAGATGCTTAGCCATTGACGCGTCCAGCAATGAGATGCTTGATTACTTCTTCATCCACCAGTGTTGTGGTGTCGCCCATTCCGGACTCGCATCCCTCGGCGATCTTGCGTAGGATGCGGCGAGTCACCTTCCCGGAGCGGGTCTTCGGCAGGCCAGGAGCCGGCTGGATCACTTCGGGCACCGCGATCGCGCCGATTCTCTTGCACACCATGTTCATCAGCTCGACGACCAGCGACGGGCTCATCTTTTCTCCATTGTTCAGTGTCACGAAAGCGTACGGGAACGACCCCTTGATGTCGTGGGGCGCAGCGACAACTGCAGCTTCAGCAACCTGAAATTTAAAACCGTACATGAAGAACTGTGGACTGTAAAACGCAACACTGGAGCACACTAACAATCCCATTATGACCTGGATTACTTCAGATTTTTGAAAACACTACACGCATGCAGGTCGCATGAAAAATAAGCAGCATCTATTATAACTTATCCCAAAGAAAAATTCCATAGAATCACTAATTTTTGCCGTGAAAAATCAAGCAACACCTCGATCGGACGTCCTATATCAGGAAAAAGCATGCTTTGAGATCAAAAAGCCTATAGAAAAAGGTCACGCTCATAATAATGTAGCTTCAGCACATGTTACAATATTTCCCGATCCTAACTGCACTCAACTATCAACTATTTCTGAACGTTTGCTTCAATTTTCGGTACCAGTAGTGATACAAACCGATGAAATGATGAGACAAATAACTAAGCGCTAACAAAAACAACTGGTCGTGCCAGTTCTCATTGCCCGCCATAGAGTGACATCACCTTGTCTCAACAAGTTTTCTCGAGGAAAAAGCGAAACAATGCAGGATACCTTGTCATGTGCCACCAAAGCACTTTCAATTTCGGCAGCGGACAGTAGGTGACCAGAGACATTCATTAAGTCATCAACGCGACCCGTTATCCACTGATAACCATCTTCATCGCGACGCGCCCCGTCACCGGTGAAGCAGTAGCCGTTGAATGGAGCAAAATACGTCTTTACGAATCTGAACCAAAATGATCGTCCAGAGTCTTACTCTTACTAATGCAATGGCAAAGAATATGGCGGAACGCATACCTATCATGATCACCGAAGACGGTGCGCAACATGCCTGGCCACGCTCTATCAAAACAAAGATTTCCTTCACCAGGACCTTCGATGACACGACCTTCAGAGTCAAGAATGACTGGATTGACCCCGAATAACGGGTACGCTGCTGATCCCGGCTTCATTGGTGTAGCACCGGGCGTCGGGGTTATCATATGACCGCCCTAGAAGAAGAAAACCTCATCGATGATCTTGCTCCTTCTACTGGATGGTTGAGTCACCGTTTCGGTCTGCCAGAGTCGCGCATCTCTCATCGCCTACTACTCTGTACAACCATCTCTAAGCCGCAGGGTTAATAGGCTCACCAACTGTTCCCAGAATCTCCAAAGAAGCGCGAGAATGTCTGAAATCAGAGATTTTAAACTGTACATGATTCTAGTTAACAAAACAGAAGAGGAATTGTAACAATTGGGAACAAAGGGATAAGACCATACTTCTTGACATGCTCGTCTCCCATCGCCATTAGTGCACGAATGGCCGTAGGCGAAGTATAGAGCTTGTTCACCTGAACGACATTTTCCAGAGATAGGCGAAAGACAAAGTTGAAGAAGCGGAGAAGGGCATATCCCACAAAAGACAACGAGTAAAAGGAAGCGAACGCGAACCTTGTACTTGTCGGTAACCGCCCACATCCTATCAGGGCCAGGATGATTTGGCACACCTTCGAACCAAACGCCTGTAAGGCCATTCATCAATGGACCATACAACAGGTAAGTGGAAAGTAGGAAGTCAAAAAAAGCAGCAGAAGGAGTACCGTCTCAAAAAAAAAACAGAAAAAAAGTTCGCTATTGACTACTCACGTGTGTCCGGTGATCCAACCGCAATCGGTGCACCAGTAAACATCCTTGTCCGGATGAGCGTCAAAGGTACATTTCGTGATGAAGTATGCATACACCATATAACCAGCCGTCGAGTGTTGGATTCCCTTCGGTTTCCCTGTTGATTCTCTGCAAAATGTCTGCTGAACCTGAGGTCACAAAAACAAAGATCGCTACGAATTTCACTCTTAGATAAGATAATGCGTGCGACATCGAGTGGCTGGAGTCTACACCCACTTTCCCGGCTCAACAAAGAATCGCACTCTATCGCAGAGATTTTAAGCAGCGATATGGTTCCGAAAAAAGCGTTAGCGGCTTAAGAAGAGAGAAATCGAATATAATCCAAATAGAATACACTGAGGATTTTCCTTTATGAGTAAAAGCACTGGCTTACCAAAATCGCATGCTGGTGCTGGACAGTTTTTACCGAACGATTAAAATTAGTATTGGTCAGTTGGTCGCAAAGCTTTATCTCCTCGTGGCTTGGGAATACATACTGATATCTACGACTGTGGAACTTTTCAAGAAATGTTGTGACAACGGCTGAGTATGCAAAATGATCAAAATCTCAAACTCGAAAATGTCCGTGGGTGCTGCCCTTAAAACACACCAATATATCGCTGGAGTGTGTTTATCCGATAAGATAAAGTATATTGGATGCAGACCCAGAATTCTAACTAGAATCATGTACAGTTTAAACGAATTGGACGAACGAGCGAACGAAATTCAAACGAAATGCACAAACGAAATGAATGACAACAGGAAATAAATCGGTGAAGTAAGTAAAAACTAACCTGTTTGAGTCCCTCGTAGCCGGATGTTTCCACGGGAAATAAGCCGGCGTAGACTGTTGGCTTTATAGGCTTGAATCCAGGGAAAGGCTTTACACTGTCCACATTCTCAGCTGCAAACAATGTCTCGCCAACAGTTGCCTCCTGCAAATAGGAAATCTCCAGAACTTATGCCTTTACCCTGCAAAAATGTGTACACAGACAAACCTTTACGGTTTTCATACTGCAAATCACATATCCCACTTGCCCAGCACTCATATCCGCTAAACATGGCGTCATGACAGGTCGCATTACACCTACCTGCAAGCAAAACTCATGACAAGGAGTAATGAAATATTAACCACAGCAATACGAAGAAAACAATGATCTAGAATGAAAAAAAGCGTAAAACAATGTGGAAATTTAGGCCAGGGGCCCCTTTTCTTAAAGGACTCGCCACAACACTGCGTATCGACAATACTATCGGCAATGCGCTGAGAGTCGACGCGCAGTAACAGACGCATTCTCGGGAATTAGCGACCAAATCTTTTAATATAGTAGGATAGAGCATACTGAAATCTTACGGCCATGTGTCTCGATATTGAATTGAACAGGCGGCTCGTCACGCATTAGTATATAATGTATGCAACCCTTTTTTTGTCCAAGGTTAGGAACGTGGCGATTTTCAGTGACGAAAGGGAGGTCAGATATGATGCCGCTGCAGAAGATCGACCCTTGTTCTTGTACAGGACCTAGGTTCTCTCTCCCGTCGCGGGAATGCTCAGAAACCCTCTTTCATCGGGAAAAAAGGAAGGGAGGGGGTACTAACAAGTGAACCCACTGTTTTTCACAGCCTGCCTACTTCGAAACAGTCATCTCAATTTTTTTCTAGATTTTTTTTTGAATTTTCACCAGTGCATTTTGAATATTCGTCTTTGAGAGTAGTTCGTAGGTTGATGCAGAAACAATGCGCGTTAAAGCGCCTACCTCGTAGCGCGTACCGTGTAATTCGCACCGAAATCAAGCTTGTTAGTGCATGTTGAAGCCACTGTAATTCATATGTCCTTGGCAATAAGAAAAATGTTCTCACTTCTCTGTACAGTTCAGAAGTGGCCTTCTGGGACCTAGAGCTCCCTGGAAACATTTTCGGTACTCTTTTGGTTTCTAAAGAAGTGCTCCGGTGGAAGGAGTCGAGATGCTCAAAGAACTGGCAGACGGTGTCCGAGAGGTCTGCCAATAGTAATATTAGGGGCGGAGTCCCTTGCCTAATTGCCACCTTAGCCCCAGTGTAGACAGTAATTTACCACGTATTGGTCGCAGCTATTTTAAAACT
Source organism: Ancylostoma caninum (assembly GCA_037903475.1). Lineage (NCBI taxonomy): Eukaryota > Metazoa > Nematoda > Chromadorea > Rhabditida > Ancylostomatidae > Ancylostoma > Ancylostoma caninum. Next base: position 311,000 of record JBAJFG010000174.1, read on the forward strand.
ATATTTTGGTTGCATTCTCTTCTGATTGGAGCCATATATCATGTTATTAATTAAAAGAAATGATGTACCACTAAATTCTTTACTAAGACTATTCACGTTTGGATCATTTGCCATCCTCAGAATTGTTGTTTTCAGTTGTTCTGTGTCAGAAAAAATTGCCAGAATCTTCTTGGACGGGTAGTGTGCATCGAAGGAACCTTGATGCCAGTGCTTTCATCCTCTGGTTGGTCATTGTGCGAGTTTAGGAGGAGCAGTCTTATTTTGGTTTCTTATAGCTTTCGTTTTGGAATTCAAAGAAGGAGGTACAGGGAATACAACAAGACGGACCGTTCGCAAATGGAAAGAGGTGATCTTTGGAAACCATCGTTAAGTGTTCACTCAGATTTTTTCGCCTCACTATGATCCATTCTGCCTCAGGTGCTGAAGGATTACTTTACCCCTGAGAATATCCGCAATTACGATCTTGCTGTAATGACAGAGGCTTCTAATAAACCAGTCGTTAACTCTACAGGAGTGTTTTTCCAATTCGTGTGATCGTTTTTCAACCCACCCATCATTAGATTACTGACCTATAGTTTTAACCTATATTTAGAATATTTACGTATTTATTCATCTTTGTCACTGGAATGCTTTAAATTTGCAATTTTACACTGACCGAGTTATCGCTTATCATATTGCATATGCTTATCATATTGCATATCCTCTTGTTAAGCAATTCTTCCCGATTTTGTTTTGCACACCGATTCAAAGTTCAGTGGAAGTTTCTTCTCTTTAGAAGAGCATCAGCTGAGCCGAATGAGGACGTGGTTCCTATGTAGTTAGACTTTTCTTTTCGGGTTTAATTAGTGATATGTTGATGTTTACCGGTAGATTATTACTATCGGAGGGTGTCCCCGCAATTTCCATTGAAATGGCCTCCTTAGGCTTAGGTTTCATTTCTGACAAGTATTGAAGGACTCATGTAATATGCTCATGTATATTTTTCTACTTGTTGTACGTTGTGTGTCTCCCAATTTTAGAGAAGTTGAATCACTTTATCTGTGAGGGATACTGTAAATGTGTAGTAGTTTTTGTAGTTTCGTATTCTTGTACTGAGACATTATTAATTGTCACTGTTTTTGGCTGCTCTCATCATTTTGTCGTCACTTAATTTTTCTACTTGAACTAATTTGTTATTCTCTTGTTCATTGCTCTCTTGAAGTTCATTATTTCATGTGTGCCATTGCCTACCGGTTTTCTCCCTTTAGTTTTGTTCTCAGGCTGCGTCGTTCCTTGTAGTGGCGCTTCAGTTCCTATTCTGGGATTGATTTGCAAACCGACACATCATTCTCCTGCTTTACTCTTTTACTTTGATATACCTATGAAATGAAGTGTACTTAATATGTTGACTAATTGTTGGTGTTTTTTGTTATTAACAAAGATGAATATTGCTACGCGATTTGGCACGTGAGGTCTTTGAAACCTTGTTGGCAGTTCTCATGATAAAAAATTTCTATTAAATCAGTTTCCAATGTCGCTGCCGTTCGTCGTATAAAAGTTAGAACGAAAGCAAAAACAGGATATTAATCTCTCCGTACACTTACTGCTTGTGTCTGGCATGAGTACTCTTGGACCGAATTCTTTCTGTTTCTACAGCCTACTTTCATTTGCTTTCCACATGTTCCCTTCTTTTGCTACCATGTTGCATCTCCCTTTATCCATGCTAAGTTTTCATTGTGGGAAGCGTTTGATGGACAGGCATGAACAAGTCGTGTCGTATCACCGCAAATTGGCTGACCCTACGAATGGCTTATTTATGTCTTTTTGAGAAATTGGCTAAATTTCGTCAAAGGATATGAGGAGTTGTTGGGAATGTCCATTATGGATTTATGTGCTTGAAAAGTCACTTTCTTAGGAGCAAATAAATTATTTGCCTCCTTTTCTTGCTTTTCTCCGTTTACTCTCTTTCTCTCATCTCAATCTCTTATCCCAAGTTTTTCAATAAAAAAAGCATAAATAACTCCTTCGCAAAATGCTCAGAAACTGATAAAATTTCAATAATTTAATTAATCAGGTCCATTTTGAACATTCGGATGTTCGAAAGCCCTATTGTACTTGTTATCTTTCCGCTATGGGTGAACAACATGTCTTTTTCGATCATCCGAATTGTCATGTCTTTGGAACATTGTTCGGTCCAAGCCATATGTACCTCACGAAGGCGTACAGGTTTTTCGGTGTTTGGTACGAAGTTATAATTGAAGAAATGGTTCAACCATCTTTTGAGTTCATTTGTCACTTTTTCAATGTTAGAATCACGCTGTATCTCCGCTGATACACATTTTGATGACTTTGGAGCGGTCAGTGATGTAAAAGAGCGAAAACATCATCTGTGACTGATAAGCGAACTTATAGTTTGTGCCGTGTGTGGAACAAGGAACCGGCGCTCGCGTACTATATAGTGAAGAAAACATTCCCCCTTCAACGGCGTCATTCTGTTCGCGAGAATTGTTCCGCTCTAGGAGGCGCTTTCTATACCGTTATATAATTTTAATAGGGAGTGTGGGCATCTGCAGACCTATTCCTTTATATAGGCTGTGTGAACATGTTCTGCTCATTCCTCCGTATTAATTTATTAGGGACAGTGGGGTACAGCTGAGGAAATCGTGTGGGAATAGTCGGGCCAGCGGTCCAGCCATCTGCGATGAGGAAGGGAGTAAGCGAAATAACATCAGCACCGTATGTTCTCTTGCGCTATCGTTAGGAACCACATTTCAAATCTCCATCCTTGTGTCGCCTTTTTGCGGCAATATAAGCGTAGCAGTGGTGGTGGGAGAGGCAAAAAAATTAAAACTTTTGCACTCGTTCCGTTTTATTTGCTTTTTTATTTCCATAAATTATTCCTGATTGTTCATTTAAGTTCAAGACAACTTTGAAATAATTTTGTTGTCAAGATTCTGGCCGTCGGGTTTGTTTTTTTTTCGGCAAAGACCTGCTTTTTCTCTCACACCCCACCCCCAAGCCTTTCGTTTGCGACCGTCCCTAAAGCGTGAATCTGCTAAGCGGAAACGAACTGCAGTCGGAACCTTGTGGTTCCCCCTTCAAAAAAATCATAAATAAGAATGACATTCTTATTTATAATTTTCAAGGGGGCGCCCTTCCTGAGTGAGTCTGCAATTTTTTTGCTTCAGGAAATGAGTAAAAATTTTGTATTAGCTTATCATTTTTGCACCACAATAATTATAATTTTGAGCCACTTTCCTTAGTTGTATAAAATCATTTTTGCATGTCCTTGTTTTTTAAACTTCGGCCATTTAAGTTCCCCAAAATTTCGGCCATCGAAAATCCCTTCTCTTTCAATCCCAGCACCCTTTCCGGTTTATTATCCCCTCCATTGTCAAAAAACAACATGTAGGGTTGTTGTGGGTTGTACCAATAAACTCTGGGACGCCCAGTTCACTTATACCTATGGAGGAACAACTGTTCACAAGTTTTCGAGATTGTATCGTTTATGGATTTGGTTTCTTTTTTAAGTTTCACGCACTCCTATCACGGCATAGCCGAAGAAAAGCTAGCTTTTTCTTGAATTCTGCTTGAAACCCACAAAGGTAGTGAGAAGTTAAGCAACATTACATACGCATGTATTGTACTATATGTAGTATTTTTGTTTTCGTTTCTGGATGGGCGACAGTGGGTGGCGGCTGATCTTGCGGTTGCCTTATCGATCGTTCGGCCTCGTCCTTCCTTTTACGTTCACATCGACCTCATCTATGACTATATAGTTTTCGTAGTTGCATTTGTGATCTGTTCCTCTTAGGCGATTATTTTATCAAGCTCAAGATTGAGCGATCTTCTGCAATGTACGTACAATGTACAATATGGGTGCAAGTGCTTACACTATCTGCCCTACCTGGAGAACTTTATTACGCATGCATGATTACCTGTGTTAATCATATTCCAGACACATTCGCTATTTGGCAGGGTTTTTTCGCGATTGTAGGTCACTTGAGTAGGGGGGGGGGGCTCGTGAATAGGTTCGCTTCAAAGAAATGAACGGAGCCAGTATTTAATCGATCAATCAAAGAGAAGATGAAACATGACATGTTGTTGTCCTAGAAATAAGCTAACTCTCCTATTATCGTATTTGATCATGGCGGCATGTGAAAGTTATGCCCATAACCTTTATATGTATCAAGAATACCTCACCTTTTTTAACATTTCACTTTGATTTGCAGTGACAGTGGAAATTAACCAGCTGTAACACTTATTAGCGAAAGTATTCGTTTCTCTTGGGCACACCTACATGCACCTCCTCTCCACTGTTATTGTAATTGCTTCTCCTATTAACATTAGAGTGCGACGTTCCTAACATAATATTTATTTAATATTATGTTATTTATCAATATTATATTATTTATTTAATATTCTGTTGCACTGTGATTAAAACCCTAGCACATCCAACCAGTCATATCATCTATTAGTATTCCGATAGTTATCTTTCTGCTATTTGAGGGGAAGGCTCCAAGTACTCTTCCTTCCTGTAGTTTTGGAAGAGAAGCTCTCCAAATCCAGAATCCATCAATTAGTTTGGCTGTTTATTCAATTGATTTTTTCTAAAAAAAAAAAGGAAAATGGCGAGATCGTGATATTAGAGCGAGTACTGCAGGACCATACAACACAGGTCTGACAGATGTAAGAGAAGTGCTTGACTAACCTGCTTTATGATCCATCACTGATGGATTCATCCAAAGCACTGGAAATTGCCGCTGGGTAAACCGCGGAAAACGTAAACTATCGGCCTGGATTGAATAGTTCGACAACTTTGGACTTCGGCACTTGTATTTGTTGTGTTCAAATTATCGCGCAAACGCGAATCGACAGCACATCGCCTGTCATTGCGCGAACAGTCGAAGTTTAGGAAAAGTCCTGAGCTGTTAGAAAATCAATACTTCCGAAAAATAGTGGATAAATTTATGTGAATGTCAGTGGCGGACACAGAATATAGGCGGGAGGGGGGGGGACTGGGGAAAAAAAGTGGGGTCTCTGCCGTTTTGGGGACCTAGAGGGAAAGTAAAATTGATAAAAATAATAATTATAATAATAAATAATTAATAAAAATTACATTAAAAATAATAATAAAACAAACAAATGAAAATAAACTAATACAAGATTTTTGTTTGTATTGTAAAGTAATTTCAAAAATTTTGCAACCCATTCCCGGGGGGGGGGCCTTCCCCGCCCTCCCTCCCCGCCCTGCGTCCGCCACTGGTGAATGTATATGCAAGTGGAGAATATGTTTATGGGTTCTCTTACTTATCAGCTAGTGAGATTCTGGAGCTATAGTGACCAGTGGCGGAAAGAGGGAGGCGAGAGAAGAGAGAGGGTGGAGGTGGTGAAAGCAATGTTTTTAAATAATTGGAAAATATTGAAAAATACTGGTGAAGATGTGGAACTAAAAACAATTCAAAAAAGTTTCGAATTTCTATAAGGATCCTTTTATGTTTATATTTGACAAAATATTAAAAAATTATGAGAGAAATAAGGGATTAAGAATTATTATAACTAACACAGATTGTTTATCTATCGTATAAATCAACCTTAAAAATTTCAACTGCCGATTCTTGTAGCAAAAAGCTTTCGCATGAGACGGGACGAAATCAAGTGATTGATTCAAAGCGGGAGCTTTTCTTTATGTAAATCTCACTTGCGCAGAGGAGAACCCTCGTCAAACAGGCCAACGAACTTCTTTCATTCTATTCCAGAACAGGCAAAAGTTTTTCCTCCACTGCTACCTACGCATCACTGAATAAGGCGAGCCATCTTGTGCAGATGTACGATTTCCTCAAGACCCCCGTATAGTGTCACTAGTGCACACATCTGGATTGTCCTTGGAGGACTTTGTGACGACTGCTGGGAAGTGATGTGCGCGGTTGTGACCTCAGCATGAATGTAGCTCCTCACCTTTGTTGGATTTAGAAGGAGGATCAGCGCCAAAATATGTCAGCTTGCATAAAAACTTGGAGCGCAACCACCCGACCAATTCATTTTTAATCTACTCGAAGCATTCTTGTAATCTTCATCTGGTATACAATATAATGAATCTTATCAGTCAGCTTTTTGGAATCAGCCCCAAGTAAAGCCTGAGAGGGGATTGATGAGGTGGTGCTGATATTCATGTGTAACTGTGCTATTATTGCGGGGGAGGCGGAGGGGGGAGGGAGCGTTATCTCTGCTGCGCCATAGAAAATTTCGCAGTTAGTTTCTTTGTATCCTCCTTAATTCAATCCATTTTCTCATCTTGGGCTATGTAGTGTTTTTGTAGCGCTTGAGCACTGTCGAAAGGATCATCCTAAGAGTGTGTATTTATGCAAATACCAGATACCAAATAGGCTGGCTGTTGCTGGCATTGCTTCGTTTGTTATAATATTACTTCCTAAGATATTATTGCTAGGAGCGATCTGTTTCAGTGCCTGTGCTAGTAATAAACGATTTCATTCATCATATATACATTCCAGGCAATGTCATCTCCTATCGCTCCAATCTTAGGTGTTCTTGGAGGATGTATGGGATGCATGGTGTTCGTGGAGAAAATCGCAAAGTAGGTATACATATTATGTATATGTGTCGAATTAGTTGTGTGTTTAAATTTTCTCTGTCTGGACATGGTCTTCCCTTGACCTTACAGAGAAGTTATTTTAGGCAGGAACCGTCCTCTATGAATCTTATGACATTCTCTACTTTTCTGTTTATTGCTAGCCAAGGATTGATATTCACTTCAAAGTTTTTCACTGTACCTAATAAGATACCCCTCAGGTGAGCGGAGTTATTTATTGCCTTTTACAGCTGACTTCGGTTGCTGATCGACTAAAGTTTATTTCACTATGTGGCGCAGCCTAATTATGGCAGCCGCTCGTGGTAGGAGGCATTTAAATTTCCTTATATAGTTACTAAAAATTAAGGAATTCCGGCCCGTGCTATGGATATTAATGGTAATTACAAAGGCTGGCTGATCGGGTGTCGGAGCCTGAAATGTCAGTGACAGCTATAATTTTTGTTTGCTTAGATGCATCGTGTTCAGTACACTCTTCGGATAATTTTTTTTGCAAAATCTCTGTACTGCATACTTCTGAAGACATGTGAGCCGAATTTTCTGATTTATGGGAAAAGGTAAAGGGTCATAATTATTTTTTTTATTTGTTTGGGCGGCCAGTATACTGGGTTTGATCCCATTTGAATGGTTCTTAATCCATTTGTGGTAACCGATTGACATGTCTGTTACTGTATTTGTCAAATAAGCGGACGTATTATAAGATGAAGTAATGTTGTTTTAGATTTGTTGCAACCTTGTTCTACTCTGTTGCGGGGAGGTGGGGGGGGGGGGGGGTAGTCAATTCATATGTGTGGCGGCCACTAATATAACAATATAATGATATAATATAATATAAACGAATTATTTCTATAACTGCATCAAGTTAACTCATAAGTCGCACACAAAAGCATTTCACAGAAGAAAAATAATCCCGAAGGAAATATGTATGGTGCACATACATGGTCGAAGGTTGGATGACGAGCTTCGTCATTCATACTAGATCAATGCGTAAATGTTCTATGCTGGTGAGGTTGCCTTTAATTAGTCGGCTATTACCAGCATAGGTGCGATAGTCCGAGCCAAGGCTCAGACCCTCTTCACTTTGGGAGGAGGCCAATAGACCCCCTTCACCAAAGCAGTTACAGAATACAAGGAACTGAAGAAAATAAAAGTTTAATAAAGTGAAACTGAACAAATTCAATGATAAAGGATCGATTCTATAGCTGTTCATGTGAGGTCAGGAATCGAAATGGCGCAGTTAGTGTTGAATGGAGCGTGGAATGTGACCGTTGCCGCAGACAGGGAAAATGACGAGCGAATTTCTATATGATGGACAAAAAATTAGATAATAGTGAAGGGTATCTAATTGAAGCTCAAACCTAGTAGAGTTTAAATGTTAGAAGTAGGAAGCGATAGATAGCATGTTTGCGGAGAAATTTTTGAATACATAAGGGTATGAAAAACATGGCATGTATGTTTCGAGGTTTATTATGGAAAAGTTCGTGGACTAATCGGAAAGAGGATAGCCCTCCACAATTCGCGAAGATCTTCTCTTCATTTCCATATATGACGTGTGACAGTTAGTGTGAGATGAGCAGGCAAAAAAGTGCTACCAACAGGACGGTCGAAAACTCCACAAATTAGGTGTTTTCAAAGGATTTCTTCTTGTGTTCCTTAGAAAGTGGTAAGTATTGTATATGCATACATACTAGAAGGAATGCGCTTTCCGCTCATATACAAATGTATGGGGGGGACCCTTCTCTGATTGAAAAAAAAGGGTGGGTGAACCGAAACAACGGGGCATTCTCGTGCCCATTGTTAGACAAATGGCGAGATAGTGCGATGAGGGAAGAGAGGTGCGCGCATTGGGTGAGAATGGCTTCAGAAACATTCTCACCCCCCTTCACAGAAAAAGACACGCAACCACATGAAACGAGATGTGGTTTATCAGTTAGGGACTTGAAGGAGTAGAACATAGATACCCTTCACTCCTAGGTTTCATCTCCGAATAAAGCTGTAATAAGCAAAAATAGCTCTAAAGCAGGTGTAATTTCATTGTCAAATTTTTGCATGTAGGAGAGAAGAAATGTTGTGCAGTTGTGTATGTATGAATAGGCCATATCATGAAGGTGTGCTGAGGACTATCTTCATTCATGTAATCAATGGCTGTTTCCTTATTTGAAAGCAGTATCCTAGAGCATCCGCAGCACGATGGCGATGACTCATCGCTATCGTACGGTTTCATGAAACTGTTGAACGGTGTGTTTGCAGAAATATATTGCAAGATTTGCTCAGTTTCCATGGCATTTGAAGACATGTTGGGTATTACATCAATGGATAGGGCATTGACACTTACTTACCAATACCACAACTCTTACTAAAAGAAAGCAGAAAGCCCCCCCCCCCCCCCCCCGGTCGACACCCTTCACTTTTTGCCTGATGACCCCCTTCACTTTGGCAGGGGCGCTCTCATCCCTATCGCACCTATGATTACCAGAATTAGCTGCTACTGATCCAGTGGGTATTTTCCACGGCGTATCTTTGTTGAGTAGTTTGGAAGGAAAAAATATAATACAATAAAAGAAAGTAATCAAGAGTACAATATAATGAGTCTCTATTATACATTTGAGGACCAGGTTTTCGAATTTTTTTCTCCATTGCGGGGCAGAGTTATTTCAGGTGTGGGAATAGCGTATCCACATTGTACCGTTGCCGCTTTTTTACAATGTTACGGTAAAAACACTTTAGATATGGAACCTCTCGGAATCCTATCGAATTTTACATAGAGCGATTATTCAAACTGCTGAAGGCGAATATCCCATCCATTTTGTACCTTAATTTCGTCCGTGTGTGATTACTGTAGCAATCCGAGGGAAATTTTCGGCAGTGTAATAGCAACATCACGAAAAATCATGTTGTTAATAATGATCACCGTCTGAAATTATCTCGATCTGTAAAATTTGGGAGGATCATGTGAGATACTTTATCTGCCGTTTTACCGCGGTAACCCTACAAATTTCAGTAACGGTGCAGAATTGGTACGATATTCGTGCTCAGCACCTTAAATAACACTATTATGCAATGTTTCAGTGAGACGGAATATCTTGGAAAATTTGGGGATCCGGATTAGTGCCTAAAAAGTCTATCAAAAATTGGATTACTTCTGGTAATGAGTCCATACAGTAGTGGCAACAGCTATGAACAAATGATATTCATGGAACCTTTCAATGTCGCATTTATGTTCGATTATCCTCTGATGTTCACACAAAACTGGACACTTTCGTTTTGCGCCTGCTTTGCTATAACGGTTCAATCATCCAGATGTCCCGTAAGTTGGTGTACCAAAAACTCTTTCATTCATGTGTTTTCGAACGGCCCTTGAAGCCTGGATTTGCTGGAAATTATCGAATATCCCTACTTTTTATGTTCTTAACCGACATATATACGTCAGCACCAAATATGTTCGAATTTTGAGCCATTTCAGAGGATACATCCCAACTGTCATCACATTCTTCACGGTGAACGTGGTGAACAACCAAGCGTTGAATTTTCATGTGCCGGTTCCACTGCATATAATTTTTCGTTCAGTGAGCGATTTTATTACTTACTTCTGCCTCCCGCGATTGTATATCACTTTCCATATAGGGATCTCTTCTTGCTAATCTACTGCTGTCTGTGATTCTATTGAAGAAGAAGTATTCTCTCAGGAAGTATCTCTCTGTCTTTGCAATTACTATAGGCATTGTTATTTGTACGCTAGCGACAAGTGATCTCGAAAAGGTACATTCCATTAGTTTTAATTAAATGCTTAGTGAATAATCTTAAAGAAAAAGGATTCAGAAATAAGATGGTGCAGATTTTTCTCCTAATCTACAGAGTATTATTTGTATATGTGAAAAGCAGCGATTTCTTCCCCATGAATGGATATGTTTTTAGAACTCGGGACTTAGCTATGAAGAAGCTGTCAAGCACTACCATGAGTGGATGATCGGTGAGTCTTAAGCTTTTTCGTGCTAATTGGGTATGTCCTGTTAGCAGTTTCCGGACACTGCAAAGTCTGCATTTTGCATGCAGGATTGTGTGTTGCTGCGTCCTGTAATAATAAAAGTAAAATTGTTGACGAGTGCTACTACGCGAAGGTATACTGTGATCGTTTGTGAGAATGAAAGCTGTAAGACTAGGGTATTCTTGAAATAATTCATTTTATTGATTATTTGGTGTTAACTATGTATGTAGTACCTGGTAATACCATCCGTCAGTGAAGACTGTTTTCTGGATTGCATCTCTCTCGAAAATTTTTGCATTTGTTGACAATTTCTGTTGTTGATGTTACCCGAATTGATAATTTCAGGGATTGCCATGTTGATTTTCGCTTTGCTGGCATCTGCTTACTTAGCAATCTGTCAACAACGAATGTACGAAACGTATGGAAAATATCCAGAGGAAGCCATGTTTGTCATTGTTAGTGCATTTTAATTCTCTAATTTTTTTTTCGCTACAAGTCCTACTGCTAGTAATATTTTAGAAAAATTCAGTCGGTTTCATTCACATCTGTCACATAGCTTGTCATTGTTCACTAGTTTTCGACTGATCGATTGTATGCCAGGAAGAACAGACATAGCTGGCAAGAGTTGGCTGTTGCGAATCTGTTTGTCAATATCCCATGCTATTATAGCCCCGACCGCTAATTCGGTGATGGAAATTTCAGAAGAAGCTGCATTTTCAAATGTTAAACGTTTCCCTTTGACTAGGATGGTTTGGACATCACCAGATGAGAATCAGTAGGACAGAAACAGTTAATGCTTAATTTTCATTGAAATCTCAAGCCGAATTATGTTTTAGACTCTTCGATTAGGGTAGTTTAGCATATGCATATAGCGAAATGGGCGTTTGCCCCTTCACATAGGGCTGGGAGGATAGTGCGCTGTGCATCTGGCGGCGTCACGACCTATAGTTCATCGTGACCGCCCTCTGAACTCCATCACTTTGTGATGTGAGTAGAAAAAAAAACGATCTGCTGTCAGCTGCCATATTCTGAGTTCCCTTCAAAATTGTACAAGAAGAACATCTAACGGATTTTACCATTTCTAGCATGCGGTTTCCCTACCACTTTTCTCGTTCATGGGAGCAGACATCTTGGCAGCAGCGAAGAAGTTCAACGAGGTATTAGTAACAGTACTTTGTCTTTTAGCCCTTCTCAAAACTGAAATTTAGAGCGCTCCTTTCGAACTAGGTAGCGTGGTGCTGCCAGTTCCTTCGCTCTGGATGAATCTGTTCCTTAGCTGTGTCTTGCAGTAAGTCAGTACAGTACCAAACCGTTTGATACTATGTATGCTGCTTACATCTGTTTTTCAAAGATATTACTGTATTCGTTTCGTCTACCGACTGAATGCGGAAGTCGAGGCACTTACCGTCACTCTTGTTGTGACGCTGAGAAAGTTCCTTTCTCTTGTTGTTTCCATATGGTGGTTCCAGAATCCATTTACAGGTCTGTTTTTCCGCGAGTATTACTGTCGCTGACGGATTTCATTATTGTTCGATTGTGTTTAAAGTTTCGATTGTAGTAAGTATGTGAAATAGTTGTGGAAGGGAATCAAGTTGCACAAGGCACTGAACTTTTTTTTCGGATTAAATTGGAGCTGATTGCAGTCCTTCTCAGAAGGTTTTTGCATCGCTTCTGCGTTTCCATCTACCTCTCTGAACACAACACGTTATATCGCCCATCCTCGCCACAAGAATTTCTCTCACAGTCCCGAAGGCTGAACAAAGTTTGAGTCAACATTGCAAAAGCAGCCAACTTGCGTCTAACATTCATTAGCCGTTTAAAGGTGGGATTGCCAGTCTGCCCCGTTCTTTATTTGCTTATTAAAACGCATAAACTATCAGCTGATGATTTGGCGTCCACTGATCCATCAGTATACAAGGTGCGACCAATCATAAGCTGCGTTGACGGTCCTAGCGATAGGATTTCATGGTTCTTGAACCTGATTCTGGTGCAATTACTGAACTACGTTCCCGCGCATCTCAAAAACACCAACATGTTTCTTGACCATCTTCGTAACGCACGCTTTGATGATACATGTGTAATGGAGTCTTTCGATGTTAACTCTCTTTACACCAACGTATCGAATGAGTCAGTCATGCAAGCAGTGTTTGAACTTCTCACTGAACATCAAGAGAACATACAACTGCATGGATTGTGAATTGCACACGTAATGGCACTAGTGAAAGAGTGTCTTAGCTGCACAGTCTTCTGGTAATTATTTCGCGCAAACTAGAGGGTTGGCCATGGGACAACGCCTTGCACCAGTACTTGGCCAATAAAAGGTTCACTAACAACCTCATGTTCGGCTACAAAACTATATTTTATACTGATACACCATGCCGAGGTTCAAAGACGACCGGACTTGGGAACAAAACGCATTCTCGCGTTCCCTTTATTCTAATTTGTCTTCTTTCCTCATTGAAGCGGACTATTTTATCTTTGCTATGCTGCCTCTGAATTCATCTGCCACCCCCCCCCCCTAAATTTTGCGTTACAAATGTTTATTGTCATTGCAAGACACTATTTATTTCAGGACAGCACTGGATTGGTGCCTTCCTCGTCTTCGCTGGGACGCTGGCATTCGCCGACATTTGGAGTAGAAAAGAGCTGGAGAAGAAGAACAAATAAAGCTATGGTCAATCTTATCCTTTCACCACGTTGCCTGCGGTCTGTTCTTCTCTTAGTCCTTGTGAACCATCGCTAGATTTTGTGTGTCACGACCACGGAGCAGCTGCATCAATGCTTCTATGAGAGACCGCACCTTATATGGGCTTTGATCTTCTCTAGTCTTCATATCTCACTGAGCTCGCCGAGTCAAGCCTATGTTCTCGGAGACACTTATTTGTGAATCTTTAGGTTGTAGCTTGGAATCTTCTGAATGTAACGTTTTTTTTTCACTGATGTTACGTCCATTCATAACTATTAATGCTATAAATGAATCAATTCGCTTTTATTTTGAAGGTCATTTCAATTTTAAATGGTCGTCGAGCATAGCGCGGAAGACCGAACCACAGATTTCAACGCTTTTCGTCTGAAATTAACAACATGCATGAGCTCCTCATGTTTATCAGAACACGACATGTAACATTAGATTGTTTCTTACCCCTTTATGACGTTTGAAATTAAATTTACAATAACTGTAGGAAGTAAATCTACAGAAATTCTGGAATAAACTCTGTTCTAACGAAGAAATTTGGAAGTTTAGGGTTTCAGACGGAAGCAGTCACAGATTAATAATTACAGTAATTTGATACTACTCCCTATTAACGACTTCAAAGTCTTCGAAAATGCAGAAAGGACGGGTTACGTTGAGTTGGCGAGGTGGCTTTGTTCAAAAATTTGATTTCTGTTCTCATTACTAGGGAATTCAGATGGAAACTGCCGATATAAAACTACCAGAGTAGGCTGTTGCCACACTTCATATGGAGTATAGCACCCTGTGTTCCTTTGCCAGCAACATCGACTCCGATAGCTATCGATTTTGAGCGGAGCATGGCCGTCGACGTCGATGCTACATGGCTCGCCGATAGTCGATACGCATCAGGTCGATGACGCTTGAACAGCAATGGTGCAAGGTGTTACAGTGGCCACATATTTAGCACACCTACGACCTTGGAGGACAGAATTTTCTGCACATCTCAGTTGAATGATGAGCAATCAAAACCATATTCGAATATGTGTTGGTGCTCTATGGGGCTTCTTTTTTGTTCCTCACAATGAGCACAGAATGAGTTGGAACTGAATCAAAAATTTAAATTTCAGTTCCATCGGTTTTCGGAAACCAGATATAAAAGTTTTGCATCTACCTAGGGAGAAAAGTGAAGTGGAGTGGCGAAGCAAATTGAGCACTTCACTCCGTAACTTTTTGCTATTAGCGAACTCTCCATACTAGTGGAGCCAGGGATGGAAACAAACCGTAAAATTTGTCGAAATATACATATTATAACTTTACTCAGTCGAGAGTTCAATCAACGGTACAGTCGTGCTAAGTGGCAGCAGTGTCCTAGCATTGACATAGGGCTATTTATTGAAAGATTGTGTTTTTTCCAGGAATAAGGTTTTTGATATGCGAAAACCTGAACAGTCCTGAATTCAACCCACTGACGACCAAGCGGCTCACCTGTGAGCGCACCTTTTTTCGCATAGTCCACACTCAGAGGTAACCAGGCCTTAATGATTTTAGATCATTTCATAGAATGTGGCGTAATAAGATTTCTAACTCAATGTGATTATAAAAATCTACACTTAAGTTTTTATAAAAATTCTGGAGGAGAGGAAGTAGCCAGAAATTGAGAAAATGTGGAAAAACGCAAAAGAATGGGTTAACATCGTTTAATCTGAAAAATAGATTTTTAACCAGGAGGCCTCAGGTGAGCAGATAAAACAATAATCAAGGACGGCACGGTCAGAAGGCTAAGAATGTCTGGATATGATGTCCTACCTCAGTTCTCACTATTTTGCTGTAAATCCCTATATCAGAAAAAAATTAGAAAATTTGGATACATATGGGCGATTTTTCGCGAGGTTTTCACATTTGCCATTTTTGGTTGCCTCCGCTAGTTTCTGATCCTGACCTTCCTATGTAGAAGTCACCCAGAACCTGAATTACTATTGGAGCCCGATTTTCGGAACTTCCGCGGAAATATGTGAATCGTTGATTTTTTTTCGGAAGTTCTGCGGAAGGTCCGGATGGAGACACAGAGGAAAGAGTAGCTTCGGGACTTCCGCGGAGCTTGACACTTTTCGGAACTTCCGCGAAGCTTCGAGACAGAATGATCCAAGAAACAAACAAATCAAATGGCATGTTTTCGGCCAATTTTTGTAGTGATATTTTCTTGCTTGACTTCAGCTATCATATAAGAAACCATAGTTAAATATGAAAATTTTTACGCTATTTTTTCTTCAAAATTTACTTTGGAATGCCCCAATAATAACATCTATAATGTCGAATTTCTGGTAAAGCTCGTGTCAGGTAAATGTACCATTGCGATTATTCCCATAAATATGTACGAAAATTCGACAGATTTTTACCAAAAAGGAATTCTTCCATGTTATCATTGAAGTTGAGAAATTAGTTCGGAACTCGCGCTAAAGTTCCGAAAGTTTGTATTGGCATGACTGTCTTGCCGGAGGTATTCGAACTGCATCATTCCTTTTGCTTGTGAGGAGTGATCGCCCGAAACATGATTGGTGAAAGCACATATCTCCCGACTCGAAACAAGTGGGTAGGCGAGTTTCTGTGGAATACTTGGCGGCAATGTCTGTTTGGTGTTGTTCCTGGTCCCGGCGCCCACCGAGGTGCTCTACAGCAGCTCGAAATAAGAGACGAGGCAGAAGGTATCTTTACCAACGGTGGTAACCGTGTAGATGATTCATAGGTACGTCACTGCACAAAAACGATGCTATTTTGGGGATGATGTTGTAAATTCGTTCACATATGGAATACTTGAGGAGACTCCGTTGACCGAAAACATAACTGATTTGACTCACTCGTGTGTCTCCTTCACATCTTCAAAAATCTCCAGAACGAGTATACAGTCGCGGTCAAAAAGATAATAAGCGCCATTTTGACAAGAAGATTCCCTGCTATAGCTCACCTGTGGATTGAGTTATATGTATTGAAGCTCTACGGGGGCTTCCTAACAGCAGCTTCTATGGACAGGAACTCAATTCTAGTGCCTTTATTAAGCCAGAACATCAATTTCCTCGGTTCTCTTTGAATTCGTCCAGTATCTTCATTACCACCTTCTGAGAAAAATGAAGAGTTGTTGCATATTAGGCACATTGTTGGCCATTTTTTCCGTCAGACTTTATTGCTGCGCTTTCCTTTGCTGCTCAAATGCGAGTACCCAAAATAATTGGTCGGATTCTCAAAAAATCTTCATTTTATATTGTATCTAAAGAATATTGACAACGTTACAGTTCTTATTCCAATATCAGAATGAGAATAGTATTTAGTAGTGGATTTCATAGAAATATGCTCCGTCAAAACTTTTCGATGGAGATTATTGAAAACTCCTTTTTCTCATTTTTTTTCTGGGCTTTTTGGCAATCTCACTTTCTAATATAAAGAGAAAAGTACGGAACACGAACTATTACAGCAAATTACTCACTCAAAATAAGATTTAGAATAACTTCCGCGCAAATTGAAATGAGGCGGTACAAACGAGAAGCCATAATGTTGATGAAAGTGGTGATTTTGGGCTTGGGACGCGATAATTCTGTTTGAAAGCAGTTTGTGTCAATAAAAAAAAATAAAAGCGAAAAGTAAAACCACTTCGATCCTCACCACATCTTGAAGTTTTTGTCGAATAGTTCAATCCCAAGTTAAATTATGAAGAGAAGTTCTGCCTTCAACATGCCACTGATCATATCTTATTGACTGCCACTGTATATGAACGACGAAGTACCTGACATACCTACATATTTTATCCAGGTGCGCTAGTTCTCAACTTAGGATGCAAGAGCTCTAATACAGGAAAACTCGCTGGATCAGATCAACTTTGAACAAATAGTAGCTCGAAACAATGGTAGTGCTCGCGAGAACAACGGGGTGGTCTTCACTCTTAGGGAGTCCGTTCAGATAAGGTGTTGTGTCCACTGGACAGACATGCTTCTGTTGTTGACGCTTGTGAGTTCAGCGCTCGCCCAGAGAAGTTTCTCCATCGACTATGACAACAATCAGTTCCTGAGGGACGGAAAGCCTTTCCGGTTCGTAAGCACTCCATCACCATTGAATAAGACATGCTCTATACCGCAAGATCATTGGGCTGCAATGGCAGGATTGTGCAGCGCTGCACGCTTGTGAAGAATAGACGAGTGCTCGAAATCTTCTTTTTTGTTATTACTATGGAAGGCTGTCACAGTGCTTTGCCCTTTGTTTTGTTTCTCTGAATATTTTTTTTACCTAAGCGGAACTATTCAGGTACATCTCCGGCTCTATCCACTACTTCCGAACCCATCCGGACCAGTGGGAGGCTCGCTTACAATCCATCAGAGCCGCCGGCCTAAATGCCATCGAGACCTATATTCCCTGGAATTTCCATGAGACCTACAGAGGCAAGTGAGTTTCTTTTCTACTGCTTGGACATGTGGTACCTGCTCCAAGGTTCGCCAAAGTAACTTCCTTTAGCGAATCGTTTTCACACCGTCGCACGGCCATACACCTCCTAGGAACCACAAATTTGGTGGAAAAATCCATAGGTTCCCTGAACTATATC
This sequence comes from Ancylostoma caninum, assembly GCA_037903475.1. Classification (NCBI taxonomy): domain Eukaryota; kingdom Metazoa; phylum Nematoda; class Chromadorea; order Rhabditida; family Ancylostomatidae; genus Ancylostoma; species Ancylostoma caninum. Next base: position 328,830 of record JBAJFG010000174.1, read on the forward strand.
CATGAAAAGACATTGCCTAGGTACGACTTTACTGGAGCCCGCAATTTCACGCACTTCTTTGATCTGGCCGCCAAGTACGACCTGGCCGTGATTGTCCGTCCTGGCCCGTACGTCTGTGCTGAGTGGGAGAATGGCGGCCTCCCCTACTGGCTTCTTAAATATCCCAACATCAAGCTGCGCAGCTCGGACACCAAGTTTGCCTCTATATGAACCATTTATGGAAATTTATTCTTGGGAATTCTTTATTTCGCAGTTTTCTGCGTGAAGCGCTGACTTGGTGGGATTTGCTGCTGCCGATGATCAGGCCGTATCTGTGGAGAAATAATGGCCCAGTGATTATGATCCAGGTGAGGGTTTCGCCTTAAAGTGCCCACAGTTGCAGCGGAAGTAACGAGGTTATCGCAGATCGAAAACGAGTATGGTAGTTTCGGCTGCGACCACGACTACCTGCACGCACTGCGAGACAAGGCGATCGAGCACCTCGGCAACGACACTGTGCTATTCACAAGTACTGTGGGCTAAACTTTTTCAGATATGACGTTTTCACGGGGGTGTGAAGTAGAATTCGCATTCGAAGAGATTTTTCGAGTTCTACATTCTTGAAACCGGGGAATCCCTCGGTTTTTCAGATATCCGAATCTCCCAGCTCCTTGTTCTTCGAATTTTCCGACCCTAGAGCTTTCAGATTTCTAGGACGATCCACATTTTCAAGTGTCGGAATCCTCAAATTTCTGAGAACCTCAGAATTTTCTAATATGACAGAGCCGTTGAATTTTTGTATTATATATTCTAAGTTTCGTTTATACAAGCATTAGAATAATAACACAAATTTTGTTCGATTAGGTCAAATCTCTAATTCGAAGGCACTATCTTCCTCAGAAGCAAAAATGTTTGAAACAACTCTTTCAAAAATCCTTATAATAAGAGAAGTAACTCTGAATTTGAGAGAACCTAATCCGGTATGGTACTACCTTTCTTTTAAAGGACATGAAAAACTGTTGGGATGCAATTTGCAAGCTTCAAGGGGAGTATAGTGGCAGTCGTTCCATGACTGGATGTGCTAGGGCTTGCGTCCGGGTCCTTGCACCTCGTACAGGTTCTCAATTCAGCTTCAGAGCAGTTTTTGTTGATATCATTAGAAAAATGCTCTCAGACGGAAAATTTCTGTCAGAAACAACAGGAATTTCTGTCTTTATTGATGATAAGGTTTTTCTGCATAGGAAAGTTTATCATCGTTGAATTGATAGCAGGAAACATGGTCGAGAGCGAGTGTACATAAGTGCTAATATAATAACTCTACTCTCAAATTCAAGTGAAAGTTGGACTGTTCCTCTAGGAATTTTTACACAGCAGGGGTGTTAAGTTCTTTTCTGAGAAATCCTTCCCGAGGTTGCAGCTGATCCTCCTGAAACAATCGAGTGCGGAGTCATCAACGGCGTCCTGGCGACTGTGGATTTTGGTGAACGTGGGCTGGCCCTCGCTGACGAGTACTTCAAGATTCAGAAGGATGCCAACAAGAAGAGTGAGGCTTTTTATGAACTACGGCTTAGGTTGCGTGAATTTAAACAAAATAATGAAACGCACATGTACTAGAGTATGGAAAGATTGGTAGGAATTTTAGAAGTACAAAAGTGGGTGGGCCAAAAGTACGGTAAGAACACGCATTTTCCCTTTGAAGAAGCATATTTTGCCTTGAAGCCGCAATTACTGGGAAGTCGTTCCGGAACGTTTTTACCAGGGTAATGCTTTGGCTCATAAGTCACGTTTCGCCCACGGCTGGATCCAGGATATATTCTAGGACCTGTTGGTTTCATCGGATGTCCATCCAATTGCCCAGATACCTTTAGAAGGGTTATTAATTTTTAGCGTTGCTCGAGGCATAGGCTTAATTTGGTGAACTGAACCCCATCCACATGCGCGATGGGTGTCGGCGATCTCAGTCAGCATCTTAATGACTATGTTGCAGCTGATGAAGGATATTTCCAGATGGTGCGCTGCATTTACTTCAGTTATGAAGTCGTCAATATAATCCTACTAGTCGGTGTACCCGGCTTCCAATTTGAACCTGATGTCAACACTTGTTGAACCAAAAAATCCTTTCAAAATGTCCATCATTTGATGATCAGCTTAAGTGACCCTCCTTCACCCCTCCCTCCTTCACTCAAAAAATGGGGTGAAGTTGCTTGAACTAGAAAGAAAATAACGCATAAAACCCTGCGCTGGGCTACAGTATGGTTTAGCCATGGGCTCAGGCTCTTCCACTCAGGACCACCTACACGAAAAGCTGTGCGTCCTTTAAATGAAAAGATGTGCGTCCTTTAAGCATCCCCACGAGTTACTGATTTTCCCAGGCTTTTCGTTGCCGATATTGATATCTTTGGAGATGAAGAGTAACGATATGTTTCTCGCAACATTTTGACTTTCTCGCAGCAACTCGACTGCCTGGTGGAATCACAGGCTCTATTCAGCAAATTGCGGCATTAAAATCTCAAGTATTCAGGTGAGAAAATGTACTGATGTCTGGGCAAAGATTTGAAGTAATAACGACCAAGCTTCTTCAGGAATAGCAAAATTCGTTAATCAAGTTTCCAAAAAGTCCATTTTGATCGAAGGAAGACTGATATGGTTCATTGAATTTTCACTCGTAAGAGTTATCTTTCGCTGAACAGATCTCTCGCACTCCAGGAAAGTTGCAGCGACTTTGAGTTCTAACACGTATTTATGATGTTTTCAGTGGACTCAGTGAAAGTACTAAACTCTTAGAACTGCTATAGATAGTTGAGCCATTCACAGCATAATCACGTGTTTTAGTTTGGCAAGCGTGGTAGAGTGTCGTGTTAGATTAGCCCACTGTTTCGAAGGATTTTCTGAGTGTCATTTATACCGTATGCACAGCTCCTGCCATCTCACAAATGCAAGGTCACGGTACACAATGAGTAAGAATTCAGCGATCTGCGCATCAAATAACCCCCAAAGCTTGATCGAAAACGGTGACTTTGGTATTTTTGCGGCAGAACCGCCGTAGAGTTTCCTAGCAGTTAAACAGTATTAAGTGGCTGAAAAATTTAAGGGTAGAATAGTGAAATGCTATCGAAACGTGTCAACGCCAGGAGGGTTCCGGGCCAGCCGGGTTCCCTTAACGGATGCGCATACCGTGGATGTTAATAATGCAAGTGGGGGAGAAAGTGACTTCTGTGGAAAACGGGTCTCGTTCAACCAAGCGCAGCTATGTTATTAACAACGCAACGAGCATCTTTTCTGCAATCAAGAGATCCTAAGATTCACTTACGTATGTCCGATGACTGGAAACGTCATCAAAGAAAGAGAATTCAGGCGCTCACAATGCAACAAAACCAACAGTAGAATGGATAAAGTGTTGCGAGAAACTTATCATCAACCCTCATCTCCACAGAAGTCAATATCGACAACGAAAAGCCTGATAATATCGAGAACTCGTTGAAATGCTTAAAGGACGCACATCTTTTCATTTGAAGGACACTCAGCCTTTCGTCTGGGTGATCCTGAGTGGAAGAGCCTGCATCTAACTGATCTATACTGTAGCCCAGCGCAGGGTTTTATGCGTTATTTTCTTTCTAGTGTTGCTTGACTGGTGAATAAGTCCTTCCAAAATGTTTGCTTTATCGACGTTCAGCGTTTCAGAAAATCCCAGAATCCCAGAATTTGGCACAAAATGGTTGTCATATTCGTGTTCAGCGTATTGGGATACCCCAATAGACATGTCTTTATCATCCCATGATCAAAAACAGAGAAAAACCAACGAAATCAATAAATCGATAACTTGGAGCAGAACGGTTGTCATATTCATGTCCAGCATATCAAAGAACCCCGGACAAAAATTGCGAAAAATCGATAAAGTCGATACAGTCGATAAACTAATCGATAAGATCAGGTCAAAAGTAGCCTATAACCTCCACCAGCCTCCGAGGAGTCCATACGCGAAATTTGGTCCCGATCGGTTAACCCTCCGCGATTTCTATAAGGAACATACACAGAAACGCGCAAACTTTCACTTTTATATATACAGATGACACTTTTTCAAATTACGCATAAATTCTTTTCCTGTGCGTTATTTTCTTAGATATTAGCCCACCCTACTAATAGCTACCTCAAGTGTAGTATAGCCATCTCTATGCGGTTTTGCTACAACAAACGACAATTACAATGCGTAAACGTTATCATAGCTGATCATAAACGTGCGATGTCAGTGCATAGATGTGACATTGCTTGCTACTCCAGAAACGAGTATTCGTATTTTCGAAAAAAAAGTGAAAAACTTCTTGAAAGTTTCCGATAGGCGTTTTTACGTAACTGCGCCAGCCCTCTACAATTGCTCCTTTCTATTCTAGGTCATAGTTTCCAGTGAAATTTCGATTTTAAAAATGCAGCATACATACATAGAATGATCTTATTATCTTGATACATAACAACTCCTATTTACATCCATGTTAGCATAAAAGCGTGCTTTTATTGCCGGTCGTACTTAGAACATCCGACCATTTCGAAACGGCAGTAATAATTGCGCTATCCCGATCAATAGTGTTTTTGAGCACTTCTCATAATTATTTTTTTATTATTGGCATTAGTTCCCTTAGAATGATGTTGAGAATTAGATCAGGTTTTATCCATTCCGTTTGTAAAAATACATATTTGCTATCTCAGTGATTCCTTTACTGGAGCGCATCTTCAGTGCAAATAAAGAAATAAATAAATAAAACACAAACAACAGGTAATAGAGCAGGCTTTCAGAAGGTCCTGCTGTGAACTCAGAGTGTTATACTGGTTGGTACCGCACATGGGGAGAGAAGGGAGTCATCGAGAAAGAATTCACTGCTAGTGTTGGTAGGTCGAATGCAACTATTCTGACACTGTGCCCTTTGCTTTCCACTCCTTTTATGAAAAATCCTCAGGAGGATGACTTTTCAGTCCTGGAGCTGACCGAGAAGATGTACAACCTGAACGCCTCGTTCAACTATTACATGTTCCACGGCGGAACGAACTTCGGCTTCTGGAACGGCGCCGAGTACGCGGCAGGAGTTCGTGACGTCCTCCGCAGGAGAGCGATAAGCCGCTGAAAAAATTTCGTGCTTGCAGCTTATCACTTCGTATGATTACTTTGCTCCGATGACTGAGAACGGAGACTACAACGACAAGTACAAGGCGATCCGCGACTTCATCTCGGGAATCAAGGGCTGGACTCACCCGCCTCAGGATTTGCCCGCAAAGCCAAAGTCAGTTGTGGTTGCCCTCGTGAGAAACACATTGGGATACATGTAGAGCGCGGCCAGCGAATGAGCTACCGAAATACTGGATCCAACAAGCAAGAATCATAGACTAAACAGAGGATCAACCGGAAAAAAATTACCTGAAATTTGTCACATTTTCGAAAACATTTTCGAAAAGATTTCGTCACTCTGGCCAGTTTTCTGAACTCTCGAGAGGTTAAGGAGTTTTAACTCTAGGATTTCTTTCCAACCTACTTTAGTCATCCGGTAGAGTACGCTGTAAAGGATTTGTTTAAATAATTCACTTTTCCAAAATCTTTCTGTTTGCTCTTGCTAACACGTAGTATTTGCGCCAAAGAAAAACAGATGGATAGACAAATTGTTGGACAGCTGGGTGGACAAACACCGGTTAGAGCGGACATACACCGCTGTGTTTTATTTCCCATTTAGGGTAGGTGCCCAGTTTAGGAACTTCCGCGGAGCTTCGAGACAAGTAGATTGATTCAAAAAACTAACGTATCGATCAGCATACGTCCATGCAATCTTTGTAGTGATATGTATGTTCTTGCTTGACTTCAACTAGCCATATAAGGAGCTGAAGTAAAGTTCCGAAATTTTTTGATTTTCCACGAAATACTACTTCGAGATGAACTCCATGAGCGACTGTCATTCAGTCTCGGCATATTTTGGATTCATTTAAGTCCAGTTGTTCAACAATACTCGAGATTGCTGAATTCCTTCATTCTTTATAGGGCCAAATTTCGGCGCTACGTCGCCTTCTTCAGGCCTGAAAGTGTCTCACAATTCACATGCTCTACGAGACCGAGTGCACTGGCAGATACATCGCATTACTTCAGGATAACCTAATAACGACATCCATAACGTCGAATTTGGTGTAAAGCTCGTGTCAAAAATGTAACCCTGGAATTATTGCAATAACTACGAAAATTCGACAGATTCTCATTAGAAAGGAATTTTCCCATTTTATTATTGAGGTTAAAACCTGACGCAGGTACATATCACAATCAGGGGGGGGGGGGGGAACCTGCCTTTAGAGTATCCCCAGAGTTCGCCAGCAATCGTGCCAATCGCCACTACCGCCGGCGATTGCCACATGGATAGAGTGAATGGAGAGACTTCAGACGTGAGAGTGATGATGACTGATGTGGCGTGGCGATCGATAGGTATCGTTTCCACTATCGCTATCGCTCACATCGCCAGTTCATTCAGGGCGCATCTCCGAGAGTACGGGCGATGAGCGCCGTTTGGCAGCGATCTATGGTGACGTAACGTGACAATCGATGCGTATCATTTCCACGATCCTTATCTCTTATATCGGAGGTTCATTTCTATTCATTTTGAACTGGCGAAGTCTGGGGATACTCTCAGACCCACTTTCAAAAACGAAGGCATTACAGGGATTTTTACATTTTTGGCGAGCCGCACCCTATGCCTAAGCAGAGGCAACGTCAACGCAGTGCGAACTCACGCGAGCTCGCAACGTCATCTGCCGCAAGGGGTGGCCTCCACAGTTTTGGATGCGGAGCGTCATTTTGCGAGCTCGCACTGCGAGCTGCGTCAAGGAATGCTCTGGGGCATTCTTTGCCGCTGCGTCAAAGCGGCAAATCGAAAGTTCGTTGATGCTGCATGAGTTGTGATAGTATATAGTTTCTTTTTTTTTGTTTTCTTTTTTTCAGAATGACTTCTTTCATAGAACTTGTGCAGACAACTGTTTGAGTCTGGGAACAGATGTGTGCCTCTTTATATACGGAAAAGAGCTTTAATCTCCACCCATTAACTTTCCTTCAATTGCGGCAATCTTCGACGTTTGTAGGTACCCCGACGCGAGTTGGAAGACGAGAAGTCAGCTCGCAGCGAATGACTTCCCACGCGGCTACGCAACTTGCTCAAAACTGTGAAAACCCCCTCAATGGAGCAACTAGTGCCACCTGGTGGTGGGGCTCCTGAATCAACCTCTTTGGTCTCACGACTTCTGGAGATGTGTGGAAACGTGTGGAGTTCGTCGCTCCATGCTGATAGGTTTTACTCCATCACTCTTGTTCACTCTCGTTCGATTTCGGAAGTTTCGCGGAGCCATCTCCAGACCTACCGCAGATCCACCTCGGAGCCTATCGCCAAGTCACCTCTGATTTGTCCCGAGATGGAAGTTCCGAAAGTTTGTCTGGGAACCCGAACAGCGTCGCGCTCATATTCTGTAGGCATCTCTCCCTTCCACCCCCCCCCCTCTTTGCTGTCATTGTCCTCTCAATTGCTTCCTTCCTACTTCAGTTGCTGTTAAGAGGAGGGAAACTTCAGCAGCCGTTGGGGGAAAGATGGCAGCGAACGAAGTGAGGCTCATAGCAAATGGTGAAAGGCTGATAGCCTTTGAACTTCATGTAGTACGCTATTCGTAGTGCGTCCCTGCTGCACAGTTTCTAGAGAATGTGCGTTTGTGACATAGAATCCAGTAAGGCGTCGGTTCACACAATTACTAAAGAGGGGCGCAAAAAGAATCTTTAGCGCTCTGTACTGCCAAACTATCGATTTTGGACGAGTCAAACCTTATTCAAAAAAGTGAAACATTGGCTGATGATTCATAAAGGTACGGTTCTTCATAAATGATGTGATATATTCATATATGAGAATGTAGATATATTTATGAGATAATGGATTTATGTATTCCGCCAAATCCGGTGCGGAAACCTTCCACAGCCAATTTGCGAAATGTCAGTGGACTGTTAGCAGGCGTCATTTTCTCGCATATTAATTGCTTCAATCGTATTTCAATTCAGGTCATTTGCACAGTCTGGCATCGTTCTGAGCAAAATAGGTAACTGGTTCGATTTTGAACAGAAGACCATCAACTCCAGCCGTAGCGTGCAAGGACCTGTTGCAAAGACATTTGAAGACGTTTGTTGTGCAGGATACTCCTCTGACCTAAGAGATGAGATGAAGTGCTTACAGCTCGACCAAGCAATGGGCTTCGTGAAGTATTCGACCCGGCTCAGCATAGGGGGAAGCGTCCTAGACGGCAATGGAGTGCGGGACTTCGGCTACGTGTTCGTAAATCGACAGTTCAAGGTTCGTCTCACAAGCACTTACCTCTACCCACTTGAGCTGCTTAGAATTCCTAGGGTATGCTCAGTCCTCATTACAAGCCCCACGAGGTTAAACAGCTGAAGTTAGCCCTGAAAAAGAACGACCTTCTGGAGATTGTCGTAGAAAATCAAGGACGACTGACTTGGGAAACGGCCAATGATTATAAGGTCGGTTAAAATTTCACACGCATGCTATTGCCTTCATCTATGAACTGCTTGCAGGTATAGTTTGCTTGTCCACACCCCTTTGACCATTCTGTGAGCTAACGCCGGTGAAATTTACACGTCTTGGTCATTTCTTCTCGGAAGAGATTCCACGACGTTTCAATCTCCTAGTGGTGACTTTGTCACACGTTCTTGATGGATATTTCATCTGAGGAACTGCGGAAGGCTGTTGATCAGAACAATGGACCAATCGCGTGAAGAACCAAAAGAGGAAAAGGCAGCAATAGAGAATTGTTAGGAACCGACCCTCACCCCATGCCTTGCGCAGTTCACGCACACCTGTTGCACAGAACTAATTTTCGAAACTAACTAAACTAAAACTCGTAACTAGTTTCCAAAAACGGATTTTCCGGTGTCATTGGAAAGTTCCGGCTTTGAAAAAGTGTCAAGCTCAGAGTACGCTCTGATACTCCAGTAGAAAATTTGCCGTCTTTGAAGGCAGAGTCCATCTCTTTCTTGTGTTCGAAATATTAGAATGTTCTGAACCCTCTAAATCCCCGATTTTGGTTCCAGTTTTTTTTTCGTGCATGGAATGCTCTGAAGGGACTTTCAAGCTTCTTTTTGAGACGGACTGTGTAACAGGGCTGTAGGTTACAAAAAATTCAATTTTCGTCAATCCGTTAATTCGTTACGTTACAAGAAAAATGGCCGTATACTTTAATGCGCTAGTTCATTACGTTAGTAATGCACAGCACTGTTGTGTACCATTTCCTGAACCAAAATGGTTTTTAAGTCGAGTATCATTATTGATCTCATCGATCGGACAGGACAAGTCATGTTGGCCAAATTCGCAGCTGTGGCGGACAGCCAGCACAGATAGGAGCGATTCTCCTATCGGCTCCTAGGAGCTGGCAGTTCAACCCTTTCAAAAGGGTGGCTTTGTCAGTTTTACTACTTTTTTGTACATCATTACAACCAGTATGCGGAGGCTGCCAAGACTTGCTCATATCTCCATTACAAAGGACGGTGTTGAAGACTGCCTTCAACACAGAACTTGCCTATTCAGGGTATTATCTCCGCTATTAAGCTGGATGGCTCTCAGCTAACAGGTTGGACTTCTTCTCCAATGGATGTGCAGCAGCTGGCATTTGTTTCGAGCTCACAAACGGTGTGCAATTCCCATCTCAACACCTTGAGCCAAAATGTTTCAAACCGTATTTTTGTCAGGCAGCGAATCCCTTTGGAGTCGGCGACGTATTCAGCGGAGATTTCGTTGCATCTGGCAAAGGTGACACGTTCCTGGATATGTCAACCTGGGGCAAAGGTGTGGCCTGGCTAAATGGCTTTAATCTTGGGAGATACTGGAGCACAGCGGGACCACAGGTAAACAAATTGAGGTGCATGACGAAGTGGCAAATCAGACGCTTCATTTTCAGAAGTACCTCTACGTACCAGCGCCTCTGCTAACGGAGGGCGAAAATAGCCTCGTTATCTTGGAACTGGAGAAGCTTTCAAGCGATTGTAAATCAAGTGGAAGTCTCTTGTCCTGCACTATCAGTTTCTTGGACCATCCACTCAAGTACAAATAGAAAACAGCTGTATGATAGCTTTTTCTCAGGCTTAAAGTTCCGATCTAATAAATAGAGACGGTATATATTTTACTCAATCGAGGATTTGTATGAGGTCAAACTATTGCGAGCACACAATTGGGTGTTAGTTCCTGCACACACAATAATGGCAAGTAATAAGAATAATAAGTAATAATGGTAGAGAAGTATAAAATGACCTGGAGTCCCCTTTGTGTAGACTGAAGTTGGCGGAGCTAGCCTGATATGGAACTGTTTTCACAGTATCACCTGTGCACACAACAATACTGAGGGACGCCGCTGTAAAGATTGACTCTGTCCGCTCAATTGCCATTCAACATGAGTGACAGAATATCTGAACATGTCTTCTCGTAAGAAATTTAAAAATCTCGAATATTAGGCATTTTGAATACTGGGTTTGGATAATTCACTCGAACATATGATTCAAATGACGCTTTTAGGTCGAATTCTTCAATGGTTACGAAGTGCTGTTCTATGTCGTGTAGGAACAGAAACTCAGTTTTTCTTGAGTTATATTGAGCCTTCGCGCAACCTGGGAGAAATATCCCATGTAAAATTACAAAACGTCTTATGCAATATATCTATACGTTTACCTGCGAGACTATCATAGCTTGCATGAATGATTCTTGTAAGTTGAAAGAACATTCTCAGTATTATAGATAACCATCATTTCCAAAGGTGTTGATGAACTAAAGAAAATCCGACGTTACTCCGCTCCCTCTTCAAAAGAACTTGGGAAAAAAGTTCCTCGGAAATTTACTAGGTAGTTAGCAAAGGTATATGTGAGTTTAAGGTGAAGCATGCGAGCTGGATTTCAGAAAATACTGACTAAGTAAGTTGTCATTGGCTAGATAATCGGTTATTCAAAAAATGACATGATGTTAGGGTGCACAGAGCGGCGAAGTTGATGCGCAAGCCCGGTTATCAGTTCATGGATCGCAGCTCAGACACGAGTCCTATTTCCGCTGTTTGCTGTAACCTCTATTTTATTACGACAGCTACGTATTAGAAAATGTAGTTTGCAGAGACTCCCAAAATCCTACTAGAACCAATTATTTCACATTATGATACCAGTTATAAAGTGCGCGGTAGTAGGATTTTCTTGCCGACTTCCACATCTTTTCCAACTTTCCAAAATTTCTACCCAATGCGTGGACTTTGATGAAACCAAGCCAGCGCCACATTGTAACATTAATTGCGATTCCAGCATCTCTTGCTATAGACCCAATCGCTTACCTATACTAACAATACAACTATGGAAGTTAAAACATGACTCCTGCAACCAACCAAGTGTCAGTAACTCAGACACTCGCAGCGGACGACCCGCGCACCCATACGCGTGCGTGCGCTCATCCCTCCCGCCGCCCTCCCGCCGCCTTCCCGCCAAAGGGCCGCCGCTCGCTGGGTCAAGCGCCGCCGCATGCGCGCTGATTGAGGGCCGCCGCTTGCTTCGGAATACTGATGGTGAAATCGATTGACATATGAATGCGTTTTCTGTATCGTTGATCGTGGGCTGCGTGACCATTTGGACCCTACAGTAAGCCTACAGTAATTATAGGGTGGGGACGCGGGACGGCTGCGGTGCGTGCGCTGCCGCCGATAGGGCGGGAGCGCGAAGAAATTTGGACGAGCTCTCTTAGCTCATAGGCAGCAATTAGCTGTAAATTTGCACCTAAAGGTTACTGGACGTGCTGAGCACGAATTTCACATCTATTTCGCACTATGACTTCATCTTTCGCGGCTACAATGGATAGACTGAAGTAACCATTTCTCAGGATCTTATGAAACTTTGAAAATGGGCTGTTCCCTTTGATAATCTAGATTTTTTGATTATCATAAAGCTGTCTAGAACCGATGAACTAATTAAAATAACGCAACACCTTGAAATTACTACTATAAGGGTTACATTTCCTTAGAGATTGATAGATTTCAGTGATTACATCAAAGCCATTGAACTCTCAGTTTTCCCCATCCGGAAAGAATATGTAGCATATTCAACCATGCTGAAAACGAATCTGACGCCCCATCTTTCGCAATTACATTTGTCTAACCTTTGCGGTATACACATCAAAATTGTTTCTGTGTGCTTCAGTATTTCAAGGGTGAGTTTGTAGTCCTTTTAAAGAATTACCGCCGTCCCTTTTTCTCACGAAGATGGGAATGGGAATATCCCTTGCTATGATATTCAAATTTTTTTATTGATTCAACAACTACTTTTTCCCAAAATGTTAGTGCGTGTATGTGACCTCAATTACGCAGTGGTTGGCAGATTTTCCCTAAGGAACTTCCCGAAACAAGATGGTATATCCTTAGGGCGACGGCAAGTCCTTAGGTGTTAGCACAGGTCATACTGAGAACGGCAAATGAAAGTGCATATGTATGATATTTCGAGTAAACTTCCATCTGTTTCTTCTTGATTTCGAAAGGAAATTCGCAATCTTTCTGTGCATCCAAGTCAAAATCAAGGTATCACAGTTTTCCGAAAAATGAGCAACACAATTCAAAAAATTGCGTAAATTAGCTTCAAAAATTTATACAAATATTATTAAGAGGGGCAAGATCTGGAATGTAATTTTAGAGCTACACTAGTACAGTATACATACTGTTGCTTGTGGCATAAATAAAAAATCCAAGAAAAGATCCTCATTAGGAATAACACATTGACTAAATCACCCATTTTTGTAAAGTTTCATAAGATCCTGAGGAATGCAATAAATTCCACCTGGTCATACCGTACAAGGTGACGTTGAGGTGCAATTCGAATGCGAAATTCGTGTTCAGCACATCGAATAACCCCGAGGCGTCCATTTTCAGCGTGCGCAAGTTTGCAGTTTCGGTCCATGTCTGTGTCGGCCACGCTCGCTTTGTAGCAGCAGCTAATTGCTGCTCTCGCCTTATCTAAATTAGTGACGAGCAACTCGTACAGGCCTTCGCGCTCTCTCCGCGACTTGCCGCGTTGACCGCGACGCAACGGCCGCTCCGCAGCATACGGCTGCAAACAGTCAACCAATCGCGGCGCTGTCCCAGCCAGCCGCTGACCCCGCCCTAATTGCTACGGTCCAAAAGGTCCGTTTTCCTTGATCGTGTGGTTATTTCGTGTCCTATTACTAGGGTGTGAAGCGCAAGTAGTTGACGAAATAACATTGCTTATTGAGTGTGATGATTCAAACGAAGGTATGTTGAAGACGTTCTAAATTGAAATGTTTCTTATGAGGTCACTCAAATTGTACAGACATGAATTCAAATTCCACATAGATCAAGTAATGAAGGCAAGCAGATCACAGTTAAAGGACTCACTTTTAGAAGCGATCACAAAGTTAACATAAAGTACCGGTTTTGAACATCGATAACACAGAAAGTAAATAATATATACATAAGAATAGGGTTGCGTATAAGCTACAAAAGGCACTAAACCCTAGGGAACTTAAATGCTTGTCTATAATCATCTTGATCTTCTTCTCCTCCTGGCCATGTGTTCTCGTCCAATTGTGGGGCAGCTCGTTTGGACTGACGCTGAAATATGATTGTTTGAAAGTGTTTTTATTTCGAAAAGAGATAAATGGAAGAATCTAACGTTATTGGGCTTCCATTTCTCTCCCTGCCCATCGTATTCGTGAGATCATACGTCGCGTCTAAAGCGTTAAAGGTTGAAAACGTTATGAGAATATAACTTAACATGAAGTGTTGGAACAGAGTAATGGGAAATATTTAAAAATTTATAAGTATGTTGGGAATAAGGACTTACAAGGCTTCTTGTGATCCCCTGTGCAAATGCGATCGCCATTGTTTGCGGTCCTTCACCATAGCTCCGCGATTTCGTTTCCTCTCATGTTTGTTTGAGCCGAGACTTATATAAAAGCTACAGTGGAATGATTTATGAGATGTAACGTAATCGATAAGATTTTTTCACTCAGTGCCTCTTACCTTGATTCCTCCTTGCTAATCGGGAACCGGCCCTTAAGCTCATCATATCCATAGCCTAGAGCACCCTCTCCGAAATCTGAAAATTGTGAAATATTTGAATGTCTATCGAAAATGGTTTATTTTTTTCCGTACTTTATCAGCAGCCGCTCCACTTCTTCTGGCATGTTTTGTAGAGAGTCATTGCGTCCATTGTTTCTGTTTACTCTAATGGAGAACTCTTGGATTTTTTCTGGAGGACAAGTGATCTGGAAGGGTATTGTGTATTAGTACATGCAAAACCAAACTTCAAGTAGTAGATGAAAATGTTGTGTCTCGCCTGTCTCCGGGCACACAAACCTTTTCACTCCAAGAGTCTCCTCCTTCGACTCTCACTCCTTCTACCCTCTCTTACTCACGAGGGTTAACTTGTGACTACTGCGGTAGTACACCAGTCAGAATACTAGATTTATTACTAATTAATAAGGAAGCTGGGGGCGACTGCGGCTGCTAAGGCTGACTCCAATCCACGCACACCTAAGGCTCAATCCTAGGGCCTTATATACACCTCTGTTTCCCGCCATCGCACTTCCTTGCGACCTATCCGGACGGGAGATCTCCACGCCACCTAGGGAGATCATCGGTCTCCTGCCTGCCGATAACAGAGTCCCTCCTGGCAACAAGCCATCAGCCATAACAGAAAACTTGCCCGGAGAAGGACATAGCGATACATTGAAGTAATTTGTTGGTGTTTCCCGTCATTCTTGCGCGGTTGCCAATTCGCAGCTACGTTGCTGAGTACCACCTGTAAGAATTAATTACTAGAAATGAATGAATATGCGAAGATGAGAACTACCTTTGCGAATGGAGGCGCCACATCCATTTCCCAGATGTTTTTGCAGTTCTCGATGATCAGTTGTGGGGCACTGCTTGGCAAAAACGACCCTTCTGCAGAATCTAAGCAGCGGCTGTTTTTCGTAGACACCGCTTTGCTGATGTCTCCCTGTAGAACAGATGTCAAATTTTTTTTCGAGGAGCAATTGAGGTAAAGCTTGTTTCCTGTGATACTTACCTGCAGTCTGAAGGCTACGAGGCTATGCCACATTGCATGAGGATCGCCCACTCGGTGCAGACCATTGAAGCGGACGACGCACGTCCTGTTAGCTCCGCATTGACAAACCCCTGGAATACAACAATCCTTAAAGATGCAATAATTGAAACAACTGTAGTGCAAGCATGAAATTTAACCTACATCGTAGGTAGCTTGATTAAACACACCTTCTTGTGTCCTATCCCAGATTAGCTTCGCTGCCTTGTCCATGTGAAGAACTCCATTTGAGATACACTCAAAAAGCGACGATGGTGTCCTCTCGGGTTCCTGAACTGGAGCCTCCTTGAAACTGAACTCCCTCCTTTCGCACACATTTCCTGAACATATGGTAATGTTGAATTTATTTAATAATGAAGAAGGAATGCTAACTTTTACAAACCCACCATATGACACTTCCACTTCCATTTGAATGGGGACGTCGTTGGAGGGAATTTCCACATACTGTCCGAGAAGAGTCGTCTACTCTTGAAATTACAGATCAATTAAATAAAGCGCTGGAAATGGTTGAAAGAAATCGTTTCTGAAAAAAAGAATTTGTCACTCACAAAGTGCTGCCGGGTATAATTACCAGTTGTGTGGTTCCTGTTGCTGATATCCCACCCCACACATGCACCTTAGAAGGGTACTTTGCGCGGTTTCCTAGTCTAGCGAATTAATCACCCTCCTGGATGAAGCAGAATCGCGTTGTACAGTCAATTGAATCAACTTCTATGAAGGCAAAAATTCCAAAAATTGGATGGCATTAGAAAAACCGTACAGAAATAAACAAATCTAGCAATAAAATTGATAACATAATAGCGACGAGGTTTTTGGGAGATTTAAGGTATTAATTTAAAAGAATTATAATTACTAATTCCAAATAAATTCAAAACCAATTTTTCTGATCAACTCCGAAGCGCATATTCACTCACTTTGAATGGTACATTCGTCGGTGAATACACAATCATAAAAGATTCGTTATGATCTATCATCTCCTGTGCGACCGGAAGACGGGTGACCTTGTTCTGCTCCCTAATAGTGTGGCAGCACTTCGTCGTGATCCTCTTGAAACCAAGACGAGATCGATACCGCCTTATCTGAGGACTTATGCAAATAGTCCTGAGTTTCAGAGCCTTTGCGATTTCGTTAGATGTAGTCGAGATGTTCTGCCTTTAGCTGGCAATAATCTTATCCTTGATTTCTTCATCTTGACCTGCAAAAAAAGAATACTTGTCCGACCCACTTCCTCCCGTCTTTTTTTCGATTCAACCGGGTGCCACACCAAACTTCCCCAAGGGTCCATTTATAACACCCTCGAAACAGCAAATATTTCCTATGAAAAATCGAATCTGCAATTTTTCTCGGGTGTGTTCATAAGTATTTTTCTTGAGCGCCAAAAATGAAAAGGCTAGAGGCCTTATTCTTAGTAAATTTCATTTCGGAGGAACATTGCAACGTACCATGATACAACCTCGGACAGAACGTCTTCTTAGAACTGAAAGAATAATTTTCCCATTTTATAATAAATCGACGAACAGTGTGGTAAGCAATACATGATTTCTGCTGCAAAAGAGATTCAGGAACAGTGTATTGTTGTCACTTCGAAGAATAATCATAACTAGAATGTACATACCTTCTGATACCTTCCCTCAGAAGTGGGAAGATAATATCAAAATGGTTTTCAACAGGCAAAGAAAGAGGTAGTCTCTACAATACCTGCTCAATTTTGCTACAAGCAGTTATTATTATACTCGGTTGTTAGAGGTCATATCCTTAGAGAATGCCCTGACCGAGGTATACGACCTCCTTAGCGCATCCTAACAATTCCTCCAGGGAATTGGCCCGATATATAGGAGCCATGATTGTTTGAGCACCCACACTAACCATGATATTCGATATTGTATTTTCGACCTAGCCGTACATCTGCGATTATCCCATCATCTGCCGTGCGAGGAGATACTTGGGAAGGAAAGTGGTACCCCGCTAAAATCCTGGCTCGAGGATTCTCTGCGAAGCAAAGCTTGTCGACGTCACCATCGAAGGTGAATTGATAGAAGATGATTTCGAGTTAGCAGACGCACACCCAGAACCAAGCGAGAGGTAAGCTAGACTAGGACGAAAAATTTTCTTCTCTGATATTATAGATTTTTTAGAGACGAGCGAGAGGAGCCGTCGTGTTCTTGTTCTTTGGAAATAGGCAGGTTCCGCGAGGAGTTTGTTGCTAGAATGAACACGCTACAGAATCGGTTGGTGGCGCCTTCATTTGAAAGCGACACACGCGCTGAACTTCGCGCCATAAGAATGGAGCAAAGAGCCTCTCGTGAACAACAAAACGATATTAAAAAGGTTGCCGACTCCATTAACTCAAGGCAGGACAATCATCTGGTTTCCTTCTTTCTTCTAGTTTTCAAGGTTTTAATCATTTCTGAAATTGCATGGAAATTTTTCCCCGTATGAATCGATAAAAACTGTTTTCAGAGCAAATTGAGTATAGGTATGCCAGTCAGGCTACCGTGGAATCTATCCGGAAAAAAAAATGAGGGACAATAAAAATCGATTCGCACTCGCCCTGGAGTGGGAGGTCTATGCGGACAAAGCCTCCGACCTGGTCACTGCAGTGGAGAGTCGCTCGAACGCGAACCGAGTTGAATTTACCAAGCAGGTAGGCTTTCCACACAATTCTCGCATATTACCTGCCAAATTGTTCGTTTTTTAGTTGTTTTTTTTTCTTTCATAAAAATCCTTTTTTAGTGTCTTTTCAAGTTTTCTCAAATACCGGAAAAATACCAGTGCGAGGTTTGGAGGGACGCCAGAGATGCAATGAATACGCGTGCGCGTCGCCTGAGAAAGAAAAGGAGAGACATGAGAGATGTGGCTGCAGTTGAAGAACAGACACAAAACTCCACAGGACACGTTACTTCCACACCCCGTGAAAACTTTGGTGTAGCGCTGCATGAGAATCGCTCACAACAATGAAGATTTCGCCGACTGTATTTTCACTGACGAATCCACAGTTCAACGTACTTCATACTTCTTTCTTTTTCTTTCGATTCGTTTATGTTTCTCAATACTTTTAAATTTGTGTTTAGTTGATTGTTGCGTGAAAAACTGCTTTGTAAAGGAGGCTGGTGCAAGATAACTCTCCAGCCTACAAGAGCGCATATACTACAGCGAAGTTGGACTTGTGGAACACTGAAGTCGTGGATTGGCCTCCAGAGTCTTCAGATTTAAATCTAATCGAGCTAGTTTGGAGGACTATGAAGACGTTTTTGAGGTGAATATTTCTTTCGATCGTGTTTGAAAGCTGTCCAGCAAAAGTCGAATTAACGAGGAGACACGCTCAAATAAGGAACGTGGCACAGTTGAGGGATGACGTCTTTGCCTTCTGGAAGACTTTCACTCCCGACGTCTGTGCAAAATACATAAAAGGAATTCCAAGAAGGATGGAGCGAGTAATTGAGCAAAATGGCCGAAAAATTAAAGGGTGACGCGAATTCGTGTTTACCGATAATGTAGACTGTCTAACAAGAGTTTGTCAAGAGTTGTTTCTCCACTTGTACGTCAATAAACATTTCTTACTGTGTTAGAACGACGAATGTGCAGGGTAGAAGGATTACTGGAGGAGAAGAACAGTTCATCATCAGGTTCGGCTGCTCTCGATATCCACATGTCGTCATATGAATTTTCGTTTTTTTATGGAGAACTGAACTTCAAATACGTCTCGCGAGAAAGGGTTGAATTCTTGCTCGCTCTGAAGTGCGGAAAACTAAGCAAGTTTGCCCTTGCTCTTGAGAAGGAAGTGTTCGCTGATGATACCTCAGAGCTTCATCTCAAGATTGAGGACAGGAATGGAAGGATCAACTTCATCCGTGAAGTATCTTAGTAAGTATTTTCTGTTTGGTGCAATTATATTGTGCTAATGTGTGTTTCTAAGTAATTTTCAAACACTTCAACGTCTCGACTGATTCCGAGAAGAGCGTTTGGCAGACGGTGAAGAACGCCCTCAGCGGGAAGGTGAGAACTCTACAGCGTGCACGACAAAGCGACAGCCAAGACCAGACACTGGAGGCACGTTTGACACCACCGCCTAGTGAAGAGAGACTAGAAACTCCCTTGGGATCCAGTAGAAATGAGGACCCGTTCGAATTTTTGATGGATGTGACGAATACTAGAATAGGCTTTGGGCTTGGAATATTCTCTAAGAAAGTCTTATAGGAGTGATTTACAGAGTTTCTGGGTTTTTGTTGAATTTGTCAAGAGTTGTTTCTCCGCAAGACGCCAGCGGCGACGGATTCGTACTCGGTAACGTTTGTACTCCACTGGGCGTCAATGTTGCACGCATAAGGCTGTTTTAGTCATTATAAACCCGATGCAGCGGGAATGGCTGAGGAAATGTGGGAGCAGGGCGTTATCTGTGGACGACACGTTCAACTTGACGTCCTATTCTCTCAGGCTCGCTACCGTGATTGTTGCAGACGAGAGGGACAGAGCATTACCCGCTGCTTACCTTCTCTCCTATAGGTCCGTTGTCAATTTGTGTACCTATATTCAACGCCCGTATGTGATTTTAGGATGATCGAAGTGAAAGTCGGTATAATGTTTGAGCATATAAGTGCAAAAATTCTTTCCATCATTCCACACCGACTTCTTCATGACGGATGATACGAACACGTTCTGGAATGGCTTCAAGAAGGCGTTTCCTTCTTCATGTGCCCAAAAGTTGTTATGCCTCTGGCATGTGCAACAGGCCATGAAGGGAAATACGAAGAAAGAACTAAAAAATGTACATAGTTCGAGTCCTTCACAAGCTCTGCCTTCGGACGATTAGGCTCCTGTGTGAACACCTCCATGCTCTGCGAGAGGTATCACAAAACTCTAAAGTGCGATATTCTAGGAAGGAAGGCTAATGTGAGGATAGACAGCCTCATTTAACTACTTATTAACCTGACCGTAGAGACAAAAGAGGAAAGGGAAGTAATGGTTCGAAACAAAAATCATTGTTATTCCCCATTTCTTCTCATACGCTTTGTATCAATAATATTTAGATGGAAAGAGGAGTGGAAGAGGGAAGGTACAGATTGCAGCGGCATCACAAAGCTCATGCGTGGGTTGTGAAGAGGTACAGTGAACAGCAGCAAAGTGTTGCTGTTGTTGGCCCAATAAAGTGGGAGGTGCAAGACAAAGACAAAGTCTTCCACGTACAAGAGCATTACTATCCTTGTGATGAGAAGGTAGAGATGGACAAGCATGTGTTAAATAGAATAAACCCATGAAATGATTTTCAGTTCAGCAATCATTGCCTGAGGGGAGAATGCAAAGCCTGTCCATATGCGTTTGCATGCAACTGCACAATGGATGTGAAAAGCGGCATCAGCTTCACTCATGTTCACGCAGCTCTGTTGTACGCACCATCCGGTAGTGATTTAATACATTCTCTGAAAGTGTCTATGTTATAGTCAGTTTCTAGGTCGTCGCTCAGTAGCCTCTCACCAGAATGCAAAGAGTTCCCATGTTAACGATGACCATTTCCACGAGGAACGGTGTAGCAGCGATGATGAGGACGAGATAGTTGTAGTCGACATGGTGGAGGAGCCAGAAAATTGTAGTGAACCGGTCAATACAAGACGCCGTTCCACAGACAAACGAGACCACTGCAGGGTCATCATTCAGAAAATGGAAATGGTCGACTAGGACTTAGTCCAACGTATCTGCGTTATAACACAATACATTGTTTAGTCATGCACTGCTACATGAACGATGGACTTCTAGAAGAAATGGAGCGAGCTTACCATTTGATGGAAGAAGCTCGCAAAATAATGGCGCGTGTTGCGGCGGAAGCAACCGGGAAGGAAAACAATGCGCAGCTTGTCCGCCGCCCGGATGTGTCGCTGGTGGGAAGGGCGCAAGTTCTTATTCTTATCCGCAAGTTGCATAAGGTAGGAAATAATTTTCCTCGGATGCTGACGTTTATAAATGACTATTTTAGCGTTCCCACATACGAAAGGTTGAGCAGGCGAAGCGTACGAAGACAGATGGCATTCCCGATTATCCAGCTAGTCAACGGGATTCATGTGCTGTATGCCTTCGTGCACAAGCCAACGTCACCAACAAGGAGCCCAAACCCAGTGTGAAACATGCGATGAATGGTTGCATTTCGAATGCGTCGGCGACACCTGCCCCAAGTACGCAACCGTCCTAGACAAAATTATTGTGATAGATAACACGTAAGTCAGAGCACTAAAATATAATTATCAGAATTTTAAGAATTGTATTTTATCAGAGTGATATAACAGATGTGTATGCGTATTGAAAATTATTTGCAGAGAATATTTATTGTATAGATGCATGCATATAAGATTGTACGCATAGATGTATGAGTAATGGTATTAAAATACTGAGTGGAAACAATTACTACTATATCAATAACCAATCTAAACCATTGAATTGTGTCTTAATATGTGACTGTGAATAATAACCTAACAAACTGCTTGCGTTAATTAAAATTATCAGGTTGGTGCGAAATTAATTGCCGTTTTGGGGTATGCACAAAGAAACTGTTCTCTTCCTTGGAATTTGAAGAATTTCGAGCATTTTTTGTGACCTTCAGAAAGGGTTTTTCCTCCTCTTTCAAATGCTTCTTGAATCGGCTAGCTCTTTCCTACGGTTCTTCGTAGAGTCACTAACAAATGATGAGTCGAGGTGATTTTCGGGCCATCATGGTTAATGATCTCAAACTCGACCATTCCGAATCAGAAACGTCCAGTAATCTTGCATTTATTTTATCTTAGAATCATCTTTCCAATGGACAGTGAGATAGGCGAAGTTTTCTTCTTACGATTTCAAACTCAAATACAACCATGGTCGTGGTCGCGGGATGTTGGTAGATGATCGGGCGTTGAGGGCAGCCGTGGAACCTTAACCGTATCTTATCATCTGGACGATGAGAGCAGGGATGGTCACTCACCATATTACAGCTTCAAGACATCTGACTTCAATCAACAGGGTAAGCAAGGTGCGGATGTGAACACCACGCGATCTGGCAGGTGACCAGAGTCTCATAAGCTGTGACACCTTCTCTAACTTAATTTTTCTTCCCAAAACTTTTCACTTCTAGACCATGTAGTTACTGTGAACGAAGCTCAGTTTCTGTACAATAAAAAGAAAGGCAAGTGGATATGGGCAGAGACGATCTCCCAGTTCTAAGTTTTCCTGAACCAGATCTCTCTAGGGAGTTGTGTTAGGAGTTTGGTGGTGCTATAAAGGTGTGATACGCTGCAGCCTTCCTGGTCAATCGTTGACAGCAGAGTCCTACTATTGTAATTTCAAGATGATGTCCGAAAATCTGCAGTAGATGTGGTTGGCAGTGGTGAGGAGAACCAGGTTTTCTCCTGCACTAGGGTAGCGCTATGCCTCTCACTTGGAAACTCACCCGGCAAGAAGTGGCACAGTAAGGCATCGAGGTGCTCACTCATCCTCCTTTTTCCTCAGACCTTTCCCTTACCGAATATCACTTTCCCGAGTCCCAGATGGAAATCTGCGAAAGGAGCCGACTGCTGATCTAGAGCACTCCGAAATCGCCTTCCAAAAGTTTTTATTTTGCGTTTTTTCAATCTAATTTTTCATTGTAGAGGCATAGCTTTTCCACCATATTGTTAGGGAAGATTTAGCGAACTAAATGGGCCTTAAACTGATGAGGAATGTTGTGTTTTAGCCAAGTTATAACACTTTGAACTGAAGTGTTCATTTCGGCAATTAATTTCGCACCAATCTGATAGAACAAGAATTAGAATAAGGAACACCTCTAAGTACTTGATGATTTGTAACTAATCAACTGATAAATGTGATAAAATATTTGGATGTAAAGATGTGCAACAATGAAAGGAAAAAACATGGTGAAAAAACGACGCACAAGCTTCTCCTCAATCGTAGCAAGTGATTCACATACTCACATACGTATGTGAACTCACAAGATACTGGAGGGTAGGGTGTGTGGTGCCAATCGATAAAGAATACAATAAGAAATTCTTATTTTGTGACAAAAGTCATAAAAAATAAGGATCTAGAGGGAAAAACACGTGCATGCGGGGCCAAAACTGACTAAAATGAACAATCACATGCAATTTCAACCTTATAACGAAAAAAGTAACATGAAAATACCAGAAACATACCTGGAAGGCACTAGACGAACAAATCGGCGCAGAATGGTGTGATGAGAAATTATGTGTGCAGTTGCACGCGCGACATTTGATTTGACGACTGCGATTCCGATCCTGATTCACCTTCCATAATTCTGTCTCTGCTTGTACACCAATAAACATTCCTTACTGTGTATAGCAAATCCAATTGTGTTTCTGCTAATGGCAGTTTCTGACCCGTTGATGGCAGACCGATAATTCCTCGAACCATAGAGGATCCGCACTGCCAGAGAAATGCGAAAAATGTAACGAAGTCGAACGCTACACTATGAATCTCGAAGATCATTGTCACATGCACGATTGATTCTGTCGACCCTATATGCTCAGTTCTGAGATTAAGCCATGCTTGTCGAGTTGATCTTTACAGAAACTGCGGACTTTACCGAAACGATATCAATTAGGGGGGGGGGGAGCTAAAACTAGAAATTTGGCAATTTCAGGACCTGGGACACCCTAAAAATTCGTCGTTTCGGGCAAGGATCAAGCTTTCTCGAGTAATGGCGTTCACTATCGTTTTCAGCGTGATTGAAAACCCCAGAAACTTTCACCAAGTCTTTTCTAGGTGATCCTCTAATTTTTTAAAAGTTTTTGAAACGAAATGCCGCGGTTCAAAACTTTACGCCCACCCTTGAAAAGGTCGGTTGCGGAGGAGAGGAATTGCGAATAAGCAAAGAAGTGATACGAACTGATGTAGTAGCGCTGAAGAAGACTTTGGGTAACCTTATGGAGCAGTCAACAAGGTCAACAGGTGTCTGCGACTACCCAATGTCGTTAAAAAATTTCGTTCTGTTCACACTTGTTCGGGGGAGAGTTTGCTCAGTCAGTGACAGGCAAAAGACTTTTGGCACTGATTTTGAATACTCTGTAAGGTTACCTAAAGTCTTCTTGAGCGCTGCTACATCAGTTCGTATCATTTCCTGCTTATTCGCAACTCCTCTCCTCCGTAACCGACATTTTCAAGGGTGGGCGTAAAGTTTTGAACCGCGGCATTTTCCTTTCAAAAACTATTAAAAAATTAGAGGA
Organism: Ancylostoma caninum; assembly: GCA_037903475.1. Taxonomy (NCBI): domain Eukaryota; kingdom Metazoa; phylum Nematoda; class Chromadorea; order Rhabditida; family Ancylostomatidae; genus Ancylostoma; species Ancylostoma caninum. The sequence goes on from JBAJFG010000174.1 coordinate 353,151, forward strand.
CCACCTAGAAAAGACTTGGTGAAAGTTTCTGGGGTTTTCAATCACGCTGAAAACGATAGTGAACGCCATTACTTGAGAAAGCTTGATCCTTGCCCGAAACGACGAATTTTTAGGGTGGGCGTAAAGTTTTGACACGCACTGTAAGTGACAGGATCGGAGAAATATCCCTCCTTCTAGTTTTTTACTTTGAACTTCATTAATTCGCAGGTTTCTCAGAGGCACGGGTCGCTGTAGGCCACATCATTTACAGCTAATTGAGACCACCCCACAAGGCTTTAGATCGAAAGAATGCTGAACGCGAGAAAAGTACTTTCAAACTGCATTTTTTCTACCAATACAGTCACAGAAGAAAACAAAAGTGGCGAAAAAAAGTTTGAACACAGAAAAAACCCTGGATTTATTTATTTATTGTACTCGAGGTGCGCTACAGGTTTCAGCGAAAACAGCTATTCAACACAGGGTGGAAGTAAAACTAAAGTTAACGAACAGGAAAGAAACCAAACGGAATGGCAACCCAAACGTAGTTGGAACAAAATCAAACACCATTCAAGTACTGTAGGTGTAGGACAGTTTCGTTGGTGCGGGTGCGAGATAGTGCTGTGTTGAAAAAGAATCTGGCAAAGGTACATATTTCACAGGATTTGGTATACTTTTACTTGTTCAGCGTGGATAAAACGGGTAACGGCCTGGTAACAAATGGACAGAGGAATTGCAAGCCTTACCTGACATTGCCCCATGCACCCACATCAGCTAGCAAGGTGTCCAGGTTCTCATTCGAGAGAACGGCAAACGGGTGTACTAGCTGACGCCGTTGAACTTGCAGGTCGGGTAGGAGCAGAACGGATTCATGTTAGCAAACGGTATCATTTTGTACTGACGATGTATTTCAGCCATCAGAGGGTTACGCAATATCGTTATCATGAAACTATGATTACTAGACAAGCATCGGCTTCTTTAATAGTAAAAGAAGCTACATGGCATAACTATTGATAGATTTTTAACCAACTTTCATGCTTTATTGATTTGTGAGTACAAGAAATCCTCTGGATATGACTTTATTTGATTGAACAGAAGTATTTTTTTTTGTATTTTCTCCCAAACGTTTTTGAAAATAAAATTCGATTTTTTTCTTGAAGCGTCGATCATCAAGAATTTGTTATGAGCTTTCTCCCCCTTTTAATCCTTTGATCTTGTCTATTCCAGTTGTTCTTCAAAATGCAGTATTTGAGGGGCATCTCTCGTTGGCATAGGATGTTTATTTATTTATTGTTTATTACACCTTTATATCGCAAAAGATGTCCAGCGGAGAATTCCAAGGACGCCTCCCATGGATGTGGGTAGGGTTTAGTACCGAAATTTGGAATGTCACGGATTTCATCGAAGCTGGCATTATTCGATAGATCATGTCGAAACAAATGAAACGGTGCATTCAAAATTTGTTGGCATGCTCTGGAAACTCCGAAAATCTTGATTCAATGGAAGTATCAAGCAGCTGCGCAAAATTTCCAAAGTGGGACGGCCCAAATTTTGGCTTCGCTACTGCTTGCAGCAAATTCCACCTGCTGCTGTTGAAGCATAAAAATCGTACTGCGTTGTATCCAAGTGGCAGCAATCGTACTTTATTCCGTTACGATACACGTGAACATTGGAGCAGTGCACCACATAAATGCGATGTGATAGCCCTTTCGGGTCCCAGGAAACACTATCTCTGTCTTCTCTGTAGCGTACCAGTCTGGCAACACCGGAATCATACAGCTTATTTGCAGAATTTCCAGGGAAAACTTCTTTAACTGGCCAAGTAGTGCATTTCTGACTGGTAAAAAAAAGCTTCTCAAATAAACTGAAAAATTTCGTAGCATTGGAAGTTTAGCGAAAAGAGGTACCGAAATACTCGTTATGAGCTCCAGATTAAGAAAATTTAAGTGTTACTTCATGTTTTTGGCATAATCTGCACGACAATTAGCGCATATCCTCAGGTTACAACTATCGCGGAGTCTGTCTCGCTCACTAATTCGTAGCCGCAGGCACTTTGTTGAAGTAGACGCTTTCCAGTGGAAATTCGAAGACGATATCAGGCTCATCTTGTAGATCTCGTCTCCACGAATCGATTGGTGGGTAGAAGTTCTGATAAGGAGCGGAAGGAACTGAGTTATGGAAAAAAACGAAAAAACGCGGATTCGCGTTTTTTTTTTGTTTTCTGTCCAACAATTAAAGTGGTTACTTTAAGATGAAAAAGGTAGGGGTCATTCTTAGACGAAATTTCATGGGTCAAGACAGACAATTCGATGTCAAAATCTTTCTTTTCTCTTCCTTTTCTTTATTCTATTTTGTACTGCCATATGTTTCTTCTCATTGCTATGAGAAGTCTGGAGTTCTCTTATCAGCGGGCTGCGAACTTTCTGATTAGGTTGCTTGCTTTGCCCTTATCGCCTCCAAAACTATCTGTTAACTTTGTGTGACACATCAAAAATTTGCACTTCTCCAAGTTTTAGGGTTTATCCGATCGTTCTTCTTTAACAGATATAGTGAAGACTTCTCAATCTTCTTTCGTTAGCATTCGACGTAAACCCGCTCTTCAGCGCCTAATTTTAGCAATAAAATGCCACCTAGCTATTACTATACACATACTTCGACCCGGTACTCCTTTAAATGAAAGCAATTACTAAAAACATATTAAACCGATGTGGCTTTTAATTAGCAAAATCTTGGGTCTCTATGAATTACAGTCCTACGAGACCTTTTCCCCAAAACAATGAATTACTCTTGACTCATTATCGGCGAAATTACCTCAATCTTTCTCATGTTGTCTTGCACACTGATAAAACTATATTAGTTTGACGAGGATATGTTTGTTCTACTAGCTAACTACATGGCGTATTCCACTTTTGCTGCACTATGAGTGCAGACAATAAATAAATAAATAAGTGAATAAATAAATAAATACAAAAGTGCACAACAACAACGGTACCAAATAGAGCAAAAACTGGCTTCGACTTTGAGTCCAAATGGTGGTCGTTTGCATTCTATTTTTGTTGTGTTCTTTTTTTTTACTTTTTCTTTCTTTTCCACCTTTTTCCCAATTTGCAGTTTTTTTAATTTTCAGTCTCCTTCCTGATTTTAATTGTTTTCTAGATGCGATGGTTTCTGCTCGCTGTACTTTTCATCTGCAATGCCGCGAATGCCACTGATGTGAATTCTCGTGTGGATTGCTTCCCAGAACCAGGGGCGAGCCAGGACGCCTGCCAAACTAGAGGTTGCATATGGGAACAAGCTCCACAAGTAAGAAATACTGTTGTGAGCATTTCTGCTCAGACACAATAGCTGCTCACCTTTAGGGCAGTCCTGAAGGTGCACCGTGGTGTTTCTACCCGAAAGAGTCTGGATACAGGGTCTACCAACAAAATGTTGACTACTACCAGCTCGTTCCAGGTATTTTCCGTTCCTTGACAACATCGTTGCTTTGATTTTAAAGCGGAAATTTTTAGAGACACCTTCATCCCCATATGGGGAAAACATCTCCCCTCTGGACGTCAAAATACGCAGAAATGGAGCTACACTTCTAGTCAGTGTCGGCAATAGCAAAAGGTAAGACTACCCAGGCTTCCAACTCCAAAGGCGTAACATCCTATGTGCAGGTTTGTGCCTCCAGTGCAATTTCCCCAACAATCGGGAGTGTCGTCGGAGTCGCTGACCTTCTCTTCGTCAGCGATCGGCAACTCCAAGGTGTTCGCTTTCCAAGTTGTGCGAGAGTCCACTAACACTCCATTATGGGACACTTCAATAGGTTCTCTACTACATCTTCTGGGATTTATCTCAGTAGGAGAACAAGTGCAATTCGTTTTAGGAGGGATGCAATTTGCTGACAAATTTATTCAAATCGCAACTTACTTGCCGTCCAACAATATCTTCGGTTTCGGTCAACATGTCCACCATCGCTTGAGGGTAAGGCTGACGACCAGTTTTATTTGAAAACCTTTCTATAATAGTTAGGATGATTGTCCGTTGTGCTGGGCATTTAAACAGCTGCGGTTTCAATGACTAAGGATTCGAAATCTCACATATGTTAGTAGTGATGTGTTCCTTTACCATTTTCTTGACTCGAACCCGCATAACCTATGTGGAGCCAAAGACTGGCATGTTCAATTGACGATCAGTTCGCCTCACACTGTTTTTCACGGGAGTTTTAGACACAGTTACTGCCCTATACACCTTGCACCAATCCTTTTACTGTATGATGTAACCAATAGTGAGAATTATCCTTTTTCAGCACGACCTGTCTCGCTACACAGTGTGGCCAATGTTCGCTCGTGACATCGGTCCTGATTCCAGCAGCCCGCTGAGCACCCAGAACCTCTACGGCGTGCATCCGTTCTACATCTGTGAGTAGGAGCGAATTTGTACTTCCTCACTACGTAGTTCTTGACTTTTCAGGTGTTGAGAATGACGGCAAGGCGCATGGTGTGTTTATACTCAACTCCAACGCACAGGTTTCTTTTCATTCATGACATCTTGCTAAGTAGATATTGCTTTACGGCACACCTTAAAGGCAGCACTCACGAAAATTTTTGTATGTGAGGTTCTGAACGTTTGTGAACCCTAGCAGTGGTTCCAACAATTTGACGAAGAAAGTAGCGCGAAAAACTCATCCGTTTCTAAGATATAATTAGTCAGATGTCCAAGATCCTAGATCAGCAGAACCAGCGTGGGGTCATTCGATCGAGTTGTGGCGGCAGCGGAACGTCGCTACCAGCTGATTTGATGGGCAGCGATTTCTTTTCACATCATTAAAAAGCTATTAGGTTGTTGCGAAATTAATTGCCGCTTCGGAGTATGCAGAAATAAATTTTTCTCTTCTGCCAAATTTGAGCAAATTCAGCTCAACTTATGTAAGTTTCTCGTAGGGCGCTTCCCCCCTCTTCCAAATGCTGCTCGAAATTCTAGCTAGCTCTTACCTGAGGGTTTTCATCAAGTCGTGAACAAATCATGAGGCGACGCGATTTTCGGGTGATTATGGTTAATGACTTCAAACTAGATCACACTTCGTCGGTGGCATGCGGTATCCTTGCATTTGTTTAGGCTTGGAATCGCCTTCCCAATGGAATGTGAGCTATCCGATCGCAAATTTTTCTTCCGTCGATTTTGATCCCCAAAGCAACCACGGTCATGACCACGAGTTGTTCCCTGACGATCAAGCTTTGAGGACATTCATGGAACCTAAACCGGGTCCAAGCAAGCATTTGGACGTTGAAGGCAGGGATGGGGGCTCACTATGCTACAGTTCCAAAACTTTTGACTTCAATCGACATGGCAAGAAAGGTGCGGAAGTAAACACCCCACGATCTCACAGATGACCAGCGTCTCACCCGCTGTGACATCTATTCTAACCTAGTTTTTCGCCCCAAAAACTACCCATTTCTAGACCAAGCAACAGCTGTAGATGGAGCTCGGTTCCTGTAAGATGAAAAGAAGCGTGAATTCTCATCGGTAGACGTGTCCTCCCACCTCTAAGTTTTCCTAAATCAAATCTTCCCACTAGGGGAGGTTGTGTCAGGAATTTGGTGGTGTTCTGAGAGTACGATCTACTGCAGCCTTCTCCAACTAGTCAATCATTGACATCGGAGCCCCAGTATTCCAATTTCGAGGTGATGTCCGCAAATCTGCTATAGATGTGGTCGAAAGTAGTGAACAAATGCTGGTTTTCCCCTGCTACAGGGCAACGTTAAGGTAACACATTCCAGAACTCACCCTGCAAGAACTGATGCAGTAAGGCATCGAAGTTCTTATTAGTTGACCTTATTTATCAAAACATTATCCTACAGTATATCCTTTCTCAGAACTCCAGATGCAATCCTGCGACAGCAGCAGATTGCTGATCATGATGGGCATGAAAATTTTCGGGTAGCAAGTTTCATTTGCCGTTTTGGAATTTCTCACAACTTCCCCATGAATGGAAGCTTGTGCTGTCGTGGAGTTGATCCCTCATCGGTTTTAGAATTGGAATTGGTTAAAATTTCTAAAGTTAAGAAAAGTCTATCTTTTTAAAGGTTTTTTAAGGTTTGAAACCATCATTAAAGGATCGTGAAGTAGATGAAACGCCTTCATCCGTGAAAAGTTTTCTTCAATATCTCTGTGTTGTAGTTCAAGCAAAATGAACCATGGTAGTGAAGGTAGAGATATTGACGCGGTAAAGATGATGTTGGGTACAGTGTTTCAGTTACCTTGATCATGAATGAGCTTCTAGCTACTAACAAAAAAAAAAGCGTCAGCGATACCAAAAAAAAAACACTGCGTTTTACCCACTTCCTCATTATTACTTCTGTTTATCCGGTTCAATTGCGTGTTTGTACGTTGAACGTCAAAGCTAACAAAACTTCTGTAACGAGATGTCAGAGCATGTTTGGGCAGAAAGAATAATAAGAGGATCTCAAAATTTCGTGTGAACTTTGAATTCCATAACTAACGATTATGTACGTACTTAGAGTTTCAACGAAGCAGTAGTTGGAAATCGGCTAAATGTAAAGAAAAGAGAGTGTAAAAGTTATTATTATAGTTTGCAGTTCACCTACATACAGAGGACTCCAAAAGTACGTAGACAAGAGTCGAGAGCGCGGCGCGGCTCTCTTGGGCAGAGTCATGGGAGCTCAGCACTGTGCCTGCGTCTCTGGCCAAGAGAGCCGCGCCGCGGTCTCGACTCTTGTCTACGTACGTTTGGAGTTTCCTATAGTTCTGGAGGAAAGGCTCGATTAATCAGAAGTTTGGCTAAAGCTGGTTAAGTTAAGCTGCTGGTTTTTTAAGAGTCTAGAAACGTATATATAGTCTGTCCAAAACCACGAGTCCGCCCACGCACGCGGGGATCGAGAAGCTGCCACGTGTGCCAGCACTCCACGTCATCATCTTTAATCTGCGTATCACGTTTCATCGTTATCTTCGTGGTATCGACCAGTGATTTGGCTGTGACGTGGACGGCGTGGCAACCAACAGCATCCGTCCCAGCCGCACTGCCTCTCGATCCCCGCGTGCGTGGGCGGGCTCGTCGTTTCGGACAGACTATACATTCAATTTTCCGAACTTGGAATCAAAAAATGAAAGGTGGGGGTGGGAATAATATTCGAAGAAGACTACCGAAATTGTTTTTGTACTGCTTCGCTAGCCCTTCTTAATCTGCAAAATGTATCTTCATTCAGTATGTGCAAGCAAGCAAAAAAAACTTAGTATTAGTTGTTCTGAGTGAACCATTCGAATATTCGAACGCAATTTTGGAAGAGCAAGCTGAGTAGAACTTTTTGACTACACGACCCACAGTGCTGTTCTACGTAGTTAATCAAGATCACCGAATCCTCGTTTTTTGGTATTTGCCTTGAGTAGTCAGTGATCATGAAAACTTCTTCTCCATCGTTTTTGTCTTCTTCTCAGGAAAACGGGAGCAAGAACGGTGTGAGAAAAAGTAAGGAAGAAGTGTGATGAAAACGAAGAGCAGCTCCCTCACGACTAGGGAGGAAAAACATGATCATGAAGCAACAAATAAATAACAAGTAACCGTATCTCGTGAGAAGAAGAAGCCTACAACTACTTTAACGTTCCGCTCAGAACTTTGGATATTAGATCGTGATTTATTTTCGAATAACATTTTCCACTTGTGTTCCAAACGAAACGAGAATGAGCAAAGCTGCAATGGGAAGGGAAAAACATCTGTAAATTCTTCGTCGTGCAGAGAAACTGCTGGAAAAAATTTTCCGAAACTGAACAAATAGAATAGGTGTCGTTGAATCACGAAATTCCTTCAGCAAAACGACGTTGACTTAATGGTTGCCTAGCACATTCATCCCAAAGCAGTGCATTCCCAATCTAAACACACACCGTTTTAGGAAGTGATGACAGGGCCGGGACCTCATTTAGTCTACCGCACGATCGGCGGCCAACTTGACATTGCGTTCTTCCCCGGGCCGACGCCTGAAGAGGTCGTTCAGCAGTACCTGGCTCATATTGGGCATCCATTTCTTCCAGCCTACTGGGCCCTCGGTTACCAGGTTAGGAGTTCAGCTGAGCTCTTCTCTTCTTCAACGCCCGAGTGCATTTTCAGCTTTCTCGCTGGGGTTACAAGAACCTGGACGATATGAAGGCAGTCGTAACGCGCGTACAAGCGGCGCAGATTCCTCTCGACGTGCCCTACGCCGACATTGACTACATGGAGCGGTACAAGGACTTTACTTTGGGATCGGTAAGAGCTAGTCTACTTATTGCCAGGACAGAAGTCCTTCATAGGCTTAGAACCTGCATGATAACGTTTAGCGATTCGTGAATGCAAGAATATACATATTTACTCAATATTTCAGGATTGGGCCGGTTTCGGCGCGTACGTGGACGAGTTGCACAAAATGGGGCTTCATCTCATTCTGATCTTCGATCCCGCCGTTGAAGCGGATTACGGCAGTTTCCAGCGAGGTCGAGAACAGGTCTAGAGGAGCAGTTTGACGACAGAGGAGGTGATGGAAAGTGCAAAAGTTCCCTAATTCAGAACGCATCCTTCATTGAATGGGCGAAGCCGTCGCAGGTGCCAGCAAAGATTCAGAACCAGTATCCACTAGCCAAGGACACATTGGTCAGTATTTACAACTATCACTTCAAAATCTACCGTGGCCCGTTGTATACGTATTTATTCGTTTAGATCATGCTCGGCAACGTTTGGCCCGACAGGAACACAGCCATGCCGGATTTCCTGGACCCCACCAACAAAACCTTGCAGTGGTGGACTTCTGAGTGCCAGCTGTTCCACAAGACGGTAATTCTAACGGCATCGCCCCAGGGACTTCTAACCAATCATCATTTCAGGTCGCATTCGACGGGATGTGGATCGACATGAACGAGCCGTCCAACTTCGACACGGACACCTACAGCGAGGAGACGCTGAGGGCTGAAGCCGGCAACGCGCACCTGTCCTGCCCCATATCGGGCCCGGACGCGGAGTTCGACAACCCGTCATACAAAACCTACGCCGTACGTGCTGCAGTCCGATCACCCTCAGGCACTGATCGTATTTCATTTAGGTGTACAATCGACAAGGAGAAGAACTTTGCTCGAAAACGCTTTGCATGCTGGCGAAAACTGGTCGTCGCACTATGGATTTCTACAACACCAAAAATCTTTACGGCATGTCAGAGGCTAAAGCGACCAGCTACGCGTTGTCAGCGACGACGAAGAAGAGAGGAGCAGTGATTTCGAGGTGTGATTACAACTAGTAGTACTCATGTGCCCGGAATCATGAATGCGAATGACGATATGGTTTTGTTTTTCCGTACCACTACTGCTGCGTCTGAGAACCTACCGAAAGCAGGATAATAAGAAGACATTAATGTCTTCCTCTTTTTTTGAACATTTGAATTCTTCTTGTCTAGTCCTGCATGAACAATTAAGTGAATTGAGTTATTCGACTTCTATTCTGTCCTAAGAATAGTGCAAGGGTTCCCGTGTTTTCTAGGAATTATTCGCCAAACTTGTCCCCGCGCCAAAAGCTGTATCCTGGTTGGGAAATCTCTTGACTACGGGCTGAAATTGTGCGCATCCTCTTTCGCATGAGGCGCTAGGACTGGAGTCTCTCCCGCTCATGTTTAGAGACATCAACAGATTCTGAATCTACGTACCATCGTACCAAAGTAGAAACGTCCATTTTTAATCCTGATGTCCCGACCTAGAGCTGGTCCATGGTTTTTATTTGAGTTCCTACCCGCCAAAAGTCTCTTCCCCTCTGCTATTTTTTAACCTTTTCTGCTGCCTACAAACTCAGAAAACACTCAGAAAGGAGCGCAAGCCCCTCGCGCACATGGGGCAGGATTAAGCGCTCCCGAGTAAGTTGTAAACCTCGCATTCAGCCAGAGAGAGGCCAGAATGTGGTAGATCCAACTGCTTAGATATTATTATACTTATCTTTTTTGACTTTGACAAGTCGCCTGGACAATATACACCCATCTCAGCCTGGAATGTCTTACTTTGAATGAGCGGGTAGGTCACAAATTCCGTCACTCTAGTGGATGTCATCGCTGACAAGTGAGCAGCCCTGAATTGTTCACAGTTAAAGCTGTTTCTGGACCATTTCAACATGCCATTTTATGGTACGCATGAAATGTCCCAAAAATGTCTTTTAAGCCATTTTTCGCAGACCTCAACAACTCTGACTTGAAGCTCTACATACTTGTATTACATTCCGCTCACCCCGCCATATAATATCAGTGTATTACCAGTACTATGATATGCTATATCAATCTAATACTACAGTGCGTTTCATAATTATAGGGACACCCGACTTTTTGCTGTAGCGAGCTTCACCGTGAACCAATCGATCAGATTTTTTCTTTATTCAATTCAGGATGTGAAATAACCTCTAGAGACATACTTTTCATTAACATCTTCAACATACAAGATTCTTATAGAGAAAGATAGAAAAACCAGTGTTTCAAAATTATAGGGACACTTGGACTTAATGAAACGATTTACCCAGAAAACGGAATCTGTCGGTGCAGTTGTTGCCAGTGGATTATTCCCTATCCATTGCCAACCCAAACCTTCGGTTCTTCAAACTGGTGAAGGTGTTCCAGATGAGGTTCGGCCCAATATCGATCTTAGTTTCTTGAACAGTGTGTTTAAGTTTTTTAGCATAAAAGTTCAAGCCGCATTAAGCATGGAACCTTTCAGAATTTGCCTTAGGACTATTTTCCGCTAGGATTGAGTGTTCACAAGCGTTTTTCGGTTACAAGGCGTCGAGTTTGTGGCAGCTTTGTCGTGCTGTGGTGCCTTGACCCACGGGGATAACTGCACTTTCTTGAACCAAAGCAAACTTTTGTCAACGATAACCACAGATGTGGTGTTGAATGATCACACAGGATTTGATGAATGTCCCTATGTTGAATTCTAGTTGAAACAAAGACGTTGAACATCAAAAAATCGTGTGTCCCTATAATTATGAAACGCACTGTATCACAATATATGGATAGGACATTACGTAGAGGTACAAAGCCTTGACAACTTGGGTTTATCCAGTGAATGTTATGAAAACATTGTCCAGCCTTTAAAAAAATTGAGCTTAGGTTCATTGAGAGGGGGAGTTTTTAACTGTCTCGAAGCACATCACGTCCACTGTGGCTCTCAGCACCGTCTGACCATTCCTCTTCTGGGGGACATTGTGAGTATAGGTTGTGCCTATGTCTCTTAATCACTCAAACCATTTTTTGCATGAAACTATTTGACATATCGCTGAGTTACTGTGGCCTTTTTTTTAAATCTTTGCCTAAAAACCATTTTAAACTGATCTGGCGATAAAAATGTTGAATGTTAAAAATGAAAAAAATGTCAAAATTCTGTTACGTAGAATGAAAACAGAACCGACAACAACGTCCGAGCCCTCGATAGAACAGCGCGGTTCGGCTTGACTGGACTAGTAATCCGCGCAGTCGAAAAAGAATTGGAATGTCCAGAGGAAAAGACAAAACTTCTAATTCTGTGCATGTTCTCCCTCCTTGATTTGCCACCTAAGTCACATTGGAACTCTTGTTCTTTTTCCGAAACAAAACTAACGTGAAGGTGGGTGTACTGGAAATTTCTTTCAAGAGAAATTCCGGTATTTCCTCTTCCAAGCGTGATATTTGAAAGTCTTTCTCCTTACAAAATAGATATGCCACCATTTTCGCGGATAGTGCAATATTATAAAAGTTTCTCGGTCGACGTTTCCTTCTTCTGGCCACTATGGAGGCGCCTGGCTGGGCGATAACACTGCGACCTGGAACGACCTCCAAACTTCTGTTGTAGGTGAGTTTTCCGGAGCTGATATGCCAAATGAGCTTAATAGATCATTGTTTAGGAGTGATGGAGTATAACTGGTTTGGAATACCATATGTGGGGTCGGACATCTGTGGTTTCAACGGGAACACCACCGAAGAGCTATGCCTGAGATGGCATCAGATGGGCGCGTTCCATTCGTTCTGTAGGGATCACAACACTCACGATGGCATCCCTCAGGATCCGGCTGTGTGGCCGTCAGTGGCCAACGCGGCTCGGATTGCTTTGGGATTCCGCTACAAGTATCTGCCCTACCTCTACAGGTATTCTCACACTTCGTTATAATTTTCAACCTCTAGCAGAATCCAGGGACGTTCCTGGCAAGGCTAGGGTGTTCCCATAGTTGAAAATAAACGAGCATCTCTGGAAACACTATATTTTTGTGGGAGTAACGTGCTTACTCTTTGATCCTGCCCATCATGGTTCACTTGAGAAGCGCAAACCCTTTTTTTGCTGTTAAGACTCGCTGCTTTGAAAAGGAGCTCAAATGGTAGAATCTTACCAGGAACTTCCACGAATACTGCTACAGGTTAACTTAGTACTGAATTTGCAGCTTACATTACACGGCAGCCGTTGATGGCCACACTGTAATCCGACCGCTGTTCTTCGAGTTCCCGACGGACAGCACTGCAATGGAGATCGACCATCAATTTATGTGGGGATCAGCGCTGATGGTCGCTCCTGCTCTTCAGCAGGTGAGACTATCCTCCCAAGTTTTTGTTAACGACGATTTTCTGGTGCGACCTCTTCTAGGGTGTCACCTCCGTACATGCGTATTTCCCCGAAGACGTCTGGTATTCACTGGTCCCCGAATCCTACGCAACCCGTATGGACGTCGGCTACGTCGACGTGGAAGCCCGTCTAGACTCACTGACCCCAGTCTATGCTCGAGGTTCGCGAACTACAATTAGTCGTTTTATCCACTGAATGATTCTCATAATAGTGTATCCCAGGAGGCTACGTGATTCCACGTCAACAAGGAAACATGACGACCACTCAGTCGAGGCTCAACCCTCTGGAAGTCCTCGTTACTGTGGCGGACAACGTTTCGTCTCGGGTTCGTTCGCATGGATTCATTTGCATTCGCCTAGTTTCCAAGAGTCGCTGACCACTAACTGTGACGAACGTGGTTGTGGTGCCTTCCGAGTTCAAAATATAGCGTGGGAACACAGAAGACCTTTCTAGAAAGACGCTAAACAATAGCCGCCATCCTAATGTTGATTTTGTGAAACGGCATTCCTAGCATAAGTATGGAAAAATGGTTTTATCCTTCCTAAGACTCTCCTTAAAGGCTTTCTCAGTGGAAATCATTTGCTAAAGTTAATTTTTGGGCTAAGATGGAATTCATTCATTCTTCTATTTATAGGACAAACTATAAAAATTGCGAGTAAGCGAGTTTCTTTACTTCTAATTTCTTAGTCGCGTCTTTTTTAAAATTCCTTTCGTCTTTCTCATCCGGTTTCAGGTGCAATATGTATTAGCAGCTGCTTGCTGGTACAACTCGTGCTGTATTAAATAAATAAATAAAGGCCGAGAAAGATTCAAAAATATCAAAACTCCATTTTCCAGGGAGAACTGTACTGGGACGCAGGAGATGATCTGTTTGAGAGCCTCGACAAGCATAAAAGGTAGTGCTACGTATTGCTCTCCCTGAGGGTTATATAAACGATGGGGCTAGAACTTTATCCGGAAATCCATCGATTTCAGACACCACTGGAATTTCACGTTCACCATGACGTCGAGCACTGCTACCCTAAGTGGCGTATGCGAGTCGTGTGACTTGGTGAGTGGCTTCTCAACCATCTGCGGATTATCTGGAGAGTGAGCTTTCCTTATCGAGTACAACTGGCTAAACTCCATACAACACAAAAAAATAAAGAAAAGAAAGGGAGAAATAGCCAGCATGTGCACATGTGCTTTTTTAGAGTGTATCCATACCATCACTGGATGTGATTGAGGTGCTTGGCTACGGCTACTATCCGAACTTCTCCAGTTTCCAGCTCAATGGGAAGAAGGTGATTATTGAATTGTTGTTAGCACTGTATAGGCTCACAATAAAAATTGTAATGCTGAAATACTTTGGGATACCGTCTAAGTACGGAGAGCATCCACCCCCTATCACGTTTTTTGGGCACATTACATACGTACTACCTGGATCACATGCATGCTATCCAAGACGTTCTCGTACACGGATGTGTCCTTACTGGGTTATCCATCCTTCCTGGTACGCTAGTGTGGTAAGGGTGCTTTAGTGAGGAGGAAATTACGTATTGGATTCGTTCGAATTACGCATTTGTAAGCATTTCCGAGTAAGTCGATATATATAATGGAGCAAGATAGGACAACACCAGATGGAAGGAGAACGAGTACGATCTTCTCGAATACTCATTTGCTCAAAATCGTGCTCAAGTTGTTTATTGAATTAACAAACTTATTTGGTTTTCATTTGGTCTTGACTAACTGTAATATAAGGAACATTCCACCTCGGCACTACTTGGGTTCTTCTGCCCCTAACATCTATTACGTTGACGTGAAGGAATCGCGCTTTTTCGAGTTTATTTTTCTTCACAACTCCAACGAACGATAATTTCGGCAAACCAAAAAGTTCCTTTAATTAGCAGGGAGCACTGGTTATCGGGTCTCTGACGCCGCCCGCCTACATCTTATGGAACCGCGAAGCCTAGAAGAATCTCGTCTTCGTGCAGTTGTTTTTGTCGGATTTTTTTTCGTGGGATAGAAGATTCTGGAGCTGGGAAAAGCGACAGAAAAATGGCAATTTTCCCAAAAAAAAAACGATGACATCTCAAAGGTTTCCTACTCAAGTTCTCGAAGCCCGAGCCAGCTCTCGGAAGCAAATTTTGGCGAAAAATTTGGGGTGCAGAAAAAGGGCTTTCAAGCTTCTCGAGCCTTCACCCTAGCAGAACTTCCCAGCTCCCAGCTTTTGGGGCCAATTACAGCAATAGGTATTGCTGAAGATGTTCTTTCCGAAAGGCAGCTTGGATAGGAACGATCCTACAAGAATCCTGGAAATAACGAAGGATATGCTTCGAAAAGTACTCATCTAAAGTTCCCCTAGAAGCGGAGCAGCTTCACCGGAGCTCACATTTGGAATAATTTGTCACGTCTTCCCGGCAGGTATTCTAGACTGCATTGCTTCTAAAATTATAGAAAAATCAAGGAAACGTGAAAAATGGGAACGAGTTCTCTGGACATTTCGAGTTATCTCACGACTACTTTTACTCACAGAATAAAAGAGCTGTTCCTGCTCTGCAAGTACGTCATCATATCTAGATGTCATACTTTGTCTAAACAAGAGAATGTGTTTTTGAAAAAATTGTCGCCATTTCTATTGCATCAGCCTAATGTGAGGAAGGAACAGCACCCAGAAAGCAAAGTAGTTGGTATTTTAATTCATTTCATTGACGTAGTATTCATTTCTATCTAGTTTTTTTATTCTCCTAAATTTTGGTTTTCTTATTTTTCACTTGAACCGTATTACTTTGAGATTTTCGAGCGGAAGTGACCGAATAGTGCCCCAGTTTCTTCAGCCCTACCTGATTGTCGGATTGAACTTAGTTTTCTAGTCTGAGGAACAAAAATTTGATCTAAGGACAAAAAAGCAGGTGACGCCAGAAATGAAACATCAAAAACACCCGAGACATCTTGATCCAAGGGTCACCTGCCTGTTGTTGATGTTTTGTCTGTCTGTCGATACGTCGGTTCACAATCCTGAACAAGAATGTGTATTGTAGGTAAATCGGAAGTGTTGTCACAGCCCTTCATGGTTTCGTAAGTGGTTGCCGTAATTGGTTCTCTTAACTGATTAATTAATTAGTGACGTGAGTGAAAAAGATGTGCCAACCATGAGAGTGATGCGGTAGAAATAGAAAATGTGACCTGTTAAGAAGATCCAAACGGAAAACAGTTACATTTCTCGAAATTACGTTGCAGGTGAACATCAACGTGCAGACATCCAGCTTCAGTCCGTTCAGTCGCCGACTGCTGATTTCGACGCCAAATCTGGTAAAGCTGAGTGACTACGCCTCCTCAGATGGCCGTTTCGTCCTGTCGTGGAGTCACCAGCAGGCCTGATCTAGCGCCTATTGCCAGAAGAATAGAAGAGACTATTTCCCAAGTAATTTTTCAGGAATAAATATTATAGAGGACTACGTACATATAATGCAGGTTCCTTACAAGGCACTATTATTTCTCTTCCCTGGTATAGAAAGGGTAGTTGGTTCATGTATTTATCTGGTGCCGTACAAATGCACATAGGTGTCGTTTGAAATCGACCAAGCAGTACCATCGCAAATATGTACAACAATAAGAAGTTCAAGATTTGAAAGACAGAAGAGAGAAGGAAAGTTATCCGGAAAAATTTAAACGCACTATTTTGATTCTTTGGAGGTACTGTCCTTCCTTATTTCTATTATATCTAAGCGTCGTTTTGGGAGTTATCCGAGTTCTATAATACATGTTTTACCTCATTCGAAAGCATCATTATAATTTCTCAAAAATTTTTCACGGAGAACGGTACGAAGCGGGGTGGCGGGGGGGGGGAGTCCGACCATTCCTGACGAGAAATATGGTGTCGAATGCTTTTTGGGACGCTTGTTTCGAATCTGGTTTCCTTATTGGCCTCAGTAGAGAGCTACAAGGCAAGATCCCAGAGCCACTGCAAAGGGGCCTCTGAGATGGATTCTGTCAGAAAAAACCCTGAAAAATCATTTTATGCTGGATGTTTGACAGAAATCGAATGAATTTTTCAAAACTTTTTCGGACTCAGATAGCTTCACGCAACCTTTTAGCAGAGCATGTCTCGGAGGCCAAATGTTGACGCTTTGAGCAAGCTAAAATCATTCGTCGTAACTCTTCGCAGAGGGCCCCTTGGCAGGTGAGAAGAGAGAATCTGAGATCAGGGTCACAAGCTGTCCTTGAGTGTCTACATCTCATTAGAGTGGTTGGAAGTACCCCTTCTCCACCCTCCTCCAAATATACTTTTTATTTTTAGCTTCATAGCAAATGAGAGCCAACGGCTTGGTTGTCCAAAAAATAATCAGAGAAAATGCATGATTTGATGTTCTGTTGAGATCCAAAGTTATTGGGTATGTTCATAAGTTCTGGGGTAGTTATAGGTAATCCTTGGACATCCCATTATTCGGCATAAAATTGACATTTTTATTCAGGACAGGAGATTTACTAACTGTGCAATTTCGCCAACGAGATCCCGAGCAGATTTTCCGAGAAACCTGGAAATGAACAGATTTATATTCGAAAGAACGGCATGCATTGTTTTCAAGTAGTCTGTTGGGTGGTATGGGTCGCTTCTCTCGTTGATTGACCAGCTTTCAATTGAAAAAAAAAGAACAAAATACCGCGAATTTTATTACTGCACATAACATTCGTTCCATACCTAGAGCAAAGCTGTCATCTACAGTCATCGCCGTAGAATCTGAAAAATTTCGCGGGATTCGCGTCTTTCGCGGGATTTGCGGGATTTTCTCGTAACTTGCTTAAAAATGATTTATTTTGAGAGGGAAAAGCACTGTGGTGTCTTATACAATGTCCTGCTCATGCTCACACACTAATCGCGTCCGATTTCCAGCAGCTGTCAGCAAATATTTCAATAAATTCGTTAATTACCTTGACCCCGCCCACTAATTGGGGTCAGACGCTAAAATTTTCACATTTTTTGCTTACAACTAACTAATTGGACATCTGGGACAGATTTTAATGGCAGTACTGTTTTCAGGATTCGAAGGCGGATAGGTTGATGCAAAAATTATTCGGAAACCTTACAGTTTTTTCATCACCAAAATAATGCATTTTCCCCAAATTGCATGGCTTTTTTCAGCTGATAGAAGAAGTCTGGGGAGCTATGCTGATTCTATCGGAATTTCCAGCAAACACATATTGATGTGGTGTGCACTATGGTAAGCTTGCTTCGGCTATTCGGTTATAAGCTAGCTGCGAAGTTAGTGATATGAGCAAAACCATTAGAATTTGTGGCAATTAATCAGCAAATTTTCTCATTGGTAGATTTCCTTTTCAGGTGTGTTTAGGGGAGGAAGTAAACTACTCTACGCTTTAACTGTTGCACAGGTTTTCTACTGTAATCACGACACCCTAAGCTGAATGACCCTGCTTCAAAAAAGCCAAAAATCAAGTGTGTAAAAGTATCAGCACCAGATTTCGAAGTTAGGTTTGCTCAGAAACGCTCACTACTCAACATTTGCGCTAAAACTGATGAACACTACTAAACAAAGTTGATTGCTTCTTGTATTGACCCCAATGACCTTTCCTCAATTCCAGGTGCAGAGGGTACGTCGCGCCCTGGACGCGGGCTCAGTGAGGTGGCGGGGGTATGTTAGCACCTCAAACATTGTCCTCAGGCATATTTGGTTGTTTTCACGTATACCAGTAAACTTGGTCAGGTACTAGAAAACACGTTATATGGTTTCTACAATAAAATCTCCAAGAAATTTTTTGACAAAAATTCGCGTTTTCATCATTTGAAAGCTTCTTTTCTAGCTTCACATCTGTCCACTCGGTTTCTCGCACCTTGTACACATTAAAAACAACCTCTAATATCGATGAAATTTCACAGATCCCACTCATACTTCTTTAAACAGAAAAACCTGGTATCAAGTATGACAAGAGATGCACTTTCGCATAGCTTCAGCAGCGTAACAGCGAGGTTCGGCAGAATTTTTCTTCGTGATCGTGGCGTACCGATGTGAAGTATTAGTCATTTGAACTACTATGGGATGTGAGCACCGTGTATGAGGAGCGAGAAACCGAGTGGACAGTTGTGAAGCTAGAAAAGAAGCTTTGAAATGATGAAAACGCGAATTTTTGTCAAAAAATTTCTTGGAGATTTTATTGTAGAAACCATATAACGTGTTTTCTAGTACCTGACCAAGTTTACTGGTATACGTGAAAACAACCAAATATGCCTGAGGACAATGTTTGAGGTGCTAACATACCCCCGCCACCTCACTGAGCCCGCGTCCAGGGCGCGACGTACCCTCTGCACCTGGAATTGAGGAAAGGTCATTGGGGTCAATACAAGAAGCAATCAACTTTTTTAGTAGTGTTCATCAGTTTTAGCGCAAATGTTGAGTAGTGAGCGTTTCTGAGCAAACCTAACTTCGAAATCTGGTGCTGATACTTTTACACACTTGATTTTTGGCTTTTTTGAAGCAGGGTCATTCAGCTTAGGGTGTCGTGATTACAGTAGAAAACCTGTGCAACAGTTAAAGCGTAGAGTAGTTTACTTCCTCCCCTAAACACACCTGAAAAGGAAATCTACCAATGAGAAAATTTGCTGATTAATTGCCACAAATTCTAATGGTTTTGCTCATATCACTAACTTCGCAGCTAGCTTATAACCGAGTAGTCGAAGCAAGCTTACCACAGTGCACACCACATCAATATGTGTTTGCTGGAAATTCCGATAGAATCAGCATAGCTCCCCAGACTTCTTCTATCAGCTGAAAAAAGCCATGCAATTTGGGGAAAATGCATTATTTTGGTGATGAAAAAACTGTAAGGTTTCCGAATAATTTTTGCATCAACCTATCCGCCGTCGAATCCTGAAAACATTACTGCCATTAAAATCTGTCCCAGATGTCCAATTAGTTAGTTGTAAGCAAAAAATGTGAAAATTTTAGCGTCTGACCCCAATTAGTGGGCGGGGTCAAGGTAATTAACGAATTTATTGAAATATTTGCTGACAGCTGCTGGAAATCGGACGCGATTAGTGTGTGAGCATGAGCAGGACATTGTATAAGACACCATAGTTCTTTTTCCTCTCAAAACAAATCATTTTTAAGCAAGTTACGAGAAAATCCCGCAAGTCCCGCGAAAGACGCGAATCCCGCGAAATTTTTCAGATTCTACGGCGATGACTGTATGTCCGAGCCAACAGTGATGTGGATACAAATGTTTTGGGCTACCAGAAGAAAATCGTCTTAGGAAATCGCAGTCACAATGGGTGAAACCACCGTAAACAGTGAGTTTCCTCCAAGTGCCCAGAATATAGTATACAGAAAAGCACACATCTACAGGGCATTCGCCTTGGAGTAAACATCGCGTTGTGATAACACGTGAGGCGATCCATTCCAATAGGCGTTATTTATGGTTGATGCGCGTCAAATTTGACGCGGCGATATACAATGCAGAATGGAGAGGAGTAGAGAATTCTTGAAAAAAGCGAATGTTCCTGGTTTAGCCATCGCGACGGCCGTGCGAACAAAACTGCGTTTCGATCTTCGCCCCATCGAGACATCGCGAATACTTTTTTATTTCAGGCCGACGCGTCAAGTTTGACGCATATCAACCATAAATACCGGCATGGATCAAATTCTTAGTTGAAAGGCTACCTGCGAGTGGCTTTTAGCACCGTGATCCATGAGATGTGGAATTCCTAGTTGCCAACTAGCGGTTACCATACATAAGGAGCATGCACTTTTTTTAGTTTACATAAGTTTTGGTCATTCTTAGCAAACACTTGTACTACCCCCTAAATTCTTTTGTTACTGAAGATCGCTATTCATTCCGTGCCGTTCACGCAGCGCAGGAATCCTTGGAATCCTACGGAGTCCAAGCCCGTTGCCACGACGCCGCGGATTAGTTTCAAAGCGTTTTGCCTTATTGTTAGAATAAAAAACACCTGTCCAACCTCACGTGTTCCAGTGACCGTTTCAAGTTCAATTTATAGAGAATTTATACAAGCTGCGTGCGTCAGACGGACACATCAATTCCCGAAGGATTATCTATGGAGACCGGTAAACGCGGCATGTATAGTCCTTGAAGATAGCCGGATTGCGCGTGCGGCTTCATATCGTTGCGGCCTCAGAACCGTGGTGGGACCTACTGGACCCTCTCACTTAGAGCATGCACTCTCCGCATCCATCGTTCAGGTCCCACGGCGTTTCTACAGTGACGGAATCCGTCTATCTTTTCGACAAGGACTGCACATCTTCCATGAAAAGAACGTACGGCCGTCTCGAGGCCGTAAACGTGTGCACGAGTCAGCGATGCGACTGGCCCTATCTTTCATCATATAGACGCACGCGCGTCAAACGCACACATATAGTATGGATTGCCCCTTGATCTGCTCAACTTCCTAATTTATTCCTTTTCGGATTAAATGTTTTTTCTTCGAATTTATGGACTTTTAAATTTTTTTCTTGCTTCAGAATGTTGTGCCTTTGCGTTCCTAAGAATATAGTTTGAATAATGAACTCGTGTCCCAGCACGAGCTGTTCCCCGGGACTCCGATTTTCAAAGTGGGTTAAAGTTTTCTTTCGTTTGCATGTTCAAGAGGGACTTCGTAAAATTTTGGTTTTTCAAAGAGAGCTTCGTTTTGATTTTGGCCAGGGAAGACCTCGTGCCGGGGCCTGGTTCGCACGTAGCCTTTGTTCTGGGTCCGCAATTGCACCGATGCTCACTCCTTTCCAGATTTCCATATAGTGGGAATCAGTGTCAATCAATACAGGGCATTCACCTCAGAGTGAACATCGCGTTGCAATACGCGCGCGAGCTGATCCATTCCAATAGATCAAATTCTCAATCGAAAGGCTACGTGCGAGTGGTTTTTAGCGGTTCAGAAGTAGCCTTTCAAGTAAGAATTTGGTCTATTGGAGTGGATCAGCTCGCGCGCGTATTGCAACGCGATGTTCACTCCGAGGTGAATGCACTGTATTGCATTTGTGCAGGAAGCGCCATCTGTCTGGGCAAATTGCAGGGCCTATCATATCGTTTTAGCGACTCGCTGAACAAACGCTCTTCGACGTACCTTTCGATATTGTAGCGATTTTTGGATTCATCTTCTACGGTGGAGGACTGCATTGACCTGACTATGTGGTAGTGACGAAGAGATCAACAAAAAGGGTAGTTACCACAAGGGGCGTAGCAGTTCCAGCCCGAAACCTGAAACTTTTCTCCAGCCCAGCCGTTTCGATAGTAGTTCCGGCAGTCCCTTAGAATTAAACACTTGCACGAGGTATATGGCCTGCTTGGAATTCGGAACACGTCCAATACGCAGGACAGTTGCAGTTGGCAAGATGTGTGCTTTGATATCTCCTCTGATATCTCTTTATTTCCGCTGGTCAGAGCGAACAACTCTTTAAAAGGTAGCACCTACCTGAATCTTTTTGCTGGAGGTTCTGCAGGATTTCCGAGTTGTGGAGACGCACAGTTCACATTTGTGGGTGCTAGCTCGAAGCATGCGAGAAATCAACGAGTTTGTGCTGTTTTCCATACAATTGGTCGTACCTCCCTTGACATTCGTGGGTGCCCAGTCAAACAGAGATCTTCGAGCCGCAGATGTCGCCATATTCCGAGACTTTGAGAGAGGTAGAACTCATCTAATGATGAAGAGCGAGAAATCCACGGAAACTGGGCCTCGTATTCCATGCGCTTGATTGCGCGATCATAGGTCCCGCTACGTGGATTGAGGCACACATGTGCAAGTGACTGACCTTGTGCAAGCTGTCGTGGGCGGACACCAAAAAGGCCACGTTGACCAAGCGGTTACACTGTAAACCATCACTTTAGAGGTGAAAATTCTCGTGAGTACTTCGAGCACATAAGACCCAATCCTGTTCCAACTTCTTTTGTGTACCAGAAACGGGAACGTGACCGTCTGAACTCACCATTCTTCTTAATTTGACTATTTTGAAGCCGAAAAATACACATTCTCGACCAAGTTGCGATAGACGTGCAGCTGCAGAATGTCACATGATGGCAGCGGACCCAGTTTGCTGCCTGTTGACTGACGACAATTGTATTCGAGTGTTTTGTGACTCTCTTGGAACATACCGTTCCTGCAAAGCCAAGGACCACTTATGTGGCAAGGAGGCGCTCTCACTCGTTGTAAGGACGTCCATTCGTTGGCCTCCGTTCCCGGACGTGGAGTCGTCCTGTACTAACGGGCCATCGCTTTGCCAGAGATCACACGGACGGGTAGTTGTTGATCTCAAGGCTATCAGCAATGTTTTGTAAGTGTTTAAAATGACCTGAAATGGCTTCAATTTTAAAATGACGCGAGCCGCCCTGTCGTCTGTTTACTGCCTTGTTACAACTATGAAGTCAATCTCCGGAGTGTAAAGCTCCCGGTCAGGTGATGTCACCTTCCTGTAACTGATCTCCTGTCTTTTGATTGTTGCGCTGCAAAAAACGAACAGTACAACAAAGCAATGAGCGATTGCTATTCAAAAAAGTGAAGGAACGGGCAGCTGAGAATAGGAAGTCGGGAAAAATTTATTTAATTACAAACATGTCCTGATTTGTTATGTATGGACAATTGCTTCATAAGTTCACCTCTTTTCAATCTAGAGATCAGCTCCTTGTCCATATTAACCTTTTAGAACCTTTCCGGTTTTTTTTCCAGGGTCTATGAAGAAAGTGAGTCAGAGTTAGTTCGCAGAGTGCAAAGTCGTTGGTCTCATTTTAGATGTGCACTTTCATACAGAAGTACTGGCCTGGGCATGGTAATGGGCTACAGATCACATCAGGACAGGTGTCACTCGTCAAGCGTTCCTTTGGTTGGCACGCACCTATCCAGCAAATGCCAAGTGACTGAAACTTCGAAGGTGCCAGAACTGGTCGTTATGACCGATGATACCAACACTTGATGCTATTAAAGCCCTGAAAGAAACTTCAATTCCCTACGGAGTGGAATCCTTCGCCAAAGTTGGAAGCCGCATACCTATTGAATGGATGAACGAATGAATGAATGAATGAATGAATGAATGAATGAATGAGCATTTGGAAGGGACTAGAGCTGAAACTTCCCAAATTATTAGAAAGGCATGAATCCTTGTATGCGGAAAACAACACCTTTTGTGGTCAGCTACATGCATAGCTTCGACCGAGGATGCAGGATGAATGGAACCAGAGTTTATGTAGCAGTTCTTCAGAAACTCATCCTGGCGTTTTCGTCAGAAATGTTCGGCAGAAATGATTTACAGCCAGTTAGGAGGTGTAGCGATGTGAGCCACAGGTTTTGCAGCAATGTCTTCTGAAAGCTCTCTAACCCTTCCGCCGATGCGAACCTCTTCCAATGAAGTGGGCCCGATCGCACGTGCTACACAACCTGCGGCGTGGCACTGTGGCCTGAGATTCATGAAACGATGAACAAAAAGCCACTAATTGTTAGCGTGATTGGTTATCGTATAGATTACGGAATGCTAGGAGAAGCAGGACGGGAAATTTGATTGGCCCGTTTTCGCTTAGTTTTGCGTTCATGAATGCTAGCCGAGAATGTCTGAGTATCCAAACATCTTATCAATACCACCGTTACCATCTACCCAAATAGGTGACGCGGCGCGTGTGTGGGTCCACTTCGTTGGAGCCTACTGTATTTCCTGCTTTTTTTCTGATAGCAAACTACTGCGACATCACCCAGCAAGCTTCGAGAGCCAGTTTTGAAGTATACTAGTGCGTACACGAAATAAGTAAGTGTATGTTTGTCCATTATTTTATTTGTTGTATTTATTATTGTTGGCACGCGTAGCGCAATGGTAGGTGGCACGTTTTTGGTTCGCACAGTCGATGGTTCAATCGCTCTCCAGGCTAACCGACCACTTTATCACATTTATGATTTCTGTTGGTAAGAAGAAACAAAGTTGTAAAATTGATATCCTTTCTATTCCTATCCACTCTACGGAGACTAAATGTAGAATATGGCCTCCCCCGTAACTGATCAGCAGTGAGAGAAGCCATGAGGACAAGAGGAAATGTAAAGCCTACAAAAATTCTGTCATATGGAGCTTTCTATCCGATATTGGTGTGTCCTCCGCCCCTTGTGCCCTTTCCAGCGCACCTCGCTGGCCTGACCTCATCTGTTCCCGGGGTAATTAAATCATACTCATTGCTGTGATGCGTTTGTTGCTCGCTACTGCTTCAACATGACGCCTACTGCTTGTATCGCTAAGTGTCTACATGTCCATGCAGTGACAAGAGTATAAAAGGTCCTCAAAGTAACAGCACCTTGCTGTGCCTTGTTCTGCAGCGCTGCAGCACCTCCTTCTGCATCGCCAGCACCTGTTTATAGCTCGCTTTACAAACACTGGGATCTCTGGCATTGTCGTATTCTGCAGTATTCTGCAGACGCGCAAACACTTTACGAAAAAGTTCCTTCGACTGTAACCGTGGTATTTTTATGCACTCGGTGGTGGTTGCAGTCTGCTCCAAAAATCCACTGTAATGGACGCGGCTCAAATTCAAAGAAAAGTAGGTGGAGGGGGGAGGGATGTGAACGCCGCAATGCTACTGTAGGTTTAACCCACGTTCAACTTCCCAAAGAGTACCATTACGCGTCGGGTATCTCATTGGCTCTGTAACTACACAATCTACGTGGAAAAACTTCGCTTTCAGAAATCGATTAGGCAATATTTGACGTAGTAGAACCGATCAGAGGTTCCGCTTTGGACATATCTCGCGATTAAGTGCTGCTGCTTTGGAATCACTTCACTGAACTAGTAAGAGGTACCAGCACAACTGTTGAGGAAACGTTCTCGAGTTTAGGTGTTGTCGCAGCAGTAGAACGCTTCGGTATATGTTTCAGCAAGAACCAGCTGTTCTGATGGCACGTCACAAATCAAAAAGATCCATAAATGACACGAAGGGGAGAACCCGTTGTTCTCCACGGTTCTGGACGTTTTTTGAACCTGCACTTTCTCGTTTGGTAGAGTGAAAAGGTCAAAATCAGGTTCGCGTACGCATTTATACCTCTCCGAACGGCGCCAAGTGGTAGGGTGACGTACAGTTCGAGAGTGATGACGTGCAGGAAGATGAATTCCTTTGCCTCATCTTTCACTCTTTCCCTTAAGAATATTCCACCCTTATTTTTGCTTCATTTTTCTATTTCGGTGCACTGATCGAAGTCCGTGTAAACAGGTAAATTCTGAACTACGAATAATGGTAAGCTTGAGAACAAGAGAGCCAGTGATGTAGTAAAGCTAATGAAATAAAGTAATGGTAGTTGATGAAAGCAATACAGATGTTTCTTACCCAATTGGATTCTAATTAGCAGAAACTTGTATTTCTGTCCGAATTGTCTGCAAACAACCTCTCTCTTTAAAGTTTGTGTTCATTTCATTTTCTTCTATTACCTGTACTGCTCAAGTTGTAAATGTAAGTTCACTCCATTAATTTGCCTTCATCTACCTCATGTATTCTATCGGTGCTCCTTAAACACAACATGAATGACAGAATCTGTAGCAGCACACTAACTCGGTTATCTAGGTTACCCATGTAACCTAGATGCCAGCCGAAAAACAGGCGCACCAGTGTTCAGAGGCTGGTATCCATGCTCTCTCCTTACACCAGTAAGACACATGCAAATTAATAAGGAAATGACTTTAATAAATATGCTTTCCACTCGCTATGGGTAAAATTTCCCGTTTCTATCAAAAAATCTGAAAAACGCGACCTCGTAAAAAAACTCTAGAAACTAGTGCTAGGCCCCACAACTCCTTAGGTCCTCTAAACCTTGTCCTGCATCCGGTAAGCATTAGTTGATAATTCTCACGACTATACTGGGTTAAACATCCCAAAAAGGTGTTAAGTAGATCTGCGGTCGCACCGGAGCGGCATCGCAGAGCAATCTATCTGCAGTCTGCGGACCCGCCCATTACTCACATCGAAGATAACAACCAGTGTTGTTTTTCTTATTCAGTTGATTTTTTCGACCGCCAAAACTAGTTCCCGTATTGACTTTAACTATATAAACACTGTCGATGATGTGGTCAGGTCTCCTTGGGCTGCGGGGCTGTGCCTAGGCCCAGCCAGGTCTCGTCGCTCTCGTCCAACCTAGCTTCCGCAACCCCATTCAATGGCGACGGCGCCATCGGCGCCTGACGGCGACTGGGCGTGAAACGCCCAGGCATTGAGACCTCTGCGAATCCAAGGCCAATCCGCCGGCGTCCTTTGTGTCCCGTCGCTGTTTTGATCTCTTTGTTGCTTATCCATGCTAAACCCTTCCCTTTCGCTCTAAACATAGTGCTCTTCACCTGAACCACTAGGTCACTTCAACTCATTTCAGAAGTGGGTATTACAGTGTCATATTCGAACTTTCTCGAGACTTGTCGTAGAGGGAATACCACTTATGTTGAAGTTGCTTGGGAAATCAACCGAGACTTTCACAGTTCTTATTACAGCCAACGTTTCGGAGTTGTTGCCTTCATCAAAGTCTGGAAAAGTCAAGACCAAATGTAATATAGATATCTTTCCGAAAGCCTTATCAGTCCACAAGTTGTAGTTCAACAGGAGAATAAATCAGAAATTAGATCAGCAAAGCAAGACCTGTGCTACAGTTTTGTTGATACTAAAGTGCTACACTTCTGTGTGTAGATCTATCGCTCCCTTTTCCATCAAACTTTTGTTTTTTTTTTCTGAGCAATTTAAGCCTTTAACCATGATTTGCTTCTGGATTTCGAAGTCGAACCTAGTAGAGAGGTGACAGAGGAAACATATTTCTAATGTCGTGAAATAGTTGCTGGATAACAAATAAATGTACGTATATGCGGATAAACCTTTTATTTCACTTAGCACCAATTTAATCCATTGACGATCGTAGGCTTGCCCCAATGCTGCGCTTTTTAGTGTAGTTCGACAGCTAGTTAAGCACAAATCGTTTTGTAGGTTTTCATAGATATCAATTTGATGTTTTAAAACTAAATTTCGAAAATATGCGCTGGAAATTCCAACAAGGTGCATGAGCACAGAAAGAAAACAGAGCTCACGAACGTATGGGCATTCGCGAAAAAAGGCCCGGTACATAAGCAGTAGGGTAATTTTTGTGATGAATTTTTTTCTTACAAATCAATGCACAATAAAACTTTAAAACTTTCTCCCCTCCATTTGTTGCTGTCCACTAAAATTCATCGAGTGCCCGGGGATGATGCATTGGATCCGGGGGTGGCCGAACTGGTGGCGGTGGCGACATTTTTTGAGCAATCCTCGAGATGTCGAGAGCAGTTCACTTCAGGGCCCTTCGCGTTCCCACACACCCTCATCCATTGCTTCGATGGGATGAGGCAACGCGAAGAGCCTAATGAGCCCTATAAAGAAGTTTTTGCCTGGTTTGTTGCCGTCAGCCGATCAGGGAACCGTCGTGTGAATGGAACGCACTGAGGAATTTGAAGTGGTTTTGTTCTTTCTTTCTGTCCTATTTTTGTCCAACAAAAACTCTAAGGGCGTTTCACCTCTAGTTCAACGCACTCTGTTCAATTTGCTGGATTAAGTAGAAGATTAGGTGGAATTTATGTTGTGTTAGCACGTTTACCCTAGGTAATCTCAATGGTGCAAATATTCCCGAAGGACTCGTCATTGTCGAGCATCATTGCAAGCCTCACTTCGCAGATTTATACTACATATGACCAGAGCGGAACTTCCAAGACAATCGGCCTCATGCAACTTTGAGACTACCCAGGGTTAACGTGTAAATACCACCCAATTTATCCATCGTTAACGCGGGTGTCAACACATTTATCCCTTTTTCTTCCACAGGCAGACTTCCTTTGCCGCTGATGATGATCTTAACTCACAATTAGCAAGTGAAAAAGTTGTTTCCTCATGTAAACGCGATATCACGGCGCAAGAATGGAATGCCAGAATCCGTTTCTGAGGTGAGAAAAGAAGTGGGAGGACATCCAGAATAACAAATCTTGGAAGACGATTGCATATTTATTAGGCATCCAAACAATACCCACACATTTACACACTATGTAGTTGTCTTTCTCATATTTCATTTGTTTTTGTACTCAAATTGTTATAGGGGTCGCCCTAACTTCACTTAGTGCATTGGCACGTTCACCCAGGTTCACCCATTCAGGTTGGATTTTTGGACAATATTTCCTGTAACAATAACGAGGGATGGCTAAATTTTATTAATATTGAGAAATTCCACAACTTTATTAATGTTCGAATTAACGAGTGGAGATTCAAATTTTCTCAAAAAAAAAAGAGATTTCCAAAAAAATAGATAGAGTGAAGAGCAGAAAAAATATATATACTTTACTCTATTCATAAAGCGATTCTGGAGAAATCTGTGCCAGCCACTGGTCACAACCCTACCGAATACCATGCAAATATGATTGTTAGGGTCTGGAATGTATGCGATGTTCATATTCGGATATCACAGAAGCCTTCTTAAGAGCGTACCAATTAAAAATGTTTCTCAAAGTTTCAGTTGCCCCTAATAGTGAAACATTGCCATTCCCAGAAGACAGCTGACGAGAAGTGTGGTTTGTCCCCGCAATGTTGACCCTCCTGACATGGCGCAGCGGGCGACATGCACTTCTTGCCGTACAAAAAATCGTCCACGGACCAGTCGGCAACAGGCTGCGCGGCCCGTTCTGTGACGGACTCCCCCCGGCTAATGACTTCGCCTTCGAACGCAGTCGACGGGGCGCTGCGTGCCAAAGCCTCAGTTCGCCCGCCACTGCCCGGCCTCCACAGATCCTAATCTCGCCCCCGGTCGTCCGTTCATCCTTCACCTGTTTCTGCAAATCAGATATTCACGCGTTCTGACTGCATAATCGTTTTGTGGCCGCGAATTTCATCTGAGCAGTTTTCCAGACACCCGCACAGACGAAGATGGCCAGGGAGTCGCTGCCACGACGGCTGTTCCTCGCTTTCACCTTCATTTTCGTCTACATCTGGTGTTTCCTGTTCAAGGATCTGCCGCGTTTGTTGTTCCAAAGGAGAAAGAAGATTGAAAATCAGGTGAGTAGTCCGCCAATTCTATTCTCTGCCCTGCAATAGCAAGGAAATTCCTAGATTTGTCCGATACAAAGCGACTTGTTTAGAGCACTCAAGGTTGTTTAATGGTATTTGGAGGTTTTAGAATTTCTCTTGCAGTTGTAATTGCAAATTGCACGAATCGACTCGTTTTTCCTTTCTTGAACAGAGCACAGAACAAATTGCTGCCCAAATTGAGAACTGAGTTCTTTGGAAGTTTCCCATGTGCAGCAAGATTGTGCTAATGATAAATTGTTATCTAGTTCTCGAAGGAAAAGAGTGCATGTAGTTCTCTCGAAGCGTCTGTTCAATGTTATTTTCCTGAAATTTTGCAAACATGTACTCTACACAAACATGCACGTGACCATCATCCGAAAGTGGTTCCATTTGGGTTGTTGCAACGACTGAAGACTAAAAATCCTTACTGAGAACCCTGCAGAAGCGCAAGCTCATTTTTGCAAGATGCTTACAACACTGCCTTTTTAGAAGTCACACCGTCAGCTTCAGCAGTAACCATACTTGTACACCGTAATGTTATAAAAAGCGGAGTTGCGATATAAAACGGATACAGTAGTCGTAGCTAGTATGGAAAATTACACCTTTACACCCAATTTGAGGTGATTCTATTACTTAGAGACAATATTTACTGCGTTGTTAGCGTAACCCTACAAAAACGGCGTTTCATACAAAATGACTAGGATATTCCGGATCAGCATGTCAAAGACATCCCGTCTCTCTCTCTCCCCCCCCCCGTCTCCCCAGCTTTCATTCCGAGATTTTGAAATTCTTTTCTGCTCTGGGTAAAACTAGTAGACTAAAAATTCCGAAAAAAGCTTAGAATTTTCCTGTTCAGAGTGGCAGAAGACTGCGGTTTCAACTGACTTTTATTTCACTGAATTTTTGCACACATCAATCCAGTACGCATCTGACTTCATACATTTTATAGGTCGTGGTCATCACTGGCGGAGCTATGGGGATCGGAAAAGCCGTCTCCAAGATGCTTGCTATCCAGGAGAAGGCCAAGCTTTGCATACTGGACGTCAACGAGGTATGTTTTTTACAATAGTCGCGTGATTGAGCAATTGATAGTCATTCGGAATTCCTTTATCGTATACAAAGACATTTCTTATCTGGGAAGATCTCCGAAGTTACTCATCGATAGACATACATGCAAGGTATCCCCTACCACTAGGCTCAGTCCCAAGGTAATGGCATATTCTGGAGCAGACAGCAGGTTTATTTCCTTGACTTACGGCCAACACAAACGCGAAATCCAACAGCGGATAACAAACGTCTCGAAACCCAGAGGTTGAGTTACTGGTGCAAATAGTACAAGCCCATGAAAAATAACCTAAAAGGTCCAAAATGTACTCTAGCTTTTGAACCTGGGCATATTTGGCCTTAAATAAAGTCCACTTACAGCCTGATTGGCGCAGAAGTCTACATAAAAGATAACCTAAAGGGAACCCAGTTGGGAATCTTGGCGGGTTTTCAGGCGAGCTATGGACATATGATCTTACAAGTTCATTATCCATTGAAACTTGCTCTAGTCTATCAATATTCACAGGCAGCAATGGAATGGAGGTCATATGCCTGTAGATAACAACGAGGCGGCACAAGCGGTCACACTTGGTTCCACGGGGGTGTCAGAAACGGTCGCTCTTTGAGCTCTTCACCCATATGTTGCTACTTTATCGCAGTTCAATGTCTTGGGGTTCCCACGCGTGTAAAAAATCTCGTCCTGCCATAAAGCTTGGCAATGCACTACGAAAAGCGGGTGCAACGGCTTATCGGGGATTACGCGTCCGTCAATCGGGCACATTCAGGTTTTCAATCCTAAATGGGTCTATTCTTGCGACTAGCTTAGGTGCAAAAAGAGATCGAATCGATTCTGTGGGACTAGGGATTGGGTTTTGCCAACCCAGGGGGATCGGAGTGTGTCCTCAGACTCATAGTCGTCGTTATCATTAGTGGTAAAACACAATGGAGTGAAGAATCTAGTGGTAAAGCTCGGGGTAAACTCAGCAATGGTATTCTAGTGCTTCACTCTCGTTTTACCTTGGGTTTACCTTACCCCGACAGCCCTGAGACTTATTGTACCTCCATCCAACTGAGTAAGCCCTCATGACAGGAGTCATTACATTTATTTCACCTTAAAAAAAAACTCAAAACAACAGGGAGGGAAGTGGTCATGTGAGTTGTTACCCCGCTTTTGTTTGAAAAACCCGCCCACTTTAGAGTTCGTTTTTGGATTTTATGGGGAAGGGCAAGGAGTAAACATGGAGGAAAGGCGATAAAATGCGTGGAAAGAAATCGTCACAAGACATGCGGAAGCGACACCCTGGCTACTTCAGTCAAAATCCAGCTAAAATCCGAATTGGTACTGCTTACCCTCAGGCTTACGTGCAACTATCGAGTTCCTTTGCATGCAACAGGACGTGGAGGAACTCTTGCACACAAATATAACAGCTGTATATTCAGTAAAGATGCTAACAAGTGAACTGTTTTCATTGTCTGTCCTTTCCAGAAAGAAGGCCTGAAAACTTGCGAGGAGATAACCCAGGAGGGTGGAGTGGCGCATTTCTATCGATGTGACGTCTCAAACCCGCAGGATTTGGCTACAGTCGCAGCGGAAATCCGTAAAGACCCGAAGCTTGGTGAGGACCATCAATATACAGCTGTAGCATCTGCATCTAAGACAGCGCTGTTTCAGGAGCAGTCAGCATCTGCATTGTGAACGCGGCGGTGCTGAAGTTCGGCGAGTGTCTGGACCTGTCCTATGGAGACTACAAGCTGAATACCAATGTAAATATCCTGGGGCATATCTATGTGAGTTTGGCTAGAGCTATTTTAGCATAAACGCTCTGACGTGTTGAAGATCCCCTTTTTTCCAGACCGTGAAGGCTTTCCTTCCCGAGATGATCTCCGCCCAAAAAGGACAGATCGTCTCGATCGGCTCCATTTGCAGTTACTACGGCGAACGTTACGGCACTGCTTACTGGTAGGTTTTACTTCTTGTCAATGAAACTTTTCGCTCGGTGATGAGCCTCTGATGGGTTTGTTTAGCGCCGCAAAGTTCGCCTGTCGGGGATTCATGGAAGCGCTGCAGGCGGAGATCATCGAGAAAGGGCTCTACAACAAGGTCGTGCTCACCTCCGTTTTCCCCTACTTCGTCCGAACCGGTTTCATCGAGAATCTGGAGGAGCCGTACAGCACGTGCGTCATTCATGAATTCAAAAGGGCACTAAAGGAGGCGAAAAGATGACGTGTTTTTAGATTCTTCGAAGTGATCCCTCTAGAGAAGTGCGCTCGCGAAATCGTGGAGGCAGTCCTCAAGGACAAGCAGATGCATTTCATTCCAGGGAGCATCGGCGTGCTGTGCTTGTACTTGAAATGGTGGGTTCAGTGTTTCACTGTGATTTCTCTAATGGGCAGCATCGCACTTGTAGTACTCATTAAACATGTTCACCAAATTAATACAGTGTTTATTGGATATGTTTCTCAAGTCAAGCTACAAAGAAAGATATAATTAGCTCTCTAATTTTGCTTCCAGACAAAGACAATCTTGATCAACAGGTTTATTTTCACCAACAAGCGCTTTTTTGCAAATAGTATCTTACACAAATCACCCAAAACTCTCGGAATCCAAAACTTCTGTTCCACACGTTAATAGAGTTGAAGGCTTACGGATGTACTACGTTACACCTGGAGAGCGCGCCGCGCCGAAGCCTCGTGACTGGTCAGTCCACGCAACCGACCTATCACAGAGTTCGGTCACACCGCCCTTTCCAAGTACGTATGTACCTCCGCACCCATTTTGCGCTGGCCCTAAAACTCACAAAAATTCAGCTGGGACTATTCACTGCTTTGATTCTCAACATCTATGGCATTTGTGGACGCAGACGGGGGGACGGAGTTTAACTATATTTTCGCCGCTTCAGATTTAAAAAAATAAAATTGCTAGAAAGATTTGTTTAAAATTTCTTCAATCGAACTGAGTGTCCAAAAATTGGAAAAAGGAATCGAAAATAAGCTAATTATCAGATCTGTAAATTAAATCATTGACATTATATAAAGTTTTTACTTCAAAAGGACTGTAAAGAAGCCATAAAGGAATACCGCCCATTTGCCTGTTCCGTTCCCCACTCCATCCGTTCCCTACGGGAAAATGTGCTCAAAAGTTTTGGTCCTCCCGGGGACTCATAATTTGGGGGCCGCCTTCACCCTACGACCTCGAGAGGTTCGTTTGGAAATCGCTTCGCTCGTTTCTTTTTTCTCTTCAAAGAAGCGAAACATATTTATGTACATTAATCAATCACATGCTCTCAAAAAACAGTTCTGGTATCTGTGTTTTGAATCTTGACTTGTCATCTCACTCCTCCCCTTCCATTTTTCTAGTTCTTACAACATTTTGTTATGAAAAAGACATTCTTTCGAAAGCACGTTCGAAGGCAGTGCCTAATTTCGAAACAAGTTTTGTCCAGAGTTTATTGCTGTACACAGTAAGTGCATAAATTTCCTGAGTTATTTGTTTAATGTATCGGAAACGAGAGTAATCCTGTCCCAAACGAGCGTGTAAAGTTCACTGTTGTTGAACAGTCCAGTGCAATTCCTGCACACTTCACCGAATTTGACGGAAACTACCGAAAGACACTTTTATGGAGATGAATTTCAATTCAAAAAAGCGTTTCGTTTGACTTTTTTCCGATGAAATGAATGTTGAATTAAGTCAAAACAGAGCAAAATGAATAAAAAAGAGACAGAATGGAATTCAAATAAGTAAACTAATGAATTCAAGATAAATGAACAAATACACATGTAAATGAAGACGTAATTGAACAGCAAACTCAAAACAACAAGGCTAACTCGCTGTCAAGCATTTGGCTAACGAGTTTCTAACCACGCCTGAAAATTGCTCGCACCAAAATTTGTCGACAGCTTATTTTACCTCTCCCCTGTCGACAAGTTGTCGGGAGAAAAGCTTGCTGGCAATTTGTTTCTTGGTGAAATGATGATGTCAAACTTGTCGACAACGATTTGCTAGTTAAAAGGACGTCTGCAAGTTGTTTTGCGGCAAAGGCGGGCCGACAACTTGCTCCAATATCCGATTTTTCCTAAAAATTCACTCCATTTCAGCCTTACCACCAAGTCGATCATCCCATACGCTCGCAAGGTGTTCAACTTCTCGTACGAGCCGAGAAAGAAGAGCGAGGTGCTCGACGTCTGAGCGAGGCCGTCCGTCGATGGCCACCCGGCCATGTTATATGTGCATAATTGTGTTGACCTGTGTATTACTGTGCGGTTGCAAGCTTTAGGTGCCTGGAAGGTTCAGCTGTCCTTACCAGATGAACCACCATGATGCTAATGTCACTTGCCATGATATCTACTATGCAATTTTGTAGATTTTTCCCATCGATTTTGAGCTCCCTGACTGTATATAATGAATAGGTTTTACGTTTAACGTTTATTTTACGTGTTCAACTGTTGTTCATCATGTGATATCAAATAAAATTCGAAAACATGAAATTCAACGCCTAAAACATTGTACATTTACGCAGTCCACAAAGAAAGCACCAAAACGACGAGCAGAGCGGAGGCCGTGGCGAGCGGAGCGGTGTCTGGCTTCCCCTTTCTGTCGTCGGCTTCAAGGCCCAGCATATCGCCTCTCCTGAGTTGATCCAAACGCTTCTCGGCTTCTTGTTCGGCTTCTTCGCTACCATCTCTGGGATCGTCTTTGGGAAGGGCTTTGATGGTCTCGCCCACACCTTGGCCAACGCTGGGAGGATCCTGACCCTGATCCGAGTCATGTTCACCAGAAAGGTCACTATCCGGTGCAAAAGGTTCTATCACAGTCTGTCCGTCGGTCTCGTCGTCTTCGGCCGCTTCCTTAATTATAACTGGTTCCGCCGAGGTATAGCCAAGGTCCTCCAGCGATTTTTCCTGATCTGCTTCATCCATATTAGGCATAAGCCCTGATTTACTGCTTTCGTCTTTTTCAACCTTCGCCCCAACAACCCCTTGACCAACGCTGTCAGATATCTCGTCCAGTTCCTCGTCCTTGGCAAGGTTGAAAATCTCGTCAACTATCTCTTCGACCTTCTTCTCTGCTTCATCTGTCGACTCCTTCAGACGTTCGGCAGCATCTTTTTCGTTGCTTCCTGGAGGTGCACTTTCCGAGTCTGTGAGGTTCATCTGCGTACCCGCTCCGGTGCCGATGGAGGACAACCCAGTCTTGTCCCCGTCGTCTGCGAATTCAGAGCCGTCATTCTTTTCCCTGGAGTCCACGTAGTCCTTTAGAGCTGGCAGCTTCGACATTTGCTGATCCGTTCCTGCCTCGTCGTAGACAATATCTTCGGAGTCGTTGGGCGAAGTCGCTGGCTCCTCGACTTTCACCACCGGCTCAGAGACATTTACCACAGGTGGAAAACCTAAAAAGAAAAAATTACTGAGCCACGTAAAACGACCAAAAAAATGTTGCAAATTGAAGAACTATTTCTCCGTCTAGCCCTCTTTCTTTGAAGCTGAACAATCATGTATTCTTAGTTTTACTCAGCCAGGTTGTTGTTAGTATTATGGAACAAAAGTAAAGGAAATTCATCCATAAGGACTTGTGTATTCACTTTTACCAGTTCAAATCATCTTCGAAACGGCACCTCTGATGAATACATCATGTACGTACGGACGCTATTTCAATACTTTCAAATCTCTAAACTCTTCGCATCAGGGCTGGGATCCATGGACGCATAACCAAACGAAACCGGGGTAGCAAACCAACTTTTACATCCTGCGTAACCTACCACTACGTAGTCTACATGGCAACCATGAGAGGAACTGTAAAAAAACATCCATAAAGTCAGACTGAGGAAATAAGGAAGTAAGTTGGTGAGGAGGGTGCGACGCTTATACATTTTTTAGCCGCAGATTGAGCGTTGAGAAGAACATGAGGTAAGTGCGTTGTCTTTGTGGAAAACCAGGTAAATAAAAAACTGGAAATATACCAAGGATTTCCGAGTCCATTTCATAAAGCATATCCGAAAAACTTGCGAACCATTTCAGGGGGGAAGGGGCACAGCGGATTGGGAACTGGAACAAGCATCCACTCCTGTTACAATTCCAAAAGTTTCGTCTGTAACCTGCGATGAATCATCTCATTGTCATTACATCCTTGTATGTAACATCTTCGGTGTATCTCTTGGCCTAAGAAAACTGATGCGAAATGGTCATTTTCGTTAATAAATAGGAAAACTCATTAAATGATTCCTCAGAGGAGGTTCACATACGTTGATCCTCTTAACAAAGTCACAACATCTTATGGTAAAGCTTGCTAGTGAACTGATGCGTGGTGAGCCGTAGAGAATTCCCTTGGCAGCAGAACTTGTACTACAGGTCGCGCGCCTTCCAAGAAATAATTCCGGTCATGTGCGACTACGACTTTCACTTCATTTAGCATTATGCCACTAGCACCGCGGCGAGGTCCTCCTAGTCTCGTCCAGAAAAGCCATCAGTTTTCTCTCTTCAAGACCTCACTGAGCTTTCAATTAAATACCAGATCTTTTAACGTTTCATAATTTCGAAATTCTCGGACAACTGTCGAAAATATTCCTTTAGAACCCAGGGCTCTCGATGGTTTCAAGACATTTCACGTCTGCTATTGTTCTTGGCAGCTCACGAAGTGTTTATTGCTGTACAACTCTCAAGGACGAGTTCTGGGGTGAAACACTGTCTTCAAGTCTTACCACCGATGTTGATTTGCTCATGATTGATGGTGACGTTTTGACAATATTGCCTTCTAAAAGGTCTTCGAGCCGTCAACGATTGCTGGAAACTAAACGGTGAGACAGTTTTTCCCTTTCGCAGCCAATTTTCCAAACTTTTCTGAGCTAGCTGTGAAGGGGACATTCAAGAGGAAGTTTGAGTAAGCGATAGTGCGAATTAGAACATCGCTGCATATAGAAAATGGAAGATCGCACCAAAATGGAGTGGTATACAGTCATCGCCGTAGAATCTGAAAAATTTCGCGGGATTCGCGTCTTTCGCGGGATTTGCGGGATTTTCTCGTAACTTGCTTAAAAATGATTAATTTTGAGAGCGAAAAGAACTGTGGTGTCTTATACAATGTCCTGCTCATGCTCACACACTAATCGCGTCCGATTTCCAGCAGCTGTCAGCAAATATTTCAATAAATTCGTTAATTACCTTGACCCGGCCCACTAATTGGGGTCAGACGCTAAAATTTTCACATTTTCTGCTTACAACTAACTAATTGGACATCTGGGACAGATTTTAATGGCAGTACTGTTTTCAGGATTCGACGGCGGATAGGTTGATGCAAAAATTATTCGGAAACCTTACAGTTTTTTCATCACCAAAATAATGCATTTTCCCCAAGTTGCATGGCTTTTTTCAGCTGATAGAAGAAGTCTGGGGAGCTATGCTGATTCTATCGGAATTTCCAGCAAACACATATTGATGTGGTGTGCACTGTGGTAAGCTTGCTTCGACTACTCGGTTATAAGCTAGCTGCGAAGTTAGTGATATGAGCAAAACCATTAGAATTTGTGGCAATTAATCAGCAAATTTTCTCATTGGTAGATTTCCTTTTCAGGTGTGTTTAGGGGAGGAAGTAAACTACTCTACGCTTTAACTGTTGCACAGGTTTTCTACTGTAATCACGACACCCTAAGCTGAATAACCCTGCTTCAAAAAGGCCAAAAATCAAGTGTGTAAAAGTATCAGCACCACATTTCGAAGTTAGGTTTGCTCAGAAACGCTCACTACTCAACATTTGCGCTAAAACTGATGAACACTACTAAACAAAGTTGATTGCTTCTTGTATTGACCCCAATGACCCTTCCTCAATTCCAGGTGCAGAGGGTACGTCGCGCCCTGGACGCGGACTCAGTGAGGTGGCGGGGGTATGTTAGCACCTCAAACATTGTCCTCAGGCATATTTGGTTGTTCTCACGTATACCAGTAAACTTGGTCAGGTACTAGAAAACACGTTATATGGTTTCTACAATAAAATCTCCAAGAAATTTTTTGACAAAAATTCGCGTTTTCATCATTTCAAAGCTTCTTTTCTAGCTTCACATCTGTCCACTCGGTTTCTCGCACCTCATACACGGTGCTCACATCCCATAGTAGTTCAAATGACTAATGCTTCACATCGGTACGCCACGATCACGAAGAAAAATTCTGCCGAACCTCGCTGTTACGCTGCTGAATCTATGCGAAAGTGCATCTCTTGTCATACTTGATACCAGGTTTTTCTGTTTAAAGAAGTATGAGTGGGATCTGTGAAATTTCATCGATATTAGAGGTTGTTTTTAATGTGTACAAGGTGCGAGAAACCGAGTGGACAGATGTGAAGCTAGAAAAGAAGCTTTCAAATGATGAAAACGCGAATTTTTGTCAAAAAATTTCTTGGAGATTTTATTGTAGAAACCATATAACGTGTTTTCTAGTACCTGACCAAGTTTACTGGTATACGTGAGAACAACCAAATATGCCTGAGGACAATGTTTGAGGTGCTGACATACCCCCGCCACCTCACTGAGTCCGCGTCCAGGCGCGACGTACCCTCTGCACCTGGAATTAAGGAAAGGTCATTGGGGTCAATACAAGAAGCAATCAACTTTGTTTAGTAGTGTTCATCAGTTTTAGCGCAAATGTTGAGTAGTGAGCGTTTCTGAGCAAACCTAACTTCGAAATGTGGTGCTGATACTTTTACACATTTGATTTTTGGCCTTTTTGAAGCAGGGTTATTCAGCTTAGGGTGTCGTGATTACAGTAGAATACCTGTGCAACAGTTAAAGCGTAGAGTAGTTTACTTCCTCCCCTAAACACACCTGAAAGGGAAATCTACCAATGAG
Source organism: Ancylostoma caninum (assembly GCA_037903475.1). Taxonomy (NCBI): domain Eukaryota; kingdom Metazoa; phylum Nematoda; class Chromadorea; order Rhabditida; family Ancylostomatidae; genus Ancylostoma; species Ancylostoma caninum. Next base: position 392,603 of record JBAJFG010000174.1, read on the forward strand.
AAAATTTGCTGATTAATTGCCACAAATTCTAATGGTTTTGCTCATATCACTAACTTCGCAGCTAGCTTATAACCGAGTAGTCGAAGCAAGCTTACCACAGCGCACACCACATCAATATGTGTTTGCTGGAAATTCCGATAGAATCAGCATAGCTCCCCAGACTTCTTCTATCAGCTGAAAAAAGCCATGCAATTTGGGGAAAATGCATTATTTTGGTGATGAAAAAACTGTAAGGTTTCCGAATAATTTTTGCATCAACCTATCCGCCGTCGAATCCTGAAAACAGTACTGCCATTAAAATCTGTCCCAGATGTCCAATTAGTTAGTTGTAAGCAAAAATGTGAAAATTTTAGCGTCTGACCCCAATTAGTGGGCGGGGTCAAGGTAATTAACGAATTTATTGAAATATTTGCTGACAGCTGCTGGAAATCGGACGCGATTAGTGTGTGAGCATGAGCAGGACATTGTATAAGACACCACAGTTCTTTTCGCTCTCAAAATAAATCATTTTTAAGCAAGTTACGAGAAAATCCCGCAAATCCCGCGAAGGACGCGAATCCCGCGAAATTTTTCAGATTTTACGGCGATGACTGTACATACTCGAGGCACTTATTCTTTTTTCAGTTTGTGATGAATTCTCTGAAAAGGAATGCTTGAGTGCTGAACAGCCGCAAGAGAGTCAAAAAGTTCTGACAATTCTACCTTCCGAAACGTCTGAAGGTCGTAGATCGGCAAAGCATTTTATAACGAGACCGTATAACTTTTCTGTGAAGCGCTCACGTTCTGAAAGGCATTTGCGCAAGCACAGCTCTCGGTTCACCCCAAGCTCTGGTCAAAAAGTCTGAGACTGCATAAGCAACAGGAATAACCTTCTTCAACAGATCCCCTCCTCTTATCACTGCAAACCTAACCTTATTGTTAGTAGGACAATGACGCGAAATAACCCCAATCAGCTATGAATTTTTGTGAGAAGGCCTAATTATTTTTCTAAGGACGACATGTTCATAATTAGTTCACATAGTTCGAGTTCGTTGTTGTTTCTGTCACTTGTTTTTTTTGCCTCCCGCTTTGTGTTGCTGTTAAACTGTTCCATAGCGTCGCCCCAACTTGTGTAACAAACAAATAGTTGAATCCTGATGAAAGAGACGTTTGACTTATTAGCGTACAAATAAAGACACTCTATCATTTCACATTCTTATCGAAGACGAGATTGTCGTAACGTCTGGTCGCTTGGAGGAAGTGGGTGCTTGAAGGAAGTGTCTCACCGAACAATAGACTTCTTTGAGATTTGTTGACATAAAAATATACGTTCTTCTTAATACGAGTGTCAACAAGCCCGTTCCTAAACACCTTCTTCTCGAAAATATCGAGAGGCCCGTGTATGTTCCAAATACTTCCGCAAGCGGTTGCGCTTCCATTACGTTGGGTACATTCGACTCCAGTTATCAACACCATGGCTGCCGCGGCATGTCATAGGGCCGGCACCTCAAACTCTCCACAAAATATATGTTGAAAAAGGGTTTCCGGCTCTTTCATAAGGAAATACTTATCGCCCCTATGATCAGCGTCGCCTGTAGATTATCTGATTTTAGCAACTCAAAATCGACCCCTAGGTGGGACACTGCCTTCAAGGCTGATATCATACTTCGTGGGGACGTAACTAGTTAATTTTCGCTTTCTTGAAAGAAGAAGCTAAGCTTTAGCAATCGGGTATTTTTGATGTTAGTCAGTGATAGAGATGCGAACCTTGCACAACGCCTGGCTTTTTCACTGGCACTCCATTGGCATCCATTTCTATCCGGATCGGTCGAACGAGGTGCTCGAATCCTGCAACATCAGCGCCCTTCAAGAGGTCCTGCCTTTTGAGATAAAAAATGTCAGCGAAAGGTCCGGCAGTGGAAAGCATACAAATGCGTTCCAGCTTAGTCCTACTACGATGGTAGAGGGCCGAAGAAAAATCAGGTTACTTCGCGAAGAAAAATTAGGTTACTTCGGAGTAATCGAAACCGTTGCTTTATCCGATCAGTCCGATCAGTTCAACGTCGTCACAAAATGCAAACAGTTCCGTGGCGGATTCGAAACATTTCAGCGTATCTTCTACCGTGGGACCTCATCGTGATTATTTGACCTGAGCGGGGGGAGGACATCGTCCGCGCCAAGCTGCTAACTACTCAAAAGAAAAAGGCTCAGCGGCTAAGTGGAGCGGGCTCTGGTGAATCGTCTCGTGCTCTGTGTTTCTCATAAAACCACTATACTGTTACTAATAATGCTTCGTTAATTCATGATTTAACGGCTCCAGAACAGAAGCGAGTGGTGCTACCTGGCCTCATCGCAGTTTCCTGTAGAGAACATTTACAGTATGACAAGCTCTTGGTTTGCTGTTCAACAAAAAAATCCACGTGCATAGGCTTCATTGCTTCACATAGTGGTGCCCCCAACCCTCGCAAGAATGTTTGTGTTCTGGATTTTTCTGAAATAGTCCCATGGCAGAGTAACTATTCATAATGATTTCAACACTGACTTGTACCCTTTCATCCCTAATGATAGAAATACTAGCCCCACCTATTTCTGTTGCCTGTTTACCAGGAATTAGGAATTACGAAGGCATTTATCGATCGCAGCGTTAATGTGAAATAAATACAAACAGTACAAGAAGTGCGCAGTGATTATAGCCGAAAAAGTGGTCAAAACTTCCTCTGAGTCTTGTTTTTCATTTGAATCCTAATTTTAGGAAGCGCCTAAAAATGAAATGACGCGACGAATCTGCATATTTATTTTGTAAAAGTTGCCATCTTGAAGCTTTGTAGATTCGCTACCCACCAAGACGACTAAAGGCTGCAGGCACCAATGAGGTTACCTAGGGTAAATGTGTTCACATAACACAGATTTACCCATCGTTAAGAGCGTCAACACATTTACTCTTATTAATCTCAACAGACACAAGTGGAATGTTCGGAGACCGTTCTGCGACTGCATGCGTCTCTGATATTACCCAGGGTAAATGCGTTGCCGACCTTGTTAGCGATGGGTAAGTTTGTGTTCTGTTAGCATGCTAACCTTTGGTAACCTGAATGACTCATACAACTCCTGTAGAAATTCTGAGAGTTTACCCAGCGATATATAGCACAGCACTCTGCCAGCTTTTCTCTCCTACCTATTGATGATAGAAATATTATGTAGCAGAATAGAAGAGGAAAAAAAGAAAGAAACTCGAGGATTCTACCCTTGGATGAACAGCGGTTACATGGCTTCCACCACTCCACAGACGTCTAATTTCGCCTCACTTAAAGTCTTCCTTCAGTAGACACCACACCCCGACGGGGATTCGCTGTACAACTCACCTGGAAGGACCCTTCCTTCGTCGTCGACAGGCACAAGCACATTTCCGTCCGCGTCCACTGTCCCAACACGTGGGTCATCTATGGACATGTAGATATCATCCTGAATAAAATCGAATTAGAAAATTCCGAGCATTCTACACGTTGTAGTGTTGGTTACTCTTAATAATTTAGCTAGTCTCTCTAAGATTAAGATCCAATAGATCGGAGCGAGAAACTTACGAAATTGATTCAATTAGCACCCTGCAACATGAAAAGTTGAAAAAACCTATCTAAACAGCATTGTTCCGAAAGTGCTTATCACAGGAAGCTTTGGATTTCAAGGATAATGCAAGACAAATTAAAGATTGCTTGAAGAATTTATGAGTCACCACAGTACTCACAAAACGCAGTGGAAAAGCATGCATACTCCGTGATGTCACTCATACAGTGCTCTGGAATTCTACATCCCTAGTGAAGTACAAAAATCAGTAGTGTAAAATCCTTTCCAGAACCCTTCCCTCTCCCCCCCCCCCCTATTCCCATCGTGAGGTCATATTCCAATGTAAAACAAGAGAAAAACGAGAGCCAGAACATAAATTTATCCTGAAGAACAGGATGTCCCAGCACTAACAGGACATGTTCTTTATCGTCGTCATGGTTCTCTAAATTTAGATTAGAAATTCGTGAAGCTACCCAAGATATAAAGAGAATTTTTGTCGCAGTCTGTGTTTCTGCGTGGCTCGACAGTCCAAATTCAACTCAAGATCAATTCCATTCATTTTCTACCTCCTTCCTCTTCTATGGGAACTCATTTCGTAACTGAAAGTCCCTTGGAAGAGTGCTCGCAAAATTCGCGCTCGAGGAAGCATTCCATCCGTCAACTCCAACCGCATTCTTCTTTTTTCATCCTGTTATCATGTCTTGTAACTGTGTGGTCTAAAGCAGTTTATGTCCTTGTTTGAAGCACTTATCAAGCGATTGGAAAGACTTTTTGGCTTTCTGTGTATTATTTAGTATCCAGGATAATATAACTGAATACGTAATACTTTTCAATTTCATCCGTGGCAGCTGGACTCAGACGAACCAAAAAAATCAATTGCTTGTTAGAAATACCATAAAAATCAAAGATCGGAGTGCACAAATGTATATACTGCAAAAAAAAAGAGGGATACCAGCATTATACTCCTGTTAGATATGAAGTTGAAACTCTCAGATTTACAAGGGCATCATAAAGTTTCCAGCCTGGACCACTTGGAGACTAGCCAACGCAGTGAAAATTTGTAGCAAATAAATATGCCTCATTTGAAGAACAAAACACTCTTTACCTTGCCATTTTATTAGACTTGACCAATTTTATAAGAATTTTGATCACCCCGATATAAAAATCAAAAGTAGACTCTTTTTCGTCATTTGTTTTGTTATGCTGAAGTGCCGTTCCAGATCTTCTAACGGATTCTAGTAGCTAGTCCGTAGACCCCATCTATGAACAGGCTGAATTAGCGAAATGCATTCGCATTGTCATGAAGCAATGCAATTTTGTAAAAAAGAACGTCTCATTGACGAGCCTGAATTCCACGCTTGAATTTCTGCAGTCATTTTTCTAGGCTCGTTTCGGAAAGGGTGGAACAAAGTAGCGTTGTAATTATCCACTTCATTGGGGTTTACATGCAGATAGACAGGTGACACGATCTTTTCTCTATAGCACAAAACTTTAGGCAAGACGTTTTCACCCCCGGTTCCTTATTCGATCGCACTGGTTTCAGAGATCTGCCCGTCCTGACCCATTACTACGCGCTTGAGACTTCAAATCTTGGCAGTGAATTCGTGAATTCGTCACATAACCGACTGTCAAGAACCTACAGCTAGCCTTTTTCGCTTTCTGAAAAACCCCGAAAACCTTCTTTGAATGTACAACTGAAATTTTCTTGTTGAAAGTCGGAAAGGTTTTGAAGAATGAAAGTTCTGCGGACGTTAAAATTACCAGATGATTCTCGAATAGCTTAGATCCTTGCACACTTTCTTCTTCTAAACTCTTTCTGCAATGCTCAATTATTTTTGCTACAGTCGCAGTAATCTATCTTCGTTTTGAGCCTTCCCTTTGATCAGAGGTTGCTCCTTTTTCTGATCGATTGTCACTCCACGAAAATATTGAGTTCGAAAATTTTATGTCAGAATGCCAGGAGACTTCCTCCTTGTTTCAAATTCAGCGGCGAGTTTAAATTTTGCCCAATACACTTCGTTTAGAAAGCAAAAATTCGTCGGTTGCCTCTCGCTGGATACACATTTTTTCAGAGATAACCATACGTTGGCTTGAATAAAACGTTTTTATTTCTGGGAGGTCTAACGAAATCTCATGAAACTTTGCAAACTAACATGTAAGTCTTCACCTTACATGATGCTCCCAAAACTGTACAAAAATGTGGAACAGGCGAGCGGAAGCCGGAAACTTTTTGATGCCGCTGTATCAAGAGCGGTCCGGGGCGCAGGTTTCAGATACGTTGAAAAGACAGGTAGTATAACCGTAAACGATTCCTAGTGAAATTTGAGGATTTTTCAAGGATCACTCTTGCATATTCACTTTATTACACACGTTGATGCTCCAACTACATATATGAATGCATTGGGAAAAATTATTGCCTAGTTGTAGAAGAACAAGTCAAACAAAACGTATGAACTAAGAAAATGTGATGACCGCAGTTCATATGAATTCGAAACTCCATAGTTATACGTTAATATGACTCACTCTTCTCACCTCTTCTTCGTACTCGAGAGGCAGCGGCGGCAGCTCTGCGTCATCTCGCTGGGGAGTCGCCACGTCTGGTGCATTCAACCGCGCATCATCAGCTGAGAAGAAGCAAATCACTCTGGACTCAGCACATATCGATCTGCTTCAATTTTTTCATACTATTTTTTCACCAGCCGGACTAATCTCAGGCAAACGTGCAGAAGGAGCACCAAGGTCAATCGTTGCAGAACTACAACACATCAGAAAGAATTTTAGTTGAAACCACTTTTCGGCTTTCTGCTGCGGTCCTCGATTTGTCTCGGCTGTACCTCGGTGAGCTTTCCTGAGTTCGGTTTCCTGAGAAACTCTTGCCTCACCCCAGCTCGACTCAAAAACGAGGAAAATTTTTTGTAGGAAATAGTGCTGGTTGATGTGAGTGTTGGCATAAAGGACTCTTCAGCTACTCTCAGCACTAACCTTGGAGATTTTTTTCTCATCTGAGAGTGTCTACGTGCTACAGCGCCATTGCCTCCCAGAGTCCTTCCTACATTCATTTTGAAAAAAAGCTGTTACACTACAACTCACTTCAGCGGGCCTTATCCGTGTCTGCCGTTTCATGTTTGACTTTTTTATGTTTGCCGTATGTTTAGTGATCATCTGCCTATGGTCCTTTTTTTAGTTAGTTCTAGTGTCTTTCGTTTTGTTGAAATGCATGCGCGCCTTTGGCGTAACAAATAAATAAATAAATAAATAGAATCTGCGTCAAACCCTAATGAGATATTATATCTTGGACATTTCATGCATTTATTCTGTATGAAAATTGAAACAAAGATGAAGGGACAAGGCTGCGGAGTCAAAGAAGGCACTGAGATGAAACGAGAAAAGATTAGTACTTTGGATCGGCATACTTCACAGCAAAGGCTTCTGAACAGGTCATGAAAATGCATGCGAGCGTTATACAGTCATCGCCGTAGAATCTGAAAAATTTCGCGGGATTCGCGTCTTTCGCGGGATTTGCGGGATTTTCTCGTAACTTGCTTAAAAATGATTAATTTTGAGAGCGAAAAGAACTGTGGTGTCTTATACAATGTCCTGCTCATGCTCACACACTAATCGCGTCCGATTTCCAGCAGCTGTCAGCAAATATTTCAATAAATTCGTTAATTACCTTGACCCGGCCCACTAATTGGGGTCAGACGCTAAAATTTTCACATTTTCTGCTTACAACTAACTAATTGGACATCTGGGACAGATTTTAATGGCAGTACTGTTTTCAGGATTCGACGGCGGATAGGTTGATGCAAAAATTATTCGGAAACCTTACAGTTTTTTCATCACCAAAATAATGCATTTTCCCCAAGTTGCATGGCTTTTTTCAGCTGATAGAAGAAGTCTGGGGAGCTATGCTGATTCTATCGGAATTTCCAGCAAACACATATTGATGTGGTGTGCACTGTGGTAAGCTTGCTTCGACTACTCGGTTATAAGCTAGCTGCGAAGTTAGTGATATGAGCAAAACCATTAGAATTTGTGGCAATTAATCAGCAAATTTTCTCATTGGTAGATTTCCTTTTCAGGTGTGTTTAGGGGAGGAAGTAAACTACTCTACGCTTTAACTGTTGCACAGGTTTTCTACTGTAATCACGACACCCTAAGCTGAATAACCCTGCTTCAAAAAGGCCAAAAATCAAGTGTGTAAAAGTATCAGCACCACATTTCGAAGTTAGGTTTGCTCAGAAACGCTCACTACTCAACATTTGCGCTAAAACTGATGAACACTACTAAACAAAGTTGATTGCTTCTTGTATTGACCCCAATGACCCTTCCTCAATTCCAGGTGCAGAGGGTACGTCGCGCCCTGGACGCGGACTCAGTGAGGTGGCGGGGGTATGTTAGCACCTCAAACATTGTCCTCAGGCATATTTGGTTGTTCTCACGTATACCAGTAAACTTGGTCAGGTACTAGAAAACACGTTATATGGTTTCTACAATAAAATCTCCAAGAAATTTTTTGACAAAAATTCGCGTTTTCATCATTTCAAAGCTTCTTTTCTAGCTTCACATCTGTCCACTCGGTTTCTCGCACCTCATACACGGTGCTCACATCCCATAGTAGTTCAAATGACTAATGCTTCACATCGGTACGCCACGATCACGAAGAAAAATTCTGCCGAACCTCGCTGTTACGCTGCTGAATCTATGCGAAAGTGCATCTCTTGTCATACTTGATACCAGGTTTTTCTGTTTAAAGAAGTATGAGTGGGATCTGTGAAATTTCATCGATATTAGAGGTTGTTTTTAATGTGTACAAGGTGCGAGAAACCGAGTGGACAGATGTGAAGCTAGAAAAGAAGCTTTCAAATGATGAAAACGCGAATTTTTGTCAAAAAATTTCTTGGAGATTTTATTGTAGAAACCATATAACGTGTTTTCTAGTACCTGACCAAGTTTACTGGTATACGTGAGAACAACCAAATATGCCTGAGGACAATGTTTGAGGTGCTGACATACCCCCGCCACCTCACTGAGTCCGCGTCCAGGCGCGACGTACCCTCTGCACCTGGAATTAAGGAAAGGTCATTGGGGTCAATACAAGAAGCAATCAACTTTGTTTAGTAGTGTTCATCAGTTTTAGCGCAAATGTTGAGTAGTGAGCGTTTCTGAGCAAACCTAACTTCGAAATGTGGTGCTGATACTTTTACACATTTGATTTTTGGCCTTTTTGAAGCAGGGTTATTCAGCTTAGGGTGTCGTGATTACAGTAGAATACCTGTGCAACAGTTAAAGCGTAGAGTAGTTTACTTCCTCCCCTAAACACACCTGAAAGGGAAATCTACCAATGAGAAAATTTGCTGATTAATTGCCACAAATTCTAATGGTTTTGCTCATATCACTAACTTCGCAGCTAGCTTATAACCGAGTAGTCGAAGCAAGCTTACCACAGCGCACACCACATCAATATGTGTTTGCTGGAAATTCCGATAGAATCAGCATAGCTCCCCAGACTTCTTCTATCAGCTGAAAAAAGCCATGCAATTTGGGGAAAATGCATTATTTTGGTGATGAAAAAACTGTAAGGTTTCCGAATAATTTTTGCATCAACCTATCCGCCGTCGAATCCTGAAAACAGTACTGCCATTAAAATCTGTCCCAGATGTCCAATTAGTTAGTTGTAAGCAAAAATGTGAAAATTTTAGCGTCTGACCCCAATTAGTGGGCGGGGTCAAGGTAATTAACGAATTTATTGAAATATTTGCTGACAGCTGCTGGAAATCGGACGCGATTAGTGTGTGAGCATGAGCAGGACATTGTATAAGACACCACAGTTCTTTTCGCTCTCAAAATAAATCATTTTTAAGCAAGTTACGAGAAAATCCCGCAAATCCCGCGAAGGACGCGAATCCCGCGAAATTTTTCAGATTTTACGGCGATGACTGTATAAACTCGGAGAAATGTTTTCCAACACAAGATGCTTTCAGCTGTTTTTGTCTCACCTGCAAATTTCTAACACGAAGCCAAACTGCAAGTACAAACCCAAAAATTGCATCAGCGATAAGGAAAACTGCGAACAGTACCCTTCTCGGCTGGTAGGGACCACTTCTAGTGGAATGGAAAGGAGTTATGCGTAACCAAAACATCCTACAATATTGCACCTAGATCCATCATTGGAAGATGGGCAATTTCAAATTCATGGCACGCTAACAGCTGTGCCGTCGACAACCTCAATGCTTTCCAACTTTCCACTGTTTGGCAGGATGATCCTAATCTGGACCATACAAATTTGGAAATGTATGGGTTCAAGTTCCAAAATGTGCGCGTAATGTTTGTGTTCATGAACAAGAACCAGATAACCGGTTGACGTTTTCGGCTCATAGGGCTTTACCCTGTGCCTTTTCCAAAATTTAGGGTCATTGCGAGACACGACGACTTCGTGCCGCACCTGTGTACATCATACATATGTACGCACCCATGGATTCAAAATGAATGATAGAGCCCTGCAAGGAGCTGTAGCTCAATATATAGGGGAAGCTGTTGTATAGCATGAGTAGTCTTCACATGTATCAAATTGGCAATGTTCAGTTCTTGAATGGGATTAAACATTGCGCTGTAATTTTTTGAAGCAATTTTGTGAAGTGGTTGAGGACCCCTACATACGGCAAACTTTGAAATGATTTCGTAGGATGTCATTCTTCTTGTTGTCTAACGGATAAATTTATTTTTAGGATCACCTTCGCGTGAGAAGTAAGGAGAAAAGTATCGCACCCTGTGCTTGGTTATGGCTCGAAAAACTCGGCTTTCGTTCTAATGCAGACAAGGGTACACAACATCACAGTTTGTACTTAGTGTTATGCTTAACATCATCTCAGGCAGTCTTGATATCTTGACACCTCAGATATCAAGCACGATGATGTTTGTGAGATTTCATTTGAGTCCTTCAATGAGTAATCCGTCAGAGATCGATTTCTGACTTCGCAGAAAGGTTATCAGAAAGAATCGACTGCTGACAGCAATTCCGAAACATTTTTTGAGGTGACTAGTCCCCAAACATCGCAGAAGGGAAAGACAGAGAAATGAAATTTACATTACAATTACAATGGAATGTCATGTGAATCATGTGATTGTGGTCCATAGCACGCTGCTTATAGTGTTTCACCGGGAAGCATACATAGTTGTAACGATACAGATTAGAGAAAGAGAAATAGTGCCGTTCTTAGAGATGCGGGCGAGAATTCAGATCGTGTGCACAAATACTCAACTTTCGTCGTTCTTGGGACGGATTATATCTGTGAGAAACATTGGATCCAAGGATTTCACCTGTTTTTTTTTCGTCTACCAATCTAGGTTTGCTACGCTCAATCTGAATATGTATCTTGAGAATAATAGCAGCATCAGAATTTTCAAATGAACAATGAACACTATTAGTAATAATCACCAGAAAATTACCCTTTGTTGAAGGGGATGTTTTTTTTCCCTGAAATCACTGGAAAGTCCATCTTCCTCACAAATCCACAGACCCCCTATTTATGTAAGGTCCATAGTGTAAACGTGACGATATATAATTGTAATTATTATTACAAGATTATTAAACTGTAGCTGAGTAATCGCTCCTATTTTTCCTGTTTCTCTCTGCACCCTCTCCAATTGCTACGCACCTACGCGCGTTCTTTTCCTCATCGACGTCTCTACAATTAGCGTTCGTGGTGGAACGCACTATAAACAGATGAACTACAGACAAGGACATTCACATAAGTTTACATTAAGACTGAACTCAATTGAAAGTGAGTGTGATAGATGCGAAATAAACCAGCAACCAATATGTTGATGAAAGCATTGAATTTCAACCTCGTTCACTGTAATTTTTAATGGGGACGGTTTTCGTCAAAGTCATGTCGTGGAAAAATCAAAGAATTCCCTCAAATTCGATCCCATCTTCAAACTCTGCTCTATCCAGAACTCAACCTCAGAGCAGAGTTGTAGCAAAAGAATCGGCTCTCAAAAAACCCTTCGATCACCTTGCATTGAGCACTATTAGCTATTCTTTTCAAGGTTAGAGGTGAAAAATGCTCGCACAAGGAGAAATATGCAGCGTTAGCGACATTTGTCGTGCAAAATGTTTTGATGAGACAGCAGCAAGCGGTAGCCGACAGACGTCGGACGACTTATCGAATGTGAACACAACAAGCAAGCTCAGCGGAACACTGTACAGAATTGAACGTCGGAAAAAAATTTAAAAAAAAAAGCTAACAGGGAGATTAAACTTACCCCTTCTTATCCTGAAGGCGTGATGAACGGGAGACGCAAAGGCTTCTGAAATATCATAATGACTGTCACTGAGCTAATTAGCGATTCGTGTTTCACTGGTCAGCTGCAGAGGAAGCGCTGCAGTTCTAGAGATGGAGCTGCAGCTAAGACAAAGTGCCCATAAGTGCTACGAGAAGCTACAGCAGCTCACCTACGAGGAGTGGAAGCAGAAAAAGCGTCGATCGGTGCATGTTCGATCTGCACTGCTTATCTTCATCGAAGTGTGGCCGCCGCGAGCCGCCGTCCGAACCATTTCGCTTATCACTCGCATTCCTCCCGGGGCGCAGATGAAAGCATCCTCCTCCGCGATTTCAACGCTGATCTCGTCTGGAGCTTCTGTAGTGACCAGCTAACTCGTTTAGGATAACTATGCATTAGTGGCGGACGCAGCGAGGTGGCGCTCCCCCCCCCGTAAATGGATAGCAAAACTTTTAAATTTTCTTTATAAAATAAAAACTTTTAATATGTTTACTTTGATTTTGTGTTGCTAATATTATTTCCCGACTATAGTTTATTAATTATATCTCATTATGATTATTATTTTTATCAATTTTATTTCCTTCCCATGGGTGTCCCCAAAACCCACCTAAATGGCGGAGCCCACACTTTTTCTCCACGCCACCACCCCTTCCCCCCTCCACACCACTTGCCTCTCACTTCCTGCGTCCACCAATGCCTGAATCCACTCTTTACTTGGAAGAATTTCGCTTTCGCAGCCGAGCCCTTGGAAGTGCATTTGGATATGCGGAATTTGCACCTTCGTCCCTCATGGCAGCTCATCCTGAAAGCCATGGCGAATTCTACGGCCACTTTTGAACTTTCATGTCTAAAATCAGTTGTATTCAAATTTCTCAAGGCTTCGGTAGAACCAAAGAACTATTCCAGTTAAAAGCCTCTCTTTAGGATGAACTCACACAAAGCGACGCTTTCACAGCTGTCTGGGATTGTTTTCACAGATGTTTGGCACTTGACATGGTTCTTATACGTCATTTTCTCCTGTCGAAAACCTCGCGTTTTGGAGAAGCACTCGTGCATGAGTTCTTCCCACGAGTTGTAGCCGGATCATCCTAACAAGCAGCGCTACAAGCGCTGAGGGGTACACTTGAAGCATACTATCGAATTTCGGGCTATATCCGCAGAAAGATGGGGGAGGGGGAAAGAGAGGAGGGGTGCACTCCAAAGAATCTAAAATTCACTAATCCTTTGGTCCGTTACGTAACAGGAAAAATGGACGTTACTTGTTAACCTGTTAATCCGCTAACTCGTCAGAAGGATGGAACATACTGAGTATCCCAAGCTTCAGCGAATTTCTAAGCCTCCTCTCCTTAATTACTTATACAGAGAAAGTGAAACGATCGGTTAGAGATGTGAGCAAACTCTTGCGCCAAAAACAACGACATCGAAAAAAGATTACGAGATAGAGTAGAAAATGTAAGCTTCTGTGGGCCTCGTTAGTGTATTCCAATAAGAAACTACAGCAATACAGTGATCACCAGCTGCTCTCACTGTAGTTCTCGAGAAAGTCCACAGCCATATTCTTAACCCAATGTCGCATGGCCAATTCTCTCTTACTTCTCCTCAGCGATTTGGAAAAAAAGGTTGAGCAAGCCGCATGTGGACGCCTTGAAGTCTTACCTGAAGAAGTCTACTATTGAGAACTAGGAAATGTCATAAATCATATGCACACACATGTGCTCTCGTTCCTCGGCATATTCTACTGGCCGTAATGACGTCAACTTTTACTGAAGTTCACTGTATAGCAAAATGGATGAAGATCGGTGGGACCAGTTATATGACTGTTGCGTTGTCTTTCCACGGATAAATATATCAGACACGTGCCAAGAACTAACAATGCGCTCAAGATTCGATTACAGCCCACTCAGAACTCATTTTCTGATCTTTCCAAAAGTTGAGGGAATCTTGGTGTATTCGCCCCAAACTCATGCTCTATATGAACTAATTGGGCAATTTTACCACTGTGAGTTTCGTTGTGAGTTTGGCACCATTCAATCTACGAAACTGTTCTATTATGTGGAACCGGAGCTTAGCCTCTATCTCCTTAATAAGCAACCTTTCCTTCCCCCCCCCCTGAAACGATTTGTTTTTATCCCGGTTCCTGTCAAATTATTTTCCGGATAGCTTTTTGCATCTCATTAACTTAAATGTAACTGTAACTGAGTATCCATGTTTCCAAGCGCTTCCATAGACAGCATCAGCGCTTGGTAACGTTAACCAGCATTCAGGAAAACTGATAAAACCTAGGTGATAGACTCGCGCAAGCATCCACAAACTACTTAACGACACTATGATTTCCACAATAGGAATTGTATGACCTGCTTGGACAAAAATTCTATGCCTTCAAAGTTGCGAAAAGGTGTTCGCTCTGAATTGAATTTCTTGAAGAATTCGCCAGTCGAACTCATGGCTTATAAAAGCCAACTACTAGGCATAGTGGACCGATTTTAATAAGCTCCGCCCAGTGGCCTTGATGCTGTGGAGTATGGGGCGATTCGTCGGCTGTCTCAACATAGGATGGGTTCCGGATGCATTCTTTTCACTCAATGTACTGCCGCGTGTCGCTATTTGTCTGCATGTGCTGTAGGAACTCGTACGCTCCGAGCATCTGAGACAGTGGGCAGAGCTTATTAAAATCGGTCCACTATGCCTAGTGGTTGGCTCCAGATCTGGATCGGCATGCGCAAACTGGCGTTTTATAAGCCATGAGTTCGACTGGTGATTTCTTCAAGAAATTCAATGCCAGAGGGATTACCTCTTCGCAGTTTTGAACGCATAGGATCTTTGTCCTCGCTGATCGCTGCGCTGATGCTATTTCGTGAGAGTTCGAATTTCGCCTGGTAGGCTATATCTGGCAAGGTCTGTATAGCTAAGCAAGTGGCGTGTGGTATTTTCCTGCACTGGCAGGAACCACGCCGTGGAGGAACATTTAGCCGCGAATTTGAGTGCATGAGAAACAGCCCCATTTCTAGATTTTCCTGCATGTTTCACGCACTTTCAGCGTGGCAGAATAAGCTCTACATTCTTCCTATCAGAATCTCAATCACTACAAATCCCTCGAGAGCTGCTTTCAAGCACAATCCTGCGTTCCAAGCCAGCGTAAATAGTGTGACTGGGAAAGAATCACCACTAGTTACGCTGCAGCTATACTCCTCGAGGAGGATAACGGCTGTGCTGGTTCTAGAAATGTTTTCATTTTTGATCTGGAAGTTAAATGATATATGGATAGGCATAGAAAGGCGACTGCAGGAGGTCGAACAAGTGGAAACACACGTAGGTGGGACAGGTCTGGAAAGTCAGCTGTAATGCGCAAAGAAGCGTCGCCTCACAAAAGCCAACGCGCACAATGACATTCTTCTCCGGGAAAACTAAATTTATTCCTTACATATAATGTGTAGTGGCAACAACGACATGCAAATCCGTAGTGTTATTTACTAATCACAGCATAACTTAAGAATCTGGAAACTTGTAAGATTCGAGATTATAAATAAGCAAAACCATAAAAATCAATTCAGAGGTAATATCAGCAGAACGATAAAGATCAACTTCAAATCATATGGAGGACTTGAATGCAGAACAAAACTTGCAGTTTTCAGGACGGTAATTGCAGGAGATCACAGAAACATATAGACCGAGCACTTAATTCACAATGTGTCAACCAACATCCAGTCCTTTCGAATGCAATGGACAAGGCCTTTAATGAAAAATCCATTATTTTAAAGGAAAGAATCATCATTGACGGTCTTTTCTGACCTCAAACAGTTTGCGAGATCCAGGTGGTCTTCGACTCTGCATAGTTTGCTTAAAACCGGGAGGTTGTAGTTCTGTTCCTGAGAGATCAATGAGATTCCCAGAAGCGACTCCAGGGATGACTCCCTCATAGCGCTCCTAATCTAAAACCAAAAAATTAAGAACAACAGAGAAAAATCAAGGAAAAAAAAACAAAGACCGAAAACATACGTTCCAATCTTCGGCAACGCAAGACGCTTGACATTCCTTGTTTTCTGTTGGAACTACCGTTTTCTCACATACTGGCGCTGGACACAATTGGTGTGCAGCGTCGAATACTGGAATAGATCAAATCCGGAAAACAGCTGTTTTAGACTTTTTCGGAAGACTTGATCACATAAATTGAAACCCAGCAGGGGGTTGTTTTTGAATAAAAATTAAAAGCCTCAAAACAGCGACGAAAAGAAGATAAGAAAATATAAATGAGAACCGCACCGCTCTACACGCGCAAATAGAAGAAAATAGAAGTGAAAGCGAAAAAAAATGATTACATGTAATATGGTAATTGAAAAGTATTTTATTTTAATGGAGGATAACCAAACCTGGTGTGTCTAACAACATCTGGCTAGGTATATGAGCAAATGTTTGAGAGCCATTCTCAACGCCAACACCATTAGAAGTCGAGTTTGCAAAAACGGAAGCGCCAGCTCCGAAGTTAGCGGCAGTTTTCCAACGGATGTCAGTTCGAGGCAAGTTTATCTGCAAACAACGTTAAATGATATATCAGTCTGGAGGAAGTTGAAGTTTCGAGCAGCGGCACCCACTTTTTTAGTATGTAGTAATGGTCCAGGCGGTAATGTAGCATTTGTATCCGTCATTTCTACGTCAACTGTACCAGAAAGAGAAACATTGTGCAGCTGGAAACTGGTTTGCAGATTTTGTTGCCGCTGAAAAGTTGTATTAGTGTGAAACTTCAGAAACGTTAAAAAAATGAAAAGAAATGCTATTTCAAAAAGCAAGGGTCGCTGTTGGAACAAATGCTTGCAAAATTCCCTGCAAAACTTGCGAAAAAAATAAACAAAAAGTCTACAGCTATGACACTGCGACGCTACACACAACAAAAAGGATGCTCCGAATCAGTAACGGTAGTAGTTCTGATCAATTTCTGGGATTTTGCCGTTTCTCGAAAAAAAAAATTCCTGGTTTCATGCACCCAACCCACGACCGCCCTCGCACTAGCTTTTAAAAAGCAACAACCGTTAGAAGACAGGGCGTCACTTATAGGCAAATCGTGCAGAAAGTTGCTTCTTACGAAAGGTTAGGTAGTATCTAACATACTAGGCTTTGGACTTGAGATTCCAGTTGTCGTATTCGCTCCTCTCTTCGGCTCAGTTCAAAAGCATGCTCCTTCTCCTTCGCTATCAACTAAAGTAAAAACTACCAAGGTAATACAAATCAACGCTCAAGACGGATCACTAACCTGGTCTCGCGTAGCAGCGGCAGCGCGTTCTTTCTCCCTCTCCAGGTTCTCTACGCGATTTTTAAGCATTAATACTTGTCCGTTGGCATGATACTCACTTTTTTCCTTAAGAAGAAAAACCCTTCGATTTTGTGATGCTACAAACTTTCTTCCTTAAGAAGAAAAACCCTTCAATTTTGTGGTGCTACAACTGTCACACGCTACTGCTATATGGGAAGCATTTGATATGAAAACCAGCGTGGCTACGTCTTACCTGTGCATTGAAACGCCGTGGTGTAAGAGCGGTGGCAGTTCGCGGCAACGGTTTCCTCGTCCTTACATCGTCGTCTTTCGAAGCTCGAACTGGTGAGGTGAATAGTGACGTACTTGGCTGGACTGAACTTGTCTGTGGTCGGAGATCTTCGTTTGCAGTAGTGACACCTCTTCGCTGCATTATCGCCTCTAGAATGAAAAAGCGGAGATATCCAGGAACCTCATTTCGGAACAACAGAGCGGACTGACGTGTTATTTGGCTAGGTTCCGGAATGACGGGGTCGTTGAACGAATCATCGGAATCCGGGTAATCTTCGTTGCCATCAAACCGATCTGACCGCGCTCTCTTTTTTGGTGGAGGAGATCCAGTGAAATAATATGACATCTCTCGAAATACGTAACATGCAGAATCAGAAAATAGCATGTCAAAAGAAATGAAATAAAAATTTCGTCTGAAGAAGCGACTCCAAGTCTGAAGAAACGACTTTTACACATCTACAAATGTTTATGAGATTTATTATTAGAAAAAAAACAACAAGCACCGATAACAACCTACTTTCCAACACTAACAGAAAACAAGTTCACAAGATCACTGAGCTCTTCAATTATCACAGAAACTAAGACAAAACGTAATCACTCGATAATCAGACCTTTCATCGAATCTTCAGCACGCCCTCAGAGCGCAAATGAATCGCAGATGAGGAAAGACTTCAAAAATAAAATGAACTAGAATTTTGTATCCTAATAATGCATAATTACAATTTCAAATGGTCATGCAAAAGCAATGCTAAGATCACTGAGCAAATTATGGAAGCGAATGACTACAGTGGAACAACTACCGTTAATCACAGATACTTCATGGTTCTTCTGACAAACGTCGATGTTCATCGATTTGATCCCGGAAGTACTCAATAGTTTTCTTTAACCCGTCTCGCATCGACACCTGAACAAACCTACGTTTTTTCAGACCGAACGGTGTTTGCAAAGCTCCATCAGTGCATAAACCAAAGCCACCACAGACATTATTCCAGGCTCTAAAGAGTGTATTTCCAAAACCTATCTAGTTTCGTGGAGCAAAATTCCTTCTTTACAGTCTACATACAAGAAGGACCTCCACCACGTACAACTTACAATGGAAGAATTGTCAGTGTGGTCATTCATGGCGCGGTGTACTCTGTCTTATGCAGCTTGTGACGCTGATTCCGAATCCGCTTTCAAAATCGGACCAAACTGCCATCTGTGATGAGCTATGCCCATTTTTACTGCTCATGTGCAAGCCCTGAGACTAGTGTACAAAGAAGCTTCTTTGCCCAGAAATGAGTCTCTCTTTCATGATACAAGCACTCGCAGGTTTAAAATTTGTTGAAGAATATGTACATTGGTCAAAGCACCAAAGTTTATCAAAACGGGATCAAGAAATGCGGGAAATCTTTTTACAACTGCTATGTTCACAGTACCAAAAATGGGTAAAATGGGTATAACTCACATCACAAGGGGCAGGTGGTCGATTCTGAAAACCGATTCGAAATCAGCGTCGCAAGCTGCATAAGCCAATATACATCTATCTTTGAACTTTAAATGACTTGTGTGGGGGAAAAAATCCATGTTGTAGGACCTACACCTCTTCTTTGCTCTACATACATAGAAAAAACACATCGATAAAAGATAACAAAAGAAAAAAAAAACGCATCAGGAAAAACAGTTACCTTAGGCCTCCAGTTCAATTCTTTAGCCGCTCTAGATATGTCTGGCTTTCTTTGTTGTGGGTCGTCTTCTTGCGATGGCTGGTTGACGATTTCACTTGAGCTACCTGCACGATCAAAACAATAAATATTAGACAATAGTAGCACAAAAAAAAACAACATACCAACAAGGTCCCGTATTATTTGCGCGAAATTTGCGATTGAGTGTTCTTCAGGATTCCCAAGATTAACAGGTGATGAACAATTGCTATTCATGAGAGATATTAATCCCTCAACCAGATCATCAACATATTGGAAAGACCGCGTCTGTGAACCATTCCCGTATATCTGAAAGAACGACCAGGTAAGACAGAAGTAAAAGTCAGGTAGAACCCCTAATCCACGATCCACCAATATCCTGCATCAAAACAGCAGCATCACACGACTATCTGGTCATAAAAAACAACTACAAATGAATAGCATGATCATTCTTATAAGGCACATGATATAAACTTCATAAAATACACGACATAAAATGAAAAAAAAGTGACGAACAGGGCTATGTGCAAAGCATTTGTTCCACTGACCGTAATAGGATTTCCCTGCAACGCTTGGATAATGAAGTTAGAAACAACTCGACCATCATTCATATGCATTCTTGGGCCAAACGTGTTGAATATGCGTGCGATTCTAATTGAAACGCGCTCCTGTAAAATCCTCGAGTCAAAAAGGTACTTAAGAAACAGAACAAAGCTACCTCCGTCGTACCTGCTTATTGTAAGCAACCATTAAAGACTCTGCAACTCGTTTCCCTTCATCGTAGCAGCTACGCGGGCCCACAGTGTTCACATGTCCCCAGTAAGTTTCCGGTTGAGGATGAACTTCAGGGTCTCCATAGACCTCCGAAGTCGATGCCAGTAGTACGGTGGCTTTCACTCGTCTGAAACAGTATTATCTACGTGAAATGAGAGATGTCAATGACACGTGCACAAGAAAGCAGATGATCTACCAACTTGGCTAGTCCGAGCATGTTGATAGTGCCTAATGTATTCGTCTTTATGGTCTTCACTGGATTGTACATGTAGTGAGGCGGTGAGGCTGGCGAGGCCAAGTGATAGATTTGGTCCACTGCAACAAGAATAACTGAATTGAGACCAGATTTTACAGCCTACCACAAAGCGCAACCTTCGATGAAATAAGGGTTGACAACGTCATGATGGACAAGCTCGAAATTGGGGTGACCAATCCACTGTTCAACATTCCTTTTTCGCCCAGTAAAGTAGTTATCCAGAGCGATGACATAAAATATGTAGTTAAGATATATGATAACAATAATTTGAATCCGAAAAAAAAACTAGCTGAGTTACAATCACGATGCACAAACCTCATGGCCATCCATCATGAGTTTATCCACCAGATGTGACCCAACAAATCCCGCCCCTCCAGTGACCAGGATTCTCTTCCGAGTTTCCTCATTACGGAACCGTACATCTGGAAACGTTTTGCTGAAATAAATTTATAGAGAACAGAGAAGGAGGAAACCGAGGTCAGTTTTACCTCGGGCCAGCAGATGTCTGCCTTGACAGCATCGACCGCAGAGATGACAGCTCCTTTTCTAAAGCTTCCACTCTCGCCATGAGTGCTCCGCTGAAATCCAACTATGATAATATTAGAGGCAATTAGTGCAAACCAAAAGTGAATAATAAGTAGTAAGAATAATAAGTAGCTTCACAGAGATTGTGACCGGTCAGTCTAAACGTAAGGAATAAGGCACTGGAGTGTCAACACAATACCAATGCCGACATTTACTTCCCCTTTGCAATGAACTGATTATGAGGGACTGTGTATTCTAAGACGAAGTGTGGACTATTGAAAAGAATTGGTTATTATTGGACCGGAAGAACATGTGGTGTAAAGAGCCACAGACATAGGCATTGTCTTCTTACAATAGCTTTAATGGATCCAGCTCAGAACTTCTGCAGAGCTTCCGGCTACCACCGCAATGGATGCACATGAAAACGACTTCAAAAGGATTTGGCTGAAGAAATTCGGAATTCTCTTCTTCGTAAAAGAAAAATATCAAGGACCCAGTTTCAACCGCCTGAGTATTAAGTTTCACAAAACCCATTTATTATTAATGCTGTCATCAAGACAAGCTGGCAAGAGGCGTAATGACTGTATCAAGGTAGGTTTCACCCATGAAGACAGCTAGGAAGAAATGAAAGAGCGCGGGAAAATGGGTGGCACTTCCAAGTAAAAGCACAGTCAACGGGAGAAATTTTTTTACTATAAATTCTGCACGTAAAGTGAAATGTGTAATGCGCCCATCGTGTTCTCGCAGAGAGTACGGAGAACTTGAAGGAGGGGGAGAAAATGAGACCTGAGAAAGAGTGTGCAGTATGCACCTACTGTTGTTTTAGAAATAAACAAAATTTCCAGCGTTTTCAACTATCTTCACACCCACCGCAACAGCCATGGCTCCCGAAATACCATGTAGAACAACAAAAAATATGGCAAATACAAAAGAAAAAAGGAATGCCTCTTCATGGTACAGATCACATTGTCAGCACAAAGTAGTGGAAAAAAAGTGTTGTAATTCTAAGATAGCAACTACAACAGTGCCCGATGAAGGCAGCACGGCGAGAGGAAGCCAACCAATATTCACAGGCAGGCTAGGCGCACAGCAGGGGTAAATGGTGTCAAAGTATCAATAAAGTGGCTCTGATTCAGATTTAAAAAAAACGCTCGAGAGGCAGAATCAAAAACACTGTTCAATCGTGGAACCCGCAGGAAGAGATCTGATGTGCTTCTCCAGGAAACACATTACTTTAAATGATGTCACACTCTATCCAAACAAAGAACATTAAACTAGCGAAAGTATAAAGAAACAGTAAGACAAAGTCAGAGGCTACTTCCAACGATGAAACTTCGACATGCTGCGAACTGTTTAAGAAATCTTCACGCTGCTACGAAACCTTCACGATTAATAGCAGGGATGGGGAAGGACAATAGGGAAGGACGGGATTATGCATACTTTGGCACTGTTCCACCTCAGTGTGACCAAAAAGTTTGATTTTTTTCTGAAACTTTTGCCAAGGAGAGTTGTCTGAGCCACTGAATACGAGCATGGTAACTCTGTTTCTATAAGTTGTGACAGATATCCAGTAGACACCGTATCTCACATAATCCTTTGCAACTGAAAATTAAACAAAGCAGGGAAGGGAGTTGGAAGGGGACTCATGATGATTTTGCTAAGGCTTCCAAAGTGAAGCATACAACCACGTACAGGGGCTCCAACTCCCTTCTTGCTCAGAGGTGTCAGTTCATATGCTGATCACGATTACCACTTAAAATTTATATGGCACTATTCCACATTTGGGGCCCCAGAACTTTCAAATAAATTTTTCGCCGAAACTTTGTGTGTGGGGATTATTTGAGGTGCTGAGCACGAATATCGTATCCATTCTGTATCGTAACTCCATTTTTGTGTGGTTACGATAGGTATGCTGTAGGTACGGTATCTCACAGAATCCTTTCGAATTTTGCGCAGAGCGGTTGTTCTAGACGCTGATCACGATAGCCCACATTATTCTGCGTGACACGTTCCTTTTCTACCCAAAATCTGCATTTTCTCTGAACTTCCAGCCTTATGCCTACCGTATTCCTACGAAAATGGTGTAGAGTACAAAATGAATATGATATTCGTGTTCAGCACCTCAAATAACCCCCCCCCTCTACGAAGTTTCGGCAAGAAATTTTTTTTTGAAAATTTTGGGGCCCCTAGTGTGGAATCGTGCCATTTATACTGTATCCATGGTTTTGCTGGCTTACGCTGGGACTACAGCAGAAAATAAGAAAAAAGTGTCAATTTCGATTAGAAAAAGGCGTGCTAAACCACGTTGGTAGTCGTGATCGGTGTCTGACATCCCCCCTCCCTCCACTTTTCCACGCCGTCTTCCTCCTCCCCCATTTGACTAGCCATTCCTGCGTCAGACGCTGCAGCATAATATGACGCTGCCAACTAATTTGTCCTAGTAAACATGCAAAGTAGAGAAGAATGGCCAGAATCCGGATCGTTCGGGGTAGAGAATAGTGAAAATGAAATAATGGCACAACTCGAACGGTTCGGATTGTGCCACTCATTCACTACTTCGCTTTTTTTTACTGAGACAAGTTAGTTAGCAGAGTCATATATATGCGAGTCGTTTTGACAGTGCACTATCCGCGGCAGCGGCCCTGCTGGCATTGGAGTACGCAGTGCGGTCGCCGCTGTCGCGGAAAATGCACTGGCAAAACGACTCCACTATACCTATTGTAACTCCACAAAAAAAAAACGGGGTCGCGATGCACAAAGAAAGGATATCCCCGTTCCGATCTAGGCAAGTTATCAAAGTTTCAGGGAAAACTTTTTGAAGTAATTAGAGCCTTCGAAATGAGGTGGCTCCCATTCTTTTATGACGAATTCAAGCAGTAGAAAAAGAAAAATTAACGGATGAAGTCGGTAGGATCACCTCGTATGTTCCTCATCTAGATGCATAATTGTGGCCGTTTCCCTCGTATAACCAGTCTCAGGATCTTGAGAGGTGGGAGCTGGAACTGCTGCGATGTTGTACACAGAAGTTACTACGACTGCAAAAATCAAGCTAACCACGACGATAAGCGAGAACACAATGAAACAGAGCACTCTCACATAAGAAAAAGAAGGCGACGACCATTATCATTATCACAACCCGCGTTGGATGGAGGCGAGTGGCCCTAGTGACTTGTGCCATTCATAGAAAAGACACGAATCGACAGCCTCGCCTGAAACTAATGCCGACAGCCTCTTGCAAACGAGGTGGTCTCACAAATTCCGCGGCGCCATAGAAACCGGGCCCATAAGCGCATTAGTACATGAGGGAAAGGGCTAAAACGACCAATTTGCGACAAATGGACCGGTTTGAAACAGTTCACATGAGTTGTTCATTAGTAAGTCACGGGAATCCAAACAGGGTTTGGTGAACGAAAACAAACAATTCGGCGATGGAACCCCAGACAGAAGAAGTCGTAAACTATTGACGAATCGCGGCGCATCGGAATCGGGGTCTGCTCGACATGTGGACAGATTCTGGCACCACCACACACTATACACAATCGCGAGGACCGTTGCAAAGCCAGGCCAGAGAGCAAAGGAATGCTGCACCTGTGCAAACTACGACTTGCGAGAGTACAGACTATTTCCACATGTTTAATTCGGCTCCTTGGCAAATGCTAAGGCTGGCAGCGTTCATCGCTGGACCCATGTGCTCACGAACGCTGTGGTCTTTCGAGCACTGTGTTGGGGAAGAGTTTTGAATAGGTTGTTGGTCTAGTTGAACAACCTTCCGTCCTCTATCAGTGCTCTATTATTCTGTCAGTGTTCTGCTCTTGTTTCTATCGCATTGTGAGCACTCCGACTTGGTGACATCCGTTTACATTAGCTAATCTGTTCGAGGGTTTTCAGCACATATTTTAGATCTTAGCAAGCTCAAGTTCAGTCTGATACTTAATCGGAGTGCCTACAATGCGATAAAAACTAAAGCAGAACACCGACAGAATGATAGAGCACTGATAGAGGACGGAAAGTTGTTCAACTGGACCAACAACTTGTTCCAAACTCTTCCCTAACACAGTGTTCGAAAGACCGCAGCGTTCGTGAGTAGAGGGGTCCAGCAATGAACGCTGCTAGCCTTGGCATTTGCCAAGGAGCCGAATTAAATATTTAGAAATAGTCTCTTCTACTAGCGAGCGCCCAGAAACTACATTCTGTTCACCGCAACTCCACCCAAGGGTTGTTGTTGTGGTTTAGTTATGAACTGTCCATACATAGAAACAACACGACAATGGGGAACGAGCAATAAATTCAGCAGAAGCACCTTTCCAGACGGAAGCGGCGGACCTGCCGTCCACGTGCGGCATCCGACGTAGATACACTAAAGGTCACACAAATGTCGCGCATACCGCGTCCCGCATTGGCATTATGCATGGATGTGAATTGTTGCTGCGCTGCTGTCAGCGGGAGCAGCACTGCTCCGCTCTAACTCAAGCTGATAAAAGGCAGTGTCTCATACGTTTAACACAGTACATCTACAAGGCCCGGGTAGTCCTTCTTGCCATCGCCTCAAGAGTCACCCACGAAAAAACTAGTTCCGACGACCGAATCTAACCTGGAAGTGAAAGATTCTGCTTCTTCAATGTGCAGCCATCATCAGGGTCAGGCATGACGATAGGAAAAACCAACCCTCAACACGCCCCCCCCCCCCTATTCCCTCGTCCAATCCCACCTTTTCATGACCCCTCCCCCCCTATTCCCTCGTCCAATCCCACCTTTTCATGACCCCTCCCCCCTATTCCCTCGTCCAATCCCACCTTTTCATGACCCCTCCCCCTCCTGCTCCCGCATGTTTTCTCTGTACAGTGAGCAGTTTCAAGGAAGAAGACACAAACGAAGCACATCAAAAGCCCAAAATTGAAACTAAAACTATTTTGAAGTTGATATTCATCCTTTCTAATCCGATCGGACGAGACAGCGAGCAAGGACGACCACTTCATGACTTGTCAAAGCAGGATTGATTGGCAGCACATGCGAGAAGTCGGTCATTCATGTCAGTCTGGCATTTGAGCGCTCACGGGTTCGATCCCCGGCGCCTCCAAGAAATTTTTGCACAGGTCGAAACCGCTTCAGAATTTAGTGTGGAGCAGAGAGGATCGAATAAATTGAAAATGAAGTGAGGGAAGCGAAATCGATCGATTACACATGCGAGAATTCGCCTGCATGGCCCTCCAGTTTGTGGAAAACTAGGACGAATTAGACCTCGTACTGAAGTTCTCTGACTCGAAATCAACAGATGCTTTTCAACATGTCCATAGAGGACGATCAGCTCTTTCCTTTCTCAGAGTTCCAGTTTTCTAGTCTTCATATTTTCTTGGGAGCTCGATGGGAAGTGGATGGGAAATTTGGCGAATTTCCCATCGATTTCCCATCTAAATTGCAGGAAAACGAGCGAACTCCGTGGAGCCAGACTCCATACTCAGATGGGAAATTTCACAACCTAAAACTCTTAGAAGAAAAGTGTCCGTGATATCTGCAAACTTCTTCTCAGTGATTTCCCAAACAGATTTACTCCATTTTCACCATCTCTTCAAATTGCGAGGTTTTCACTTCTTCAACTCACATGAAGAGAGTTTGCCTTTTAGCGGAATTTCACTACCTTCACGTAACAGAGCTCTAAGAATTCATTCTCCATCCCCATTATCGCGCTCCAATGTTTGCTCCTGGTTGAGTGATTTAGATGGGAAATTGCGCCTCGGAGACCCGAAAATTTGAAAAATTTCCCATCGAGCTCCCAAAAAAATGTGAAGCTCTGGAAAATTGAAACTCTGGCAAAAGATAGAGCTGATTGTCCTCTATAGAAAAGTTTGATAGACTATGCTGATTTCGGATCAGGGAACTTCAGCACGAGGTCCAAGTCTAACTACTTTTCCACGTTCTGACGGGCCCTGCAGGCGAATTCTCGCATGTGCAATCGATGGATCACGCTACCCACACTTCTTTTTTTAACGTTTCCACCCTCCTTACTCCATACTTGATTCTGAAGTAATTTCGACCCGTGCAAAAATCTATTGAAGACGCCGGGATTTGAACCTGTGGGTGCGCTGAAGTCGATTCCTCTCATACGCTGCCAACCTGTCCTGTTTTGACACGTAATGACATGGTGGTTTATGCTGGCAAGTGCGCACCGTCATGTGATCTCATAAAACAAAAATGAATTTACTTTCAATGGCCAATCCGCCCCTCTACTTACCCCATCCCCACCTCACCAATACGACCCCCCCCCCTCCCCAGTTCTCTCCCTTATGACGCCTCATGGGAAATTCCCATCGGACGCTTGACCCTGACCACTATACAGGCCAGCTCACTAGTAGAGGAATCAGCAAGCCGCCTCTTGAGCACGCGTAAGTTGTGGATAGCAACGATGAACACATTTCCCACTGGCATTCGAATCCAACAAAGAAACCTTCTTTCTTCTGATAGATATATATCGTAGAACATTCTAACAGCGCCTCTGCATTTTCTCAAATATGTAATCTTTTTTAAGTGATGTGATTGCCTGAGGATTCATTGGGAGGTGTTCTCTGTGTCCAACGTCTCGTAATTTGTCATCACGAGCCGTACGACCCACCAAACTGGTCGTCTGCATGTTCTTAGATTGTTTAACCATGATTTAGGAGAAGCTCCTCGAGTTGCGCCCGGTTCACGACCAAAGGCAAGAGAAGCGCTTTATCTCATGGTTCGATCCAGCTCCTTGATCTTTTTCTTGATCCCCCTATGAAAAGAACCCGGAAAGGAAACTTTCGGCAAGGAGGGGAGGGGCTACGAAACTTTTAAAGGATGGCAGACGCCCTCAACAATACCAAAACCGAGAAGCTGAAAATCGCCCTGATCATTGGAAATAAACTTTGAACGGCACATGCATTGAATGGACCCTTTTCCGAATTTTATTGAACATCAAACCTTGTCCACGATTTGATCTGTAGGGTTCAGTACCGGCTATTCTCGATTCTACCGGTATAATGTTTTAGCAGCCTTCAATTTTTACTCGTCTGTAGAGTGCGGAATTAGAGGTTGAGCGTTACTGTACCCAGGTTACCCCGCTTTTTTGTCATGTTTAGCAACTGTCGTGATCGACAACGAACAATCTTATATAATCCCGTTTTGTTTACAATACTGTGCTGCAGCTATTTTGCAGGTTGCCATGGTAAAATGTGCAATGTACATATTTATCACGCTGCCGATCTTGGACGATCAGCTGATGAAAATATAAAATCCGTATTTCAGGCTTGGAGTGAGCTATCAGGACAGTACTGGAGAATGTAATAAGGCATAACATTCCCTTTCTAGCCTCCACTCTACTCTCCAAGAAAATATTTCTGAAAAGATTTGCACACATTCTTTGCTTCTAGAGCAGAAAATGAAGTACTTTTTTAAATATTTTTGTCCCTCTCTTATTTGATTTCAGCAAATCAAGGGAGGATGTGGTTTTATTCCTGATATTAGTAAGCGTTTTGCTATACTAATTTTGATGGGCAGTTTTTACCTCATGGAAGAACCTGAGCCGTCCTCATAGGTGAGAAATTGCGAAAAAAATAGTAGTGAACAGTGGATTCATAGTGAATACAAAACATGCATTTTGGCTATGGATTTTTCTCTGATTTGCGCTACTAGCAGGCATTCAGGTGCTCACAGGAAAATCCCAAAGCTTGCTTTCTTCTTGAGATTCGATAAAACGAAATCTTCGGCAAATTTGGCGGTCCGTTTTTGTACCTTCCTTCAGCTGGTGGTATGGAGAGTGCGCTAATAGCGTTCACAGCAGAATGTTAAGCAGAAAAGTGCCTAATTCAGATCACAACTTCACTTCTCTTTCTCTCCTTAAGTAGGTACAAAACTTTTATACCTAGTCTGAGAAAACTGACAAACGACGAAAACTGATTGAATTTTTTTATTCCAGTCCCAACTGATTCTGTGCTGTGATGAGCAAGAGGAAGGAAGCCTCCATAGAGACTCAACACATATCGAATTTGGTTTTGATTGCTCATCCTTGAGCTGAGATGTGCAAAAAATTCTGTGGTCCAAAATCGTGGGTGTGTCAAATATGTGGCCGCCACTGTACATACATACTCCTCGTACTATACGTTATACTTGACAAGACTGCTCGAGTCAGACTCAAGTCGCTATCAAACGACGCGAAAAAAAATCAGGGTTGGCGGAGCCAAGCCACAAGAGGCTCATCTCCAATGGACGAGTCACTACCGCCATTCGCTATGCTTCTCCACTATTCCATTCGTCCACCGACCCTTCGGTTCTCAGAAAAAAAATCAAAAATATGAAAGAAAATGCAGGGACCAACTTCACAGCTCCATGGATATGTACGTAGATGAGTAAACAAGTAGGCATGTGAATAGCTAATTAAATAAAAATAGAAAATAATATGGATAGAAAACTTAATATTTCATAGTGAATAACAGAAATCACCGATCAATCTTTATGGAATTGTCGAGTTACATCGAAAGAACCGGTATCACGTCCAGATAAGCACTGCATTGTGAGTCAGTCCAACTAGTTCTTCCTGGTTTTTCTGAGACGATTCTGGAGGAGTGTTCCGTTATGACACAGAAAACTATCAAATATCACAGTTCCATTCTGTCACATTACGGTAAATTCTTGTAAATCACCTGATTCTGATAATTTGAACATTGTCCAAGAATCTAACTCTTGTCCAAGAATCTAACTCATGTGAATTTTTCTGGTTTCTTCCGCTGGTACCGAGCTTAATGGTTACCACAATATGGTGGCAGCCTCAGCCTCAGAGCCCTGTTACGTGCAGCGATCAGCTGTGATTCAGCGACGAAACACAAGTCTGCTACCAAAACAGTGAAATCTAATTCCGAAAGACTAATAAAGTGGAAGTTTAGTGGAATCAGTTGAGACCAGTCATCTCATCAAGCTTGGTTCAAAGATAGTTTCGAAAACGTTAATTATAAACCCGGGGGGGGGGGGAGAGGTTCAGAGAAATTGGTCGTGCAATAAAGTCATGAATAATAGTAGCTATCATTTTGACTGTCATTTCATCTTTCATTTGTTTATTTATCCATTCGGATTTCACGTCGCTCCCCTCTTACGGGAGGTGAAAAAAATTATCGACGGAAATCCGTGTCCCACATCCAGATCGCAAATTGTCAAGGTCAACTATCAAACAGCTAACCACCATCTATTTAGATCGCGATAAAACAACCATTCTTCTGATTATAGATGTTAAAGCTTTTTATTTTCTTTATGTGACTATCATCTGCTGAATTGATGTTACGCAATCATCTCCACTGCATAAATCGCAGCATCGTCGCGACCGTTTGCTAGATATGAGATAAGGAATGATCCTCCCAATCGTTGCATGAGTTCTACTTTTCTAAAACGAGATTTTCGCCTGTTCTGTGAGTTTTGTTGCATTCTCTAGAAATCAGCACAACGAGAAAGTATAGAATTGGTTGATGTCTCAGACATTAAGACAAATTCGACACTCTCTTCGAGCCTATGAAAGCCTCCCAAGGTGCTTTCTACCTCACTAATCTATCTGAACTCATCTCAAGTGAGCCCATCACCTGATGTGGATCAAATACATGCATATCATTCATTCACATGGAACTCCATACATCTTGCAGTTGGTTATTCACCTAATTTTTCAGGGCATCTGAAGCATTCGTGAAAACCCCAAATTCTGCGCTTTCCAGTCCTGGTTGATCGATTCTATTTTCTACTTTATTTCTCTCAAAATTATGTATTTCATTGAAGACGCAAAATTTTCCTCATTTTTCATTCGCCTTTTGGATGTCTTTTCCCATTACTCATCGGAATTGAGCCTCTTCTCTACAACCGCATACACAGTTTCCTAGGTAAGCAGGAATTGCGCCATACGCACTTTTTCAAAATAGCTGAGATATCTGGCGAAACTATTAATATCCTCCTTTTTTACCATCTGTGGACCCATTAGAAAGAAAAGAGAGGATGGGGAATGCTTGTATATGTAGCTAGACTTCTTGAGGCACCTATGTACCAGTGGCGGAAGCAAAAAGTAGGTGGGAGGGGGGGGGGGGGGGGAAAAAAGTGGGGTCTCAGCGGTTTGGGGACCCAGACGGAAGATAAAATTGATAAAAATATTAATTATCATGACTTATAATAACGGGCTTAGTTTGTTTTCGTGTCTGTCTGTATGAATGTGTGTCAGACCGTTACGAAATTCTACAATTGGTCAGTGATCGTGATTGTGAGATCATATAAAAGCCTAGGAATGGGTGTGGTATGGTTGAGTGGGGTAGGGATGAGATCGAGGAGAAGGTTGGACAATATGCAACGGGTCCGTGAATGGAGTCAAAACAGAAGGGCTGCGTCGGCGGCCAAAAGTGGGGGGACGGGTCCACCCTGTGATAGGGCTGCGCTGGCGCCCAAAAGTGGGGGGGACGGCTCCAACGCTGTGATGAGACCTAGGCTGCGCCCAAAAGTGGGGGAAAGGGTCCAACGCTGTGATAAGGGTGCACCGGCGCGCAGAAGTGGGGGAGACGTGCTCACCACTGTGGTAAGGGTGCGCCGACACTCAGAAGTGGGGGAGTCGGGTCCAACGGTGTGATAAGAGTGCGCCGGCGCCCAGAAGTGGGGGATATGGGTCCACCACTGTGATAAGAATGCGCCGGCGTCCAAAAGTGGGGGAGACGGGTCCACCACTGTGATAAGGGTGCGCTGGCGCCCAGAAGTGGGGGAGACGGGTCCACCACTGTGATAAGGGTGCGCCGGCGCCCAGAAGTGGGGGAGACGGGTCCACCACTGTGATAAGGGTGCGCCGGCGCCCAGAAGTGGGGGAGACGGGTCCACCACTGTGATAAGGGTGCGCCGGCGCCCAGAAGTGGGGGAGACGGGTCCACCACTGTGATAAGGGTGCGCCGGCGCCCAGAAGTGGGGGAGACGGGTCCACCACTGTGATAAGGGTGCGCCGGCGCCCAGAAGTGGGGGAGACGGGTCCACCACTGTGATAAGGGTGCGCCGGCGCCCAGAAGTGGGGGAGACGGGTCCACCGTGTGATAAGGATGCGCCGGCGCCCAGAAGTGGGGGAGACGGGTCCACCACTGTGATAAGGGTGCGCCGGCGCCCAGAAGTGGGGGAGATGGGTCCACCACTGTGATAAGGGTGCGCCGGCGCCCAGAAGTGGGGGAGACGGGTCCACCACTGTGATAAGGGTGCGCCGGCGCCCAGAAGTGGGGGAGACGTGGTGCGCACCGTGTGATAAGGGTGCGCCGGCGCCCAGAAGTGGGAGACGGGTCGCTGTGGTAAGGGTGCGCCGGCGCCCAGAAGTGGGGGAGACGGGTCCACCACTGTGATAAGGGTGCGCCGGCGCCCAGAAGTGGGGAGACGGGTCCACCACTGTGATAAGGGTGCGCCGGCGCCCAGAAGTGGGGGAGACGGGTCCACCACTGTGATAAGGGTGCGCCGGCGCCCAGAAGTGGGGGAGACGGGTCCACCACTGTGATAAGGGTGCGCTGGCGCCCATAGGTGGGGAGACGGGTCTACCACTGTGATAAGGGTGCGCCGGCGCCCAGAAGTGGGGGAGACAGGTCCACCACTGTGATAAGGGTGCGCCGGCGCCCAGAAGTGCTGGAGACGGGTTCACTGCTGTGGTAAGGGTGCGCCGGCGCCCAGAAGTGGGGGAGACGGGTCCACCACTGTGATAAGGGTGCGCTGGCGCCCATAGGTGGGGAGACGGGTCCACCACTGTGATAAGGGTGCGCCGGCGCCTAGAAGTGGGGGAGACGGGTCCACCACTGTGATAAGGGTGCGCCGGCGCCCAGAAGTGGGGGAGATGGGTCCACCACTGTGATAAGGGTGCGCCGGCGCCCAGAAGTGGGGGAGATGGGTCCACCACTGTGATAAGGGTGCGCCGGCGCCCAGAAGTGGGGGAGACGGGTCCACCACTGTGATAAGGGTGCGCCGGCGCCCAGAAGTGGGGGAGACGGGTCCACCACTGTGATAAGGGTGCGCCGGCGCCTAGAAGTGGGGGAGACGGGTCCACCACTGTGATAAGGGTGCGCCGGCGCCCAGAAGTGGGGGAGATGGGTCCACCACTGTGATAAGGGTGCGCCGGCGCCCAGAAGTGGGGGAGATGGGTCCACCACTGTGATAAGGGTGCGCCGGCGCCCAGAAGTGGGGGAGATGGGTCCACCACTGAGATAAGGGTGCGCCGGCGCCTAAAGGTGGGGAAACGCATGACGGTCCAGCGTTGTGATAAGGGCGCCCGCGTTCAGGAAAGGAATTTCGTCACGGCCTAGGTGAATTTCTTCATGAATGGTGCCCTGGCACCCGTTCCGGCTATTCCTTCTACCAATGTGATCTAGGTGCACGTTATTCCAATCCGTATTCCCCTCCTCATTCCAGTCCATTTGTATCTGAATCGACCCCACCCTTCACTCTGTTTTTATACATGGACTGACCCTTATCACTTGAGTTACCACAACAACTAACTAAAGATAGATTATTTCAAGAGAGCATTTCCACTGGATCGGCTACGTCCAATTAACAACGGCCACTAGGGCCAATCAAAAGAAATTACTTCTCCCACGTGGAGGAAGGCTACCGCTCACGCGAGCTTTCCAAAAGTCGATGGACTTACTCGAGAGGATACAGGATCCACTAAATCTGTCCACCTCTTTTTCTGCATCGTATGCGTAGTATGCGAGCGAAGCGAGCATCAGTAGAAGTCTGGAGGTCCGGCGTTAGCCGGACGGCCAGACTGGTAACAAATAATTAATAAAAATTATATTAAAAATGATAATAAAAACAAACAATTAAAAATAAACTAACACAAATACTACAATAAACTAATACTAATTTTATTTGTATTGTAAAGTAATTTCAAATTCTCGGGGGGGGGGGGGGGGTCGGGTACGTGCGTAGATGCCTCCACAAGTACGTGGTATGTGGGCACTGCGTACTATCCATACGGAGTGCAAAGCTGCGTCCCTCGCGTTCAGACAATGACAAGCGGAAAAATAAAGAAAGTGTCGAAAATGATTTTTTTCTGCTGGATTGTGCTTCTACCTTCAGTAAGAAAAATGGTAATTATAAAAAAATCTTATGATATAATCCCCTTTGTATATAATACATGTAATATAGTACATAGAATAGAAATTAACAGTAATAAATAAGTGCAACGAAAACAAACAAAAACTAAATATTAAAAATGAGTAAAATTAAACAGTTGTGAAAAACGATGAGGCTTGTAGAGAGAGAAAAGCGCTTTGGGATTGCTATAAACACCGACCACCAGGGAAAGGAGGGGTAACAAACAATTTATAAAAGGCGCAGGAGTTCATTTTACAACCCAATATTCACTTAAATTCATTTATTGTTTGTTCATAAATTATATTTATTGCTATTATTATTGTTTATTCATATATTATATATTATATTCATATATTTTCGACACAATACAGACCCAAGGCTTCTATCGCTCTCAATGTGGTTTACTGTGCAGCATATAGTTTAGTGGAAGAGGAAAAGAACAGGTAAAACTACGTAGTAAGGCATGTAAAAGCAAGGCATTGTCCGGTGCAATCTTTGCAGAATCGGAAGGATTTGCAGAAGAATATCATATGATTCACCAGCAGGCCCGCAGGTGACACATGTGAGGATATATTCTGCTATAGAATACATTCGTTGCTAGTACCAAAAAATATTCCATATTAATGGTGAGAAACAAAGTGCTAGGTTTCCTATGTTGCCCTTTCTTCTTCTGCAGTGCAGCCCGAACCACTGCAGAAGAAGAAAGGGCAACATAGGAAACCTAGGACGCTGCACGGGAGTTGATGTTCGGTCGCTTAGGGTTGTTTTTCAAGGTGCACGGACGCAGCGGACGCGTCACCGTGCACCTGCGATAGCTGGCCGACGGCTGCGTGCGGTCGCCGGCGATGGTCGGGTGGCGGGTCAATAGCCACCCCTTCCGCTGCGTCCGTCTGCCGGCCGTCGCCGCGCTCGCACGAGGCGCCGTCCGCTGCTGTGAGCCCATCGATCCCGCTGCTGACTGCACGACTGTGATGTCCGAGGTATTGTGGGCTGGAATACCTATGTACCTGTCGACTGGTCCGCTGCATTTCAATGAGGGCGGCGGTCTTTCGTCCCGGCTGAACATAAGCGACTTTGTACCCTGCACTGGCATCTCGTAGCCCACCGATTGTTTCACCCCTCTGAATGGCCACAATTAGAATTAGATGCAAAGGGTGGTTGTTGCTTTGCACAAATCAGTCCGACAGCACGTCAATCTTCGACATTTATAGGCCCCATACTCCCTCATTCGTTGACATTTCATCACCTGAACAGGGCGTCATGCACTTGAACTGCCAGCTCAGCTGCCACTAATACCACGTACCAGCCAAGTTGAGATAGAACTGCCGCGTTTTTGAGTCCAGGTCGAATTGCACTCGTGTTTCGTGCGTTTTTTCTTCGTGTACTCGAGTGTACAGTGCAAAGCCGACACATCGTTCCATGCGAAGAGAGCGCAGGATGCGTGCTTGTTTAAACATCCGAGCATGGTCTCAGTGCGAGACGGAAACCAAACTATTTCCTGTTTTTTTTTTCTTTCCAGAAGTAGTAGTCTCTTCCTTTCCATCTTGCTCGTTTATGCTCTTGATGATATCTATATCTGCCATTTTATATAGCTTCGAACCCCAGCTGCAGAAGGCACTTACAAAAATTTCCGACGTTTCCATTCTCACATATCATTTGCCTTTTATTATTATTTCATTGCTAAGCCTTCATTTTCACGCTTTACATATTTTATCCATGACTTTTATTTAAGGTACGTACATGTGGGTACATGGTATTGAAAAGTATGATACTCCCCACTACCACAGTTTTTATCTCTGAATATCTTTCTTCCACAAGGTGAACTGCAGCAAATAATGCGTTTTGAGAGCATGTCAAGCCTTCTTTTGCTGGAATCTTGATCCCGTTTTGAGAGTGGTAAAACGAACATAAGTAATTCCTTGGGGTTGAACAGCTGTACTATGTACATGCATATCTACGAGCTGGAGGAGAATATGTATGTGCACAACACAGAGTCTAGCAATATGCATATTTGACGAGTATTCAAATTTCCTGTCGCATTTTTTCTCCATATTTGAATAAATTGTTGAAGCTCAGACGCTATTCATTTGTCATTAAATCTTTTTTTTTGCATTTTTCCGCAATAAAATCTTTTGTGCCGTTTTGAACGAATTCATTGCTTTTGAAACCTAATTTTGTTTCACGGTTTGTTCAATACGGAGTTTGAATTCGGTCCCTTCGATCTGTGTGTTTTACAGCGCGTTTTTTTTTGCTTGCCGCATTTTTTGTTGGGATTCTTTGCTGGCCTCGCCTATGCTTTTTATCTGAATTCAAGAAAAAAATGCTTTTCACTGCGACATAGATGGCTACCAGTACACTTTATTGGCAAACTTTTCGGCATGACGTTGTTTTCAAATTTTTTTCTGTGTTCCACAAATATGCGGGGTGTTCCTGCGTTCACTAAATTACACGAATGTCACCAGCGGACGACGCTCCGCCCAGTAGACATTCAAACTTTCTGGATAGAAAGCTGAATTAATAAGTGAATCAATCAAGTTATTCAGTTTTTATTCGGTCCTAGGTACAGTGCCAAACAGGCCAGCGAATTTGAACTTTTTTCGTAGATTGTTTAATACTGGCCGGTAGATTGAGTAGAAGTTTATTTCATCGGTGAGCTCATCTCAAAGTACCCCTCATTTATCCAAACATTCACCCCTCTTTGAAAAAAAAACATGTGATCCGGGAATGTACTAGGTTGATGCAAAAGAAATGGCGCTTTTCGGGTTGACTCTATTTTCGTTCGCAAGTTTAAT
Organism: Ancylostoma caninum; assembly: GCA_037903475.1. Classification (NCBI taxonomy): domain Eukaryota; kingdom Metazoa; phylum Nematoda; class Chromadorea; order Rhabditida; family Ancylostomatidae; genus Ancylostoma; species Ancylostoma caninum. The sequence continues at coordinate 429,080 of JBAJFG010000174.1, forward strand.
GAACGATAACTTCCGAAATTAGCAGAGGTAATTTAATTAGCAGCGAGCATTGCTTATCGTATGAGCAGGTCCCTGTATCTCGTGGAACGCATTCATATCGTCATGTTTGGTGAATTTTTTCTTGTGGAATAATAGTTTGCTGGGCTGGAAAAAGTGGTAGAAGTACGGCAATATCCTTGTAGAATACGATGACTACACAAAAGTTTCCCATTTAAATTAGCAAAGTTCAAGCCAGCTCTCGGAAGCAAATTTTGCCAAATTTCGGGTGCAGAAAATGGGCTTTTGAGCGTCTTCAGCGTTTTTCCAGCAGTACGGTTCGCGACTCTTTGGGGCCATTACAGCACTAGATGTTGTTGAAGGTACTTTCTGAAAGCAGGTTGGAGGGAATTACCCAGTAAGAATCCTAAAAATTACAAGCAAAATGCCTCAAAAAGTGCTCATTCACGTTCCTCCAACAGCGGAACAGCTGCATCAGAGCTTGCGCAAGTGCTGACATCATGCCCTATTACAAAGAAGGTGTCTTGGACTGTATTGCTTGCAGTGCGACAGAAAAATCAAGGAAATTTGAAAAATTGAGGAAGAGGTTTCTGGACATTTTCAACTATTTCACGTCTGCTAACATGAGGGGAAACGTCTTATGCGAACAAAGTGAAAGCGCTTTCTTGGCCCCACATGTATGTTACCATATCTAGATGTAATGCTTTGTCTGAACAAAATTACATTTTCTTTAGAAAAATGGCGCCATTTCTTTTGCATTCAACCTAATAACTATACTCGGGAATTGAAAGCCACAAATACCACGATTAAGACATGCGTCCCGATGCAAAACACGGTTTCTTGAAATCAATAGTTCTATAACAGGTTCACTCCGTGCAAAACCCATGCATACCCATGCAAAATCCGTGCATATCCATGCAGAATCCATGCGTCTCCAAATGTGATGAAATGCAGAACTGACGAAAAACCCATGATTTTCTTAATCCCAGTACTCATGCCATGCAAAACACTGTTTCTAGGTTTCCTGAGTAGAAATACTACCAGTTTTCCGTAAATTTTCTCTTCCACGTCCCTTCAGCATCTCAGCATCTCCCGTGCCCTTCGTTGCACCGCATGAATTGTTTTCGAGTTGTCGCTAAGAGATAACTACGATGCTGTTCATCGCTTCAGGGTATCATTACTTCCCGCTGTATAATTGGGATAATATCAGACGTGGTACGGTACTCTGAGTTGTTGTTCGGCACCAAATCATAGCCGTCAGTGCGACACAGCGCTCATTACCCTGAATACCGGCATCAAATTGCAATGCAGGTAGGCTAAATTCATGCGTTCATACACCACGCCCCTCTTGGATTTCACTTCAACTTCAGACACAGGGCTTTGTGCTGTTGTTCCGAGCATTTCCCGAGTATAACGCTTGCCTTGGATAGCTAATTTAGGTAGGATTCATATGTTCATTCTAAGGATGGACTTGTTACCTTACCCTTGTTTACAGTCGCGATCATCGTGAGGCCGCATCATTGAGGTTGCACGGGGTAAATGTGTCAACATTTCACAACTTATCCGTCATTAACACGCGCGTCGGCATGTTTACCCTATGTGATATCAGTGATGCGTGCGGAGTGTAGTTCTCCTTTGGTTTTTCCCCTTGCACACCTTCTCAATGAGTTATAAAACGGGTTATATAGAGCTAGAAAGGAGGAGGGCTCAAGCGCGTCACAGTGGGTAATCTGACACCTATGGGTACGGTTGGTTACCCATGCTTCACAGCTGGGTATACATAAACATTTCGCTTGGGTATGCATGTTGTCATTTTTGTACATTTTTATTTTGTGAATTTTGTACGTTTCCCTCAGAAAGCGTAATGAACATAACATAACATAATATGTATAACATAATATGACAATAACATAACATAACATAACATGGCATACAAACTGATGAGTGCCAAGTCATGGGTAAGTTTATGTGCATCATCGTGCCTACCTGGGTAATCTCATTGTTTGTAATGGTCCATGATTGTTGAAACCTGTCAAGATCTGAGCAGTGTGTGTCAGCGCATGTCAGAATCAGCGGGTCATGTAGCACAAACACGTCGCGACTGGCGTATTATTCAGAGGTGAGTCATGATGACCGCAACTACACCATCTCATGCTCATGGCTATGTTTACCCTTGGGTAGCAGCTGGGTATAGACAAAGGCAACGCCAGGCATGGCTGAACATGTTGATAGGTGCATTCGGGCTATGTTTGGAGGTTCATTGTCTCCAAGGATATTGGTGACTTCATTGTAATACTTTGAGCTTCTCGTTTTCTAGTACAGTGTGAGGTCCATGACGTGGAACCCTACCTTCTAATTTCCTGTGATCGCCAATGGGAGTTTTGAAGGGCCTGAGACTCCAGTGTTTTCCACTTAACTGCTTATCACTTCACTGTTGTTTCGTCTCACGATTTGACAACATGACAGTGCACTTCCAACTTTTTCGACTGTTCCGTTCCACCTGTGTTTGTCGCAGAAACTAAAGGTCTTGAAAACGAAGTTTCTGGTGCGGCACTCATAAAGCCATAGATCACAAGCAATTCAGAAAGCCATCAAACCAGCATGATACATTGTTGTTAGTTCTGCTGTAGGGGAAGGAATTGTGGGGAAAGCAATGCTTAAAGGCAGCAGGAGCTGAAATCCTCGACTCCGAGCTGAGCTGTGGGTGATGAGGTACAGACTCAGCACATCATAAATGTAACACGAACACAGACAATCATGGCTTACCTGCAGAGAAAATAGAACATTCGTCGCGAACACGGCCAGGCGTGTTCGCGCGCGGACGAGTTTTCCACGGCGCAAAAGCCATTGCGGTGCGTGGTTTGGGGCAAAAGGAAAACGAAATGCATTCAATTCACAGGGTTTCCTGGCGGGACTCGGCCAAAATCACGCGCCGCAATGGCTTTCGCGCCGGGGAAAACTCGTCCGCGCGCGAACACGGCCAGGCGTGTTCGCGAGGAATGTTCAATTTTCTCTGCAGGTAAGCCATCATCGTCTGTGTTCGTTTCACATTTATGATGAGCTGAATCTGTACTTCACCACCCGCAGCTCAGCTCAGAGTCGAGAATTTCAGCTCCTGCTGCCTTTAAGAAGCTTGGTTTGGCTTGTTTACGATCAAATGTATTATAACAGCATCACCTAAAGTTTGGTGTTTATTATTTCACCATCGCTTGCTGATGCAATCGATATAAAGCAAACCCCCCAAATTAGCTCGGAAGGGGTAGAAACAAGGACAAGTGGCGTAAAAAAGAGTTGAAGAGAAAGCAGTGGGAGCTTGCTTATAAGCCAGATCGCTGCAGTACGTAAAGCGCACAGCAACGTGATGTCAGCGCCTGGTGGCGATGTTGAAGAATAACGTGAACGTTTTGCCTAGGTCTCGTCTGGCTGGATAATTGAGATTACCCAGGGTGAACGTGTTAACACCCACGCTAGCGGTTGGTAAATTTGTGTGGTCCTAACACTTTAACACGTTTACCGTGGGTAATCTCAATTCATGCTGCCGCTGGATGTCGTGCTCAATCTCTTCGGGTGCTCACCGTTAGTGAGTCAGCGTTATCGGGTGATCTACTAGAATAATTCTAATTATAATGAGGGAAACAGGTTGAGGGGAGGGGTCTGGTTAGGTCATGGAATTTTTCAGCTTTATTTGTAGGAGCGGGGCTTAGTGACCGGACATAACAAAGAGGAACACACAAAGAAATAAATACATATACTTCTATCAAGTGAACACTAGAATATCCATATGAAGTAAAGGCTTCCATAGCCTCAACTGCATCTCGGAAGAAATGATCAGGAAAAACGCTTGATAATTATGTACCAACGTAATACTTTTTTTTGTAATAAAAAAAGCTTTCCCTAGGGTGGGCGTGAAGTTTTGAACCGCCTTATTTTTCCTTCAAGAACGAATAAAAGTTTGGACGAACGCCTAGAAAAGACCTAGTGTCTGTTCCAAATGCATTTACTCCGGATAACCTGATCCTCGTTTGAATCAACGAGTTTTCAGGGTGGACGTAAAGTTTTGGCGCGCATTGTTATTCTATGTTGGGAATAATTGAAACGTTGTAACGGTATTCACGAATGTTTCCAATAGGGGCCTCTTTCACCCGCCTCTCGAAATGGACGAGTTTTCCTTGCATAATTTTTATGCGACTAGCTCTTCTCAGCCAGTGGCAACAGCAATTAGTGATAGAAGTGATGGAATCTACCACAGCTTATCTAGAAAAAAAAACTCGCCCATTCCGGATGTGCGAGAAACAAGGACCTTTCCGAGAACGTTTATAAATACAGCCGCTGGCTTCTGCTATGTGTTTCTGTTTAGCCTTGGTTTTTTTTCCGCAGCACCTCTGACATTTGCTTCCTGGTCACAATTGTAATGTCATGTTTTGCTAATATCGCGGCTTCCTGCCTTCAAGTTTCAGCAAGATTGCAAGAATAGTGAGTCAGCATGGAAGAAGGTTGCCACCCTATCATGGGAATCCTCCAAGAAAAGAACAAAAAAAGATTCTTGAAAACAGTTAAAAGACCTCTCATGCAAGAACTCCAAATAAGGAATATGTTGTCCTTACTCCTTCCTAAGGCGACCCATCCATGCAATCATTTCCCCCTTGTCGTTCGCCTCCATTCTTCTTCTGCGACAACTACCTTTTAGAGCGGCCTCTTATGACAACGCAGCTATGGAGTTGGCGCAGCGTAAGGCTCAGAGTGGCGATTTGCATCGCTCTCGCTCTGACCATCGAGGGCCTGATGAGGAGCAATCTGAACATGGTGATTTTTGACTCAAGACGCTCTGGGTTGCCGGACATGGATTGACACCTTTAAAGGCTATGGTCTGCATGCTGAACGAGACCGCCATAGCTGAAGGAAGGCAGCTGCGGAATGTCAGCCACCCGGTGAAGTGCGAGGTGCTCAAGTTTGGCAACGAGCAGGTGTACAAATACGTGAGTCATTGCTTTTCGCCTCTCACACACATTCTGTGAAAGGTGCCGATCGCTCGGCATTAACAGACAAAAATTGTGTTTGCCATTTCACTCAATGACAATGAGATGTTCATTTAACGACGCTGTCTAGAATGGTGATCTCGCATGGACGTCCCAGCAGCGAGCTGTAATATTTGCTTCGTTCTACGCTGGAGGCCTCATCGCCACTCTAGTTACGGAGGTAAGTGTGCCATCTGGACAGAAAAATGGAGCAACTATTAGGTTGAGGAATTATAAATGTCCGCTGCATTCGTTTTCCTTTCTTCCTCTATTTTCCCAGTGTCACTATGTGTATTCATGTGAAAGAACACTTCATGGCGCTCCAGAAGATATGCGATTTGTTTGGTACCCACCGATGTTTCACTTTTGAAAAATTATTTTCAATTGATGGCCCACCTACTCAAGGCGGACATTGTAGATACGCGAGCCGCCAGCGGCCGAATCCTTCTCTGCCCTGTAAAGAGTCGCCATTCCTTCGAAACTGTTATAGTGTCAGATAATAGAAGAGTGTGTCTTGAGCACGCAGACAGAAAACCACACCTGCTCAGCGCCGTACAGCAGACTATTCCGAAACGTAAACCCGACAGTCACGAATGGAAGGTGACACTGCGTTTGCGGTAAAATATGAAAGAAACGTTCCGCTCAATGATGATGAATCCTGGTCAGAAGTTTACTCTGATCTCTCTGCGCCATATCAGGACCGCTTGGACCAAGACCTCTATCGTCATGGTATCGAAACGGCGGCTACAAAACTTATCCACGACACGGTCAAAACGACACATCGCGAAAATGATCTAGAAGAGAACCAAAAAATAAGGGTGGGGAGCCCTTCCTCACCCGCCTCCTAGTCCAGGATCGGCACCATCAGACTGGCACCTATTCCTGCCGATGCATCGTTCATTAAAGGAGAAGGACTTTAAAAACTGCGGTGGAGCTAAAATTTGGGTGGGTCGCTACGACGTCTCAAAGCTCTACGATTTTGTCACGGAGGCCACTCGTTCATTTTATGGAGGAAGTAGAAGGGTCATGCAACAATTTGGGAAATACCCCTTGGATGGAGTTCTTGTGATATTGTCGTGGTAGTGTTTCAAATTTGAAGGTCAAACGGACATTTATAATTCCTCAACCTAATATTAATCAAAAATTTAATCAGTCACTAGTTGCCAAAAAATAACAAAAAAAAATTGGAAATCTGTCTTACACATCTTATTGATTTTGTAGATATTGCATTTGTTTCAAGCGCTAATCCTCATTTGGGGTCCATTAGGTCGCACTGGTATAGTCATCTGTGCGGAGACACTCGCACGCGCCTCGCCATTTGCGATGCGGTCAGCTTCGAGCAGGAAGCGAGAGAGCGATCGATGCTCCACTAATACGAGAGTGTCGCGCGGCGTGCTGCGGAACGTGCGCGTGAGTCCAGAATGCTGATGCATTCAACGTAACGTATTAGGCAGTGGCGGACGCAGGCGGGGTGGGGCGCTCTCCCCGAGAATGGGTTGGCAAATTTTCGAAATTACTTTGCAATACAAATAAAAATCTTGTGAAAGTTTATTTTTATTATTATTTTTAATATAATTTTTATTAATTTATTATTATAGTTATGGTTTTTATTAATTTTATTTTCGGTCTGGTTCCCCAAAACGGGGGAGACCCCACTTTTTCCCCACGCCTCCCCTCCCGCCCACTTTCTGCGTCCGCCACTGGTATTAGGTTATTAAGAAGGTAACAATGGAAGCTGTAGTATGTATATAATACTCTAGGAAATCGTCAACTCCTACTGCCACTGTTCTTCATGAAGATGCGTCCCAAAAATTCGTAGGCTTCCTCTTGAAATTCGTCCTATTCTCATAGTCTTAGTGGTTCCCTTGTGTTTTCAAGGGTGTGGACGATAATTTGATTTTTCGATGATAATTTCGCAGAGGAATTGTGAGTCTTGTTTAGCTGGTGCTGTATGAGTAGATAAAATCCATGCCCATGCTCAGGTACTGCAAAGAAGCTTTAGTAATACTTTTTGAGGCTACCCAGCCCCAAGCGCCGCATCCGGTATTTGAAACTATTACTAATATTTATTTACTGTTACTGTGCAGTAGTAGCTACCTATAAAGTAATAGTCACCCATTTCAGAAACTGAATCGTTGTATGGGAGCGAAACGACTGGTGCTCCATGGCGCCATCATCAACGTTCTGGGGACCTTTGCAACACCGGCGGTGGCAACTTACCTTGGCACTGTCCCTATGGTTGTGCTGCGATTTGTGATGGGATTTGGTCAGGTGGGAATTTACGCAAATAAATGCAGAATTGTGAGAAACCTGATTTAACGTATGAAAAATCGAGACCTTATCCCAATAACATTTTTACTAGAGTGAAGCTTTACTGTGCTATGTCCAATTTACTTTCTGGGGAGAAGTAACGGAAAAATGTTACTTTTAAGCTCAAATCAACAAGCTGTTGGTTACCCTAAAGCTATCATATGTTTGCTGTTACCCTTTTCGCCATTTCGCCTACATATGTTCGTGTATCCTTCAACCAGCAAAATTCTAGGGTCTTCTCTGGCCGTGCATGAGCGTTTTAGTGGGCCACTGGTTCCCGCCCACAGAGAAGAGCACTGCCCTGGCTATTGCAACTACTGGTAACCAGGTAGGTTCCTTTCTGAGCTTCACGCCTGCTGCTTGAGTTTCTAATCCCCTCTAGAGGCACCAATTTTGCAGCTTTCTGTTGTGATTGCAATGTTTGCGACGGCCGAACTCTGTCAGCTGCCCTTCTTTGGAGGCTGGCCGATGGCATTCCATTCTTACGGTCGGTTTCGTGACCATCTCAGATATTACCTGCTCTATGAGCGTATGCCATCGAAATCTTTAGGTGTTCTGGGAGTGCTTTTGTGCGTTCTTTGGCAGATCTTCGTCGACGACGTTCCCGCGAACGCGCTTGGCATAACCGAAGAAGAAATCCAGGTTATCAGCAACACCACTGGGCGCAGACCTCGTGTTCAGGTTGGTGGGAAAGTATTCCCTGCTCCGGCGTAGTTCCTCAAACGGTCCACTCCAGCGAGCCAACTGGATGCAACTGCTGACCTCTTCGGTGGTGTGGTCGATCGCCGGAAGTGCTTTCGCACACAACTTCATCACCGTCGGCACCGTAACCTACCTCCCGCTCTACTATAAAACCGTGCTGAACATGAGCCTCACATCTGTAAGTCCCTCGAAATTGTATTCTAAACTCCCGTCAAGTGAGATGGCAGGAAGGACTTCCTTTTGCAGAAGTGAAAAATCAAAAATTTCCGAGGATTCTTTCTGCTCGCACTGTGCATATTGTAGTCAGTTGAGCTGATAAGCACGAATACAATATCCACTTCTTAGCCTATTTCTGTATTGTTACGGTAGGCATACGGTAGATAGGGTATCTCACATAGTCCTCCCAAATCTTGCACAAAGCAGTAATTTCAAACGTTAATCACTATTATCAACATCACTCTGCATGATACTGCCATTTTTATGCTGAAGTAGCCAATTTCACAGGTTTTCTAGATTGGTCCCACCATGGCCTCACGAAACGAGGTTACAGCACAAAATGGCTGGCAATCCTCTGCTAAATTTTAAGAGTGTTGTGGGGTTGTCCATGGCCCATTACGTTTGATTGGGTTGTCATTTCTTGTCACCTCAAATGTCTTGTCACCTCATTTTTTGTCTACAGAATTGACCAAACTATGCTATGCGTGGCTATACCAGAGAAACTCACTTGGAGTGGGGCTACATAAGTTGTATCGCTTTACTCATAACTTGCCTGAGTGCTTGTACTTCTTTACCGCTGTGAACTGCTAGTTGAGTTGTCTGACGATCACAACTTCATTTGTGACCATCGTGTTCTTTCACACTACTGTTTGAAATCTCTAGTAGCCCATAGAAAAAACAAATAAAAAGCTACCGGGTGGGTAAGAAATACGGCAACTAAAGGAGGAAAGGTCGGGAAAACAATTTTGGTGTGATTTGGAACGTCCTCATATGGTTTATGTTCTTAGTGATAGCGATAAAGTAGTGGTGTAATCCGTGGATGTCTAGGGGTGGTGTTACTGTAAGGGGTTAGCCGATTCCCTCAAGCAAATATTGATCACGTTCTTGTGCGGTTTTGCTCGTCAACACGGGTTTTCCTTTTAGATTTATCCTAATGACACAGACAATAACAGGTGGGCGGCGCCACCAAAACCTTAGCAACTCAATTAACGAAAAGCCTTCTTCAGGCCGGCTTAAGGGAGCAGCTTAGCCACACAGACGGGTTCTTTTATTTCTTGGTCGGGGGAGGGCTGCCTCGGTTCTCAACGGCTCTTTCTCCCTTCTCGTAGCTTATCCCAGTCGCTAGCTCCCCCCTTTCGCCCCCATTTATACCCGCCGTGGGTTGTCCAGCATCCTCCTTTTCCCGCCAACCTGTAGGTCATGATCATAATCGTGATCCCTGGACGACAGTGGTCTTCCATTTTTTTCAGGTGAGTTTTCAAAAAATATAAGTCTATATGAGGTTTTGAGTAAGAATGTGTCTCCATTATCATGACAGCACACTTTCCCAGTCAACGGAGTTTTGTTCAGTTGAGAAGCCACTTGACTAAATCCTGAATTACTGTTACCTCCCCTCACCCTGAACCGGGCCTATCCTATGAAATACTGTCCTGCGAAAGTCAGAAGAAAATTTCCCTACCGCGTTGGACTTCTAGAAAATACACGTTTAAAAGCAAAACACGCGTTTTTAGCGTATTTTTGGCCAACCTTAATAGTAATGCCGAGAGAGAACATCACAGTTACACAATAACGTATCACAATTGAGATCGAGTAGAGAATCCTATTATCCTACTCTAAGCTCTTACAGAACGGAATCCTATCCGCGCTACCATTTGTATGTCAGTTCATATCCAAGATCATCTATGCGGGTTTCGCCGACGAGTCCAAGAAACGGGGCTGGATGGGCTTCACCAGCGTTACGAAGGCGTGTAATTCAAGTGGTTCGTCTTAGCCCTTCCTCAGCACTCAGCCTTCCAGTGATACTTCATCACTATTTCCAGCATCGTTCGGACTTGCTGTATGTTTTGCTTTGCTGTGTTTTTGCGACTGTTCCTACAGGATAACAGCTGTGGTGCTGGTCTGTCTGGCGATGGCGTTCGTTTCGGGATATGTTCCTGGTTACAATACCAGGTGAGCGCTTTTGCCAGCGGGTGTTTCCAGACTCACAGTTCGTTTGCAGTGTCGTCTCGATCGCTCCTTCCCAAACAGCCGCGATCGCCTCATTCAGTCGTATATGGGCACAGGTAATGTTAGACCACTGCATTGTAAGTTACTATTTTACTGTAGCAATGACACCACTGCCTCCAGATCGCCTCGTCGCTTGCACCCTACGAAATTGGTGCTCTCACCAAGCAGGTACGATAGCCTTGTCCTCTAACATTCGGATTCACCCCGCCGACAACAATATATGTTTTAGGGAACGCTGCAAGAGTGGCGTATTGTGTTCCTCACCATAGTGATCATCTGTTTGACCACTGGGGTGTTTTTCCACGTATCCGGCTCAGGTAATGTGCATCCTCGCATTTTCCCAGGAATTCACAAATCTGAATTATTTTTTAATCACAACAAGAAACAACTTCCAGCTGATGTGCAATCGTGGGACGTGCCAGCCGCCGAAGAGCCCAAGCAGGAGCTGATTGCAGAGACCCCGGAAACCACCGAGGAGAAGAGGAACGAGGACAACTAGCACTCCTTTGAGATGAGATCTGACAGAGGGCAGACATCGCATGGGCTGTCGCTCCACGTGAAGTACGGCACCCTGCTTCGCTGTTGCTCGTGCGACAACGATTTTTATAGGTATCGACCGCCGGTGCATCATACAACAATGACGCCAACATCGCACCGGTCGGTAGGTACCTGGATCATTGTCGCTGGCCACGGTGACGTGGGGGCTATATCCCACGAGGAGTGTAGCGTCAGCATTATATAGGCATCGAAACATGCACTTACTCGGAACTTTCTCTTACGAAGTACAGTTTGCGAATTTGTCAACAATACTCCCTACCGGATTGGGTATTCAATGTCATCTACACCAATTTCCCGAAGAAAGACCAAAGCTTTTCTTGGCGGCTTCGAAAAATCTTGATTTGCACATCTGCTACTATTTGCCAAAGAGGACATGGGAACAGCAACATCGGATGGCTCATACTGTGATTTCTAGCGTGTTTCCGGGCAATTCACAGAGGAAGTTCCGAGTAAATACCTGCTTCATCCCAGGGCCAGTGAAATGATCTTCATGAATAAAGTGATTCACGGGTTTCCAATGCACACATACAATCTGGATATAGATTAGTTTTCTTCTCTAGCCGCTGGTTTCTTGGTGTTGTGAAATCACTGAAAAAAAACACTAAGTATCGCTAGGAACAGCAATCCTCGGCAGCTCAAGAGAGCGAACAGAAGGTCGCTTTGCTATCGGCGATTTAGTGCACTAGTTCGTCAGGATCATCGATGCCCATTGTATTTACAACCTGATGATTTTCCTCGTTTGTTCCGATTTCTTATTGAAAATAAATAGACAAAAATGGAGAAAAAATGGGTGCTTTTAAATGGTACCAACACATCTTCTAATCGCAGGTAAAGTTTGTAGCATGTGGTTTCCGGAAAGAAAAGCAGTTATGCACTGATCTCCTTAAAATCCTTTCCAGAAAGATGATCTGCAATTGTGGAATGATTTCTCGCTAGCAGAAATAGAGCTTTAAACACATCCTTAACATCTAAGAAGGACCAAGGAACAGGCAAACCAAGAAGGTCTCTGTTTTCTATTTTGTCATTCCAAAAGAAACCCCGCTCGATTTCACTGGACGTAACAGCATAGATTGCCGAGACCTAAGGAGAAGAGAAGGGACGCTACATTACGGCAACGCTGAAAATAAGTTAAACACTTGTAGCGAGTGCTGGATTGAAATGGCAGTAGTCTCCCACTGTGCGCGGAGGTTCGCCTCTGATTCGGAAAAGCCCTCTCCTGCCTACTGCTTAGTTCCAATGTGATCTATCGTCTTATTCATCTTCACCTTGCGTAGTTGTACAGAAATTACCACATTTTGTACATTTAGGTGGAAAGCGCTGTTTTTGACAGTGACTGCACCTCCAACATTTCCCTAGCTTCTACCATATCATCCCAGTAGTAACAAATATTCATTGACTCTGCTGAGTAACTGAAAGCAAACACAATGGAATGGAAATGTACTCGTGATATTTCCAAGAACTAGAGGAAAAAAGCAGAATAGACCCCATTGAAGACAAAACAACACTTCTGAGAACTCATTTACACTAAGATCATGTGACCGGTAGGGAACGGAATCAAACGAACAACAAACTACCCAACTATCGCACTGTCTGTCACAAAATTATGTACAGAGGGGACATCCAATACGGTGCCTGCTTCTAGGTGACCACGTCGGAGGGAGAGGAGCGACTTCTGCGGGGGAAACACTTTCGCGCCAGCATCTCGATCTCTTTGCGTTGCTCGGCGTTCCTGGAATATCTCAAACTGAGGGTGGTGAAAACGGTATGGAAGCGAATGTGAACTGACCAGAACTTAGGTAGCTGCAGATCGTACAGGGAACTCCAAACCGCGGTGTGCAAGGGGCGGGACCGCGATGCGGCGTGGCACTCGAGTGTTCTGCTGCTGACAGAAGCAGACAACAAGAGCCACATACAGAAGCTCAGTGCCCAAGAGAACCGCGTCGCGGTCCCGCCCCTTGCACACGGCCGTTTACAGTTCTCCGTAGATCGCAAAGCAAATGAATTGAGGTGAAATACATGAATTTGAAGATTTCGTAGATTTTCTGCTAGCAATTGAGCCCAGAGATGTCCTGACAGAAGTGTGTACTAGATTTATGCTACAGAACCGCAAAACGTTTAAAAGGTGCCTTGTAAGAAGTACAAGCCTAGCTTTAACGAGGAGCCCTTGAGAGGAAACATGAGATGTCATTGCTAATCAAGGCAATTTCAACTGACATTGCTGATTCGACTTTCGCCGTCGGATCACCTGCGTGACACTTGTCGATGTGAATGGAAGCACGATTCATGCGGTCGAATCCCTGCCCACAAATGGTACAACGAAGTCTGGAATACGTGGAATAACCAATACTGCATTTGTGGGGTGGGGCGCTGTACCGGGAAATGGGCGTGCTTCGAGCTTTATGAATGGTCAATTGCTAGCATTGGCCAATCACAGAGCTTGTCCGCCCAGCTGTATCCTTCGAGGATAGGCAGTACCTCCTAATGGTGAGGTGAGTAGCGACATGAGCTCGAACGTTTTTCGCCGTTATCCAATGGCCACAAAGCTGAAAGCATGAGAGAATCAAGGAACGAATGGGTCATGTTCTGGGAAGGTGGCTCCAAACCTGACACTGTTTTGGTGCACTTGCGGCACCCTTCTCGCGAACCAGAGCCGCTTCCGAATCAGTGAAACTCGTTTTGTTCTTCTCCTGGTAGGAGGCGAAGTTGGCGGACACCTGCTGCAGGAGTTCTGAGCCACACGCTACGAGGTCCGCTTCCTCAAGCTCGTCCTTCACAGGGGTCGGCTGAATCGGGTAAGACTAGTCGTATTATACAGGCAATTCCAAACGGCCGTGTGCAAGGAGCGGGACCGCGGCGCGGTCACTTGCCGCTGGCAAAAGCAGGCAACCACAGCCAGTATGCAGAGCCCCTGTGTCTCTGCCCAAGCGAGCCGCGCCGCGGTCCCGCCCCTTCCACACGGTCGTTTGAAATTGCCTATAGGAAATCGTGAATCGCCATCGTGCAACTGATTTGGACGTCGAGTGCTTGCCTTACCTCACGCAACATCGAGGCCGATGCCTCTGCCTTGACGTTGTCGTTCGGCTCACTGTCCACACTTTCGGAACGAGGGTACGCATCCATGAGCTCGAGCGACGCAGACGATGGCGTGGAGATATGAGGTAGCTGCTGCAGGTAGCTGGACCCTGGAGCCTGTGCCAGCTCCTCTCTCGCACTGCATCTGTCGCACAGACTGTTGCGATCCTTAGACACGGTGAATTTGATGCTTCGTTCGAGCTGAAAGGCAAAAGGCTGGAAATCCGAGGGAAAAGGGAGAAGTTGGATGTCTATGTAGAAGAGAGGGCTTACCAAGCAGTTCATGATGTCCGGCAGACCGTTGATGGACTGCAACTCCACGCAAATAAACACAGCCATCTTTCGGTTCTGGAACACAGCGGAGGAGTACGAGAGATGCATAGCGTGTTGGGCTGATGCATAGCTTCTCAGAAGTGTCACAGTTTACAGCCTTTTACATCTACTGTGTGAGGATAATTAGTTAACGTATTATCCTCTATGTGAATCCAGTGTTTCTGCGCAAATAACTGCCAGGACCTGAATGCATCTGGAAGGGAAGCCTCTATGGAATTATGCATCAGCCCAATACAGATAGGACGGCTCTGTGAAAAAAAAGAACCGAGAGCTCAGAGCTGTGACGAAAATGAAGATTTACGGCATGAATCTACAGTTCTCTATCACATATAGGAAACTCCAAACGTACATAGACATGAGTCGAGAGCGCGGCGCGGCTCTCTTGGGCAGAGACGCAGGCGCACACTATGCTGAGCTCTCGTGACTCTGCCCAAGAGAGCCGCGACGCGGTCCTGACTCTTGACTGCGTACGTTTGGAGTTCTCTGTATATGCCATGCTAAAAAACATGTTAATACGATAGCGTGACAAGGTATACGGTCCCGTCGGTGCCGCCTTTAAAATCAGCGAAATAAACGCGATGTCGCGTCGGAAGCGCCGCCTCGCCATAACTCAGTTCAACGTGATCTATTTGAGGTGAAACCCACATATTCGAAATCAGCGCCCTCTGTTCTATCACATAGGCTATTTAGAATTCAGAAATTTTGTAATTTTTGAGTCGATGATGACGTCACAGCAGACTGGCGCTACTGACACCCGGATGCTCGTCGAGTCTCACCTAATTGTATCCTCAGGTACCACCGACTCCCAAATCCCAGGAATTCTTGTGAAACTAAAGTTTTAACGAAATATTTCTAATACAGGGAAGATATAGAATTAAGGTGACCTTTTCTACAAATGTGAAATTTCACAAACTTCAGGTACTTCAAAACCTCGAATCTAACACCGTTTTCATTGAAACTCAATATGAGATTAAGGGCAGTAAGAATGTCAACAAATAAATTTCTAAGACTATGGTACAAACTGCGCAATAAATTCAATTTTTGTGGAAAACCCACAGTTTGTTACACGCGAGGATTTCGCCTCGAGGATTCCTTTTCAAATCTAGAAAACCGCTTTTTGCATAGCAGTTAACAGGTGTTTATCAGTTTTCACATTTTATCTTTATTTTCCTTTGAATCGTCTTCAATTGTTATCACCCCCATAATCGTCAGATCGTTGCATGCGCCATAGCGAGGGCTCGCTATCGCGGCCCCTACGACAGGGCTGCGTATCCTGCAGGCTCGCACCGGATTGTGGATTGTAGGGATGATCCCAAGAAATTTAGCTCTTCTCGAACGATTATCGGACATTACCACCGCGCACGTCATGCCTGGTATGACACCGTATGGGAAGCCGCTGCAACTGCTTTTGCAATAACGACAAGTAAGTTTCGACCTTAGATGACTAGTAAGGCGCTAGAGTAATTTAGGGCACCTCTTGGACAACGCTCGGCCGTTTCTCACCAAGTTCAAAAAGGTGAAACGGCCTGAAGCCGCGCGGGCGGGTGGTAGGTGCTCGTAGGCGTTGTCAAAGAGATGGGCTCAAACACTGCGGAAACGCGGTAGGACCTGAGCGATGGATGCGGAGAGAGCACGCTCCAAGTGAGGGGGTCGAGTAGGTCCCGCCGCGATAGGAAACCGCACGCGCAGTCTTTTCGACGAGGACTGTACATCTCTAAACAGAGTTAGGCCAGTTCTTACAAGGAAGAAAAAGTGCTGAACGGCATGGGTCTCAAGCTCAGTGAAGTTCTGAAAAATGTGACCAAAATAAAATGGCTATCTAGTGTTTCCCTCCATAAGCTACTTATTTACAAACAAAATCTCTGTAGCGCTTGGTAGAAGGAGAAAAGAAAACTACCTAAAAAGAACTAAAACTGCAGGATTTCTCCAAGAAATGTGTTGTTTTGAATGTGATGAGCAACTGAATGTCTAGTTGTCACAAGCATTGTTCAGTTAGAATATCAGTTCTAGAAATTAATCTATTTTCGTACGACTTAGATACATTACATACTCAGTTACTCGTAAACGCAAAAAGGAAGGGAACCAGGTATTTTTACGTAATTAAATGCAAACTGAGGATCGAAACTGTTGGAAAAGTGATCATCTTTCACCAAATACATTTTCCATCTTCTCCATACAAATCACTTCAAATTCTTATCCACCGTACCTCCTTGAATTTCGCCTGACTGAAATGACAAATGAGGCAGATCTCAGCGTCACATACTTCTTTTATCCTTTGAAATCTCTTCAATGGAGGTATTCCTAAGCCGTTTTCTCCCGTCTTCAAAACAGTGATGACCACTGGTAATTTCCTAGAGATGCCCGCAAAAAATAACTTTGTTGTTAGAGGTGGCACGTGTTCTCACTTAATTTTTTGATGCATTCCAAATTATGACAGTTGGGAATTGTTTACACAACTTTTTCAAATGGGCAAAGAAACACTTCAACCAAATCTTCTTCTTGAATGTTCGAGTAAGTGAGCTATTCGAGTAGTCTGATTTCGGAAGAAGCCAAATAGATGAACTGTTCAAGAGCGCCAGTTCATTCATAATTGGACAAAATTAGGTCCTCCTACGAGCCGTTTTAGGGATTGAGTCCTGGGTATTGATTGCAATTCTTCACATTCATATGCTTCGCAGTAGTGCTGTGAGTTCTACATATTATATTTGGTACCAATAAGTTCTATCTTTTTGTTGTGTAGATGTTTCCCATGTTGTCATGAGAATCGTTGCTTTTGCGCACGAATTGTGATGGATTTCTTGGGATACAAATATACAAGATTGTTTTCCTTATGGTACTGCTCCATAGCAGAGCAACTTCGGCAGGCCACTAATTAGCACCTCCGGAAGAGGCGCCCTGAGCATCTCTAGATGTGAAGATTTGCCATACTCGCAAATCCACGAGATGAGCCTACACTTATATCTACGGAAAAAGCCGTTCACTTCTCAGAAAATGCTAGGATTCTGAGCAAACATGAGCGAATCTGGAAATGTTCGAGGGAAATATCTTCTTTTTCATCTCTCTTATTATGTTTTTTTCTCTTTTCTTATCACTTTTAGCATGGAAACTTGCCGTTGCTCGAATTCTCCCATTTCATTTGCCTGTGCTGCGATCCAGTTCAATTATACAGATGCGAAACAGATGAGAACAGAAAAAAAGGATAAAAAACTGGATAAATAAACAGAAAATAGACGAAAACTATACGTCTGTTGAACTCGGGATGATAGTTGGAGATAAACGAGAGGAAAAGAGTGCGGGAAAGTGCACAGCGATTGCGCATAGTGGCAAGAAAAGCAGACTATGCGCACGATTTCTCAATTATCGTCGCGTTTGAAACAGACTATAAACACCTGATTTCTCCACAGATCAAAAGCTTGGAGCCTATGGACTGAGAACTGTACTCCAATAGGAGAGCACAACGTTTTCGTGAATATTACATGACAAAGATTCCCCATTTCTTCATAATCCGAACCTGTTCATAATTCAGTAGGACTATATGTGGAGAGGAAGGCACTGGACAAAAGGCTTCATTTTGGCCAGGTTTTTCAGAATTTCATTAGCTATTCATTTTGGCCCAACAAACTCTCACACACCTCTCCTTGAAAAAAAAAGTATTTGAAGCATTTCATGTATAGGGAGCGTCAATCGTTATTGCACACCTCGTTGTGGGGGCAGCGCCACATCCCATGTTAATTCGCGTTAACGGTAACGTTGATTCTGTAACGGTTAGAGAAAGCACTCACGGAAATTTCTGTGCTGGAGATTTCGCAGTATATCGGGGTTTTTAGTTCAAATACTGACGGTGCTTCTTGCGAGTCTAGAACGCAGACAAGTGCTCCGGGACAGCTCCCGCCACGAAACCGCTGATACGCATTCCGCTTCACCAACTGCGCTAAACCACATGCGTACATCCAGCCAATGGCGTTAGCTGGAGCGACGAAACCCTTTCGTCCAGATCGGCAGATTTGTACGCGGCAGTATACTTAATGTTGCAAATGTTCAGTGCAGGCTACATGGTAACGGACTCTCCTCAGAAATGAGAATTTCCGTGAGTGCTGCCTTTAAGATGATCTGTGTATGTACAGTGTGGGCAGAAATACGGTAACAAACAAGAGGGCGATCAGAAGATGATTCTCCTAGCAATTTGGAACGGCGTCACTTGATTTATGTTCACTAACTCCCAATTAGTATAACACAAGAAAACATCCAGAAACATCGTCCACCTGCTAAGAATCAGACCCCTGCCCACATTTAAGCCTGTATTCGTTGTGTTCAACTCACTGATGTGATCGTCGAGCCGCCGGCTATGCGGTGACTCCGTTCAGAAGTGAGAATTTCCGTGATGCTGCCTTTAACGCGCGTCCATGTGGGTAACAGGTTATGAAGTGGTGCCACCCCCCCCCCCCCCCTCTTCCCCCCAAAGTGAAGTTCGCAGTAACGATTGACGTCCATCGCACACCGCTGGAATCAGCGTGTCGAGAAGGTCCAGAATTTGCCATTGTCTCATACAGGGAAACGAAGTGGGACATTGCTTTCGACTTTCATTTTTTGCAGCTTCATCTGCTGATCACAAGGATGCGAGATATGTATTATACATTAATGAGGATTGCGAACTTACAACACAACAGGAATTTATCTAAGGAACACAAATCCGCTATGAGAGAGGCGCAGAAGAGGAGGTGCCGAGATGCGAACGAGGCAACAATGAGGAAGCAGCTTGTGGAGATCAGCCGCCACGTATTGCAGCTGCGCGATCGTGGCCAGCCAGACACGATCCACTGATAAGAGCTCGATACGAGTAAGCCCGTGTTCGAGCAGGTCGCCGGGAACGCGGGAGGTGGGCAGGATGCAGGAGCGATGGCCAGGCGCAAGCGCGATCGATCGACGCGCAGGCGCCCTTGGCTGCTGCTGCTCAGCCGCTCCGGGTGAGCAGTCGCAGCAGCGGATCGGCCTCTGCTCGACAGGTTCCGGGGCAGCCGGTGTGCGCAGCGTCGGATGGATGGCGCAGCGCAAGCAGCGCAGTCGTAGCTTGCGCCGTTGTTGAGCGCTAAATGCTGTTGTAGCCACGGATTGAAAATCGCCAGAGGTAATTTGCCTCTTTTGCTAAGAAACAACTGTATTTCAGGCGAATAGGTGAAATGAACCTCACACAGCCATGCAATCCATAAGATCCCGTCATACGAGACATTTACTACACCAATAGCTTTTCATTGAATCCTCCAAGGAGGATCTATAAATCACTGATGACCAGCGGCTCTCAGATGACGCCTGCCTTGTAGGGGGGGGGGATTCTTTTTTCAAAATTACCTCTCAGTTAGATTAGATAGAAAATGTATTTTAGTTTTAGCTCCCTGTTTGTCATAACGTCTGTGCCGAAATTTCCATTTTCCGTACTTCATTCTGAATTTTCCGGAATTTGGACAGGAAAACCTCCCATTTTTCTCCTGTCTCAATTTTCGAGACCCGAAACTTCTGGAAAAATGAGACAGAAGATAAATGGAAGCATCCCCTTAGATGCTCGAAAAAAGATCAATGCAACCAGGTATTCTCCAACATTAAAATTGTTTGTGATGTGGGTTTTCAGTTCTGCTACGTCTTCTGAATTCGAGAAGATGTCTTACAGAGCTGATATACTTATATACAATTCAAGAAAGAAAGTAGCTTTTGTGTTCTAATTCGACTTCTCTTCCAAATTGCAATAAATAGCGATGCTTGTATAACCACATCATTTTAGTTTGGATATGGATATTCTCAGACTTCCTTCAAGAAGTTTCCTTTTCTATGACTAGAATTCCGCAGTGGCGGGCGCAGAAAGTGGGCGGGGGGGGGCTTAGGAATTAAATTGGGTCTCCGCCGCTTTGGGGACCCAGATGGAAAATAAAATTAATAAAAATATTAATTATAGTGATAAATAATAGATAAAAATTATATTTAAAATAATAATAAAAATAAACAATTAAAAATAAAAAATTGTAATAAATAAGCAAATAAAAATAAAAAAATTTGTATTGTAAAGTAATTTCGAAAATTTGGCGCCCCTCCCCTGCGTCCACAACTGGAATTCCGATATCTGTGAAGATTTCCGGGTGAACAAATAATATACATAGAATGAGTACCGGTGGCAGACTTGGCTACGTACCAGCCGCGCTGAAATTCTCGTCCCGCTTGAGTGAGTTAGATGGGAAATTTCCCGTCGGGGACCCGAAAATTTGGAAAACTTCCCATCGAGCTCCCAAAAACATATGGAGCTCTAGAAAAATGAAACTCTGGCAAAAGATAGAGCTGATCGTCCTCTATGGATACTTCGAAAAGCACCGATTACGATGACTTACCGATTTGGAGTCAAAGAACTTCAGCACGAGGTCTAATTCACCCTACTTTTGAACTTTCTGACGGCCCTGCAGGCAAATTCTCGCATGTACAATCCATCGATCTCGCTATCCACGCTCCGCTCCACACTTGATTCTGAAGTGATTCCGACTTGTGCAAAAATCTATTGAAGATGCCGGGAATCGAACCTGTCGGGGTGCTGAAGCCGATTTTTCTCATACCCTGCCAACCAGTCGTGTTTTAACACGTTATGACGTGATCGTTCTTGCTAGCAAGAGCGGACCGTCATTTGTCATAATGTCATGAAACAATCATGAGTTTACATTAAATGGTCAAGCCACCCCTCTACTTACCCCGCCCCCACTTCTCCTATACGACCTCCCCCCTCTCTTTCCAACCTCCCACCCCATACGACACCCTCGTGGGAAATTCCCATTGGACGCTTGACCCTGGGTAACACCCATCCGATGAACTCATAGGAACAGTACGTAAATGCAAGCTTCAAGGAGCTTCTGAGCATGTCTGCGGAATATGTGAAACACAATAGTAATGTCTCCAAGCATACGAATTCACCTAATCCAACATTGATTCCCATGCCGTTACCTCATTTACCTTCATTAGATTGGTGCAAAAGAAAAGGCGCGTTTTTGTGTTGCCTATATCTTCTTTCCACAACTTCAAAGAACGATGTTCTCGACAGACGGTACAGCTTCTTTGACAAGCAGCGATCGACCTTTGCCTATTGTATCAGTAGGTCCCTGGCGCACCTCGTCAAGAACTCATGAAAATGATAAGCGAAGAACAACTAGATTTTCGTTCTTGGGTCGTCATGTTTGGCAATTTTTTTGTGAGGTAGAGGATTTGGGAATTGGGGAAGGAAATACAGCATTTCTTCTGGAGATTACGATGGCTTTTCAAGTGTTTCCTGTTTGTTTCTTAGCATAGTTACCAAAAATCAAACGACCTCTCGGAAGCAAATTTTGGCCAAAAGTTGAGGAGCAGGAAATGAGATTTTGATCATCACGAACACTTTTTCAGCTTTTTCGGAAAACCGCTCGCCTCTTTTTTTAAACAAATAGCAGCAATAGCTATTATTAGATGTGCTCTTTGCAAAAAGCAGCTTGAAGAAAATCATTCGCCTATAATCCTAGAAACAACGAGAAAAATGCTTTCAAAAGTACTCATCTACATTTCCCCAACAGCAAGGCCATTTCTGCAATGCCACAAGCAATGTAGGACAAGCATTTCTATATTAGCTGAGAATGCCAGCACTGACTTCATAGTATGTATGTGAGCTCCGGGCCAGAGCTCGTATATGGAGTAAGTTGCATGCTGATATCCTCAGCTATTCGTGGTATTGCAGAAAAATCCACAAGAATCAAAAAATCGAAAATGGGATTCTTGAGAACGTTCAATTGTTTCATAATCCCAACTTCAGTCAACAGCTCTCAAACATAGCGCACGAAAGAGTATGTAGTATACATCTAGTATGCAGTATAAGTATGTTAGTATGTATAATTATGTGCATAAGTATGTAGCATGCATTTGTATTACCTGGACGTCACACTAAGTTCGAACAACAAGAATGTGCTCGTTCTCCGTACGCTTTCTTTAAATTGTGGGACAGCACTGCCCAGTGGAGTGTCAGTCCAACTTTATTTCTGGACTTCTCCGTACTGTAATGTGAACGAGTTGCACAGCAGTCCATGAGCAGACAACTCAAAGATGGTTCACCAGAATACGTCATCAGTTGGTCACTGCATCAACAGATGGAACAATTTATTTCCCGTTATAGGTTTACGACACGCTCCGAGATCATAACAATAAATTCATTCAATGACTCCAGATCAAAAGATACTGCACTGCTGTTCACTTGTAAATGGATATGTAGATTGAGCAACAGGGTGGAAGTCGTCTAATTAGTGGAGATGTTCTGTTTCTGTGTGAGCGCCCAGTAAGCTCCCTTCGCCTGCATCAGTTCGTTGTGGGTTCCTAGAACGACGAAGATCATCTCAATATTTTCCCCAGACGTTCACATAAAATTGAGCTTGTTAGACATCAAGCTACGGCAAGATATGTGTGGGATGGTGACATATGTGCAAACAGCTGTACCTTTCTCAACGACCTTTCCAGCCTTAACAACCATTATGCAATTTGCGTTGACCACTGTAGAGAGGCGGTGAGCCACCACAATGCAGGTTCTTCCCTCAGACGCCTTGTCGAGGGCCTCTTGCACCAGCTGAACATACATCATCTCATGTCATCTACTCAATTTCGTCAGAAATGACAGTTACCTTCTCGCTCTCAGTGTCCAGGGCGCTAGTAGCCTCGTCAAGCAGTAGGATTTTTGGGTTTCTTATGAGCGCACGGGCGATGGCAATGCGCTGTTTCTGACCGCCGGACAACTGCGTTCCCTTCTCTCCCACTCTGGTGTCGTAACCCTGAACAATACTGCTGTAGCGTCAGCTTGATTTTGACGTCTCAGCTAGCGCCAACGTACATCTGGCAGTTCACTGATGAATTTGTGAATGTTGGCCTTCTGCGCCACCTCCACGATCGCAGCTTCGGTGACTGATCCTGGAGGAAGGCCATAAACAATGTTGTCCCTGATTGAGGTGTCGAACAGAATCGGTTCCTGGGAGACCAACGCGATGTGCGAGCGGAGATGGGTTGGATTCATCTCACGTAGGTCGTTACCATCGACGGCCTGGATAAATATGGATAGGCGCGGCAGATTTGAAAGTCACCACTAACTAAGGAGAACTTACCACAACACCGTCCAAAGGATCGTAAAGCCGTTCCAGGAGAGATATCACCGTCGATTTTCCACATCCGCTCGGGCCCACGAGGGCGAGTGTTTCCCCTGGTTTCACCTGCAGAGAAGTTAGATATGCTTGAGACAACATGTTTTGCTCTCGAAAGAATTATAGCGCTTAGATGGTGGCCGTGTATGCTCGGGACTCCCACCCAGTGTTCTTCCAAGACAACCCACCGACACATCGAGTCCTTGAAGAATGGGCACGTCTGGCCTTTCCGGGTACTTGAAGTAGACGTTGTTTAGTGTGACCGAACCACTGAGTTTCGGCTTCTTGCCACTGGTCGTCATTCCGTCGATTCTTGGCTCCTCCTGGAGCATGTTGAAGATGAGACCAGCCGCGAACGTCGCCTTGATATACTCAGGGAAGTAGGCGCTGGCAAATCCCATGCTTCCAGCGGTGAAAGAAATCGCGAACAGCACCCTGAACGACAAGATGAAGAGAGGAAGGGCAGGCCTGGGTGGGAAACTACCTGAGCACATTCATAGGTTGCAGCGTGCCTCTAATGATGAGCCATAGTCCAAAGCGGAAAGCTGATGCGTACAAGAAGTAGAAGATACTGCTCGCAAAGCCATATGAAATACCCTGCGAATGAGGAGCAATTAATTTTGAGCCTCCACATTAAAAAATAAGTTCGAATAAAGGTAACATACCTGCATCACCGCTCGTCGCCTGCTCGTCTTGTGTGGCCCGTCCAAATGGCGACAGAACTGGGCGTGCAGACGGTGTTCTAGGGTCAGCGCTTGCACGGTGCGAATGTTCTCGATGGCTTCCATGGCGATCTGCAATACACAATAATTGGCGTCTCAGAGGAATGTTGAGCAAAACGGTGACACTTCAGCTATGAGCTCACCTTTCCACTGTTCTCCATTTCCTTTGCATCAGCCGTTGCTCTTCCAGACATAAATTTCATCTGGATTGCTTGTCCAACACCGGCCAGTGGGAAGATAGCGATGGTCTGGGTTATGGTAGCGATTCATAGAGAGACAATAACGTAACATATTGGTAAAAATAGTGATTTTTTATTTTATGTACTATAAGGAGGAATTTGTGGAAGATGTGGATCTCATGACCAGGGCAAGCAGTAACTGCCAACACCGCAAGCCCGTCAGTGGAAAAGATCGAAGCTCCGTATACCAACTACTCATGATATCAACTTACACCTATCTTTCGTGAACACACTAGTCACTTTTGATTCTAAGAAAATGAATGGAAAGGCCCTTAACAGAAACTTATGCTTACCACTCCAACGAATATGATTTTTTTGAGATTTTTTTTTCATGGAAATAATCTCCAGTAGCTACTGATCGGAATGATATACGTGGTTCTACGCAAAACCGCCGAAAATCGTTTCTTTGAGCGCCAGTTTTCAGGGGTCTTGTGGGCGGAACCCAGTGGGATGCATGAGATGACAAGGTTTCCGCATCAGGTATTCCCTTGCCAAACATGAAGAGCAGTTCTTATCCTGCCAGGGGGCGGATGAGTGACCCTCACAGTGAGTACGCATTTCCTCACAAAGGCCGGGTGCTTCTGGGAGTAAATTATTCAAGAACCGCCTTAACCCTTCCCAGGCTCCACCCACAGACTCCCCAAGAACTGTTGCTCGAAAAAGGATTTTTTGGCAGTTTTCACAGAATTTTCGCAGTTCTGCACGAATCCCATTCTGAGAAGCAGCTCCTGGAAACTGTTTCCCAGTATAAATCTCAAGAAGGACTTCATGGTGGGACGGTGCCTCTAATGGAGGACTGCAGACACAATGAGCAAATCAAAACTCGTTTTTATCATTGTTCCAGAAAAAAAGGTCTTAGCCTCCCAACCGGGAGATAGGATTTCCGCATAAAAGTTGATATCCATGAAAACCGAAAGGTTCCCTTTCACCCGGCCATAGGAATGAAGACCCTTTTCGTATCAGTGAAACGCTTCGATTATTTTCCGTAATTTCTAATGATATTGCAAAAACAGTGCCTGTTCAACTCCCCCATACTTTACGTATTTCCGAAATCTCCGCGTTATCCGAGCATACACCTTTGAACTGCAGTCTTTCTTCGTTGTGGCTGTTTATGAGCAGTTGTTCCTTCCTCATGGGGAGCCAAAAGATTATTGCCTGGGAGCTACACCCCCTCTCAACACCCACATGTCCATGAATACGATTACAGATTTTCGTTACCAGTGGATTAATGTATCTCCTATTACAAGATGCGGATTTTTAAGTTCAAAGATGGAAATGCATCCCTCACCAGAAGAGCCATTTGCCATCCGAAATAGAACGCGATTCCGATACCGCAACACACCGACACTACTGAATTGAAAACTGATCCCAGCCGGAAGTCGATTGCCTGAAGTGCTGCCATAAATGAACGTCAACTACTGAAGGCAATGGCAGGTCGCACCGATTTGATGTTGGGAGCGTCGGTGGCGAGTCGAGTGGTGATCTTGCCAGGCGAATGGCGGGGCATGTCGAAGTAGGTGGCGTCCATCCGCATCACGTTGTGAAAGACCTTCGAACGCAGGCGCATCGTCAACCGCTCGGCCGACATTCCAAAGAAGAAGCACTGCAAGAGCACCGAATTCGCGGAAGATGTCAAGACAGCACCAAAAAAGGATCACCTGGACGATCATGGTGATGGCTTCAACTCCGCCCAGAACGAGGAACATGAGCGCCCAGAAGTGGCCCTCGCTCTTCAGCGATGGATCACCGGGTGGCTTGGAGAACACCTTTAATAGTCGGCTTATAAATGTGATGTTGACAAACAAATGGGAGAAGTGGCGTACATCAATGATCTGAGAGAAGAACAAGGAAAACGCCGGAAAGACGCAGCCCTGCACCACTGATGAGCAAACGGCAAGAGCTAGGAATGGCCATTCAGGTCGAGCATATCGAAGGATCTTGAAGAGGTTGGCCTTCACTGCTCCTTCCTCGGCCAGCTCTGAAATAGTGACATGAGATGGCAACTGCTGTTCACCTCTCCTTGAACAGAAAGACCTTTCTTGAGCCGCTCCAAGTCTTTTTCTGCCTTCTTCGGGTCGTTTTGATCGATTGCTTCTGGCACTTCATCAGAGTGAGACAGTTGAGATTTCAAACGCTGAAAAAATATCGTAGACAATTATATAAAAAATTAGCAGCATACGTAAATTACGAAATAAAGACAATACAATTAGAACACCTTAAGTTCCCGAGAGTGTAGCGATGACGTACTGGACTTGCGAGATGAAGTGGATCCTCCGCGTTTCAGATCATCTCCGGATTCTGAAAATGGCTATGAAAGTGCGGAGGTAGGACGCGACTAGCTGTCCACGATTTCTGTTTTAGCTATATAGTCACTAGTATAGTAAGAAAATACGGTAAGGAAGGAGATAGAAAAGAACTATGGTGAAGAACTGCCATTTACATGGAATCAAATCATGGAGTGACTAAATTGTGCACATACACCTACTTGATTCCTACCTGGATCCCGTACTTCAATGTACTGATATAGAAACGAATAAATAAATATTCGCCTTCGAACAATATTTGAATATTCAAAAAAGAGAGAGCCTACCAACCTTACTACATATCACTCTTCCATACAGTACAGTTTCCTTTTTCTTTGAAACAATTGAATTCTTGACTTGTTCGAAACGGAATATTTATTCTAGTTTATATTTTAATGGGTTATTCCATCCTGAGTACATAGGATATTCTTCTTCACATCATACTCTTGCCAGATTGAATTTAAGGTCATCCTTATAATTTCGGGAACATGCCCAACTTCTCCTTGATCCGGTTCATGAAGGATGCGAGCTGGAGAGAGAATAGAGGAGAAGATGTGCAGTTCACAGCAAGGAATAGGACAGAAATTCGAAACTAGCCGTTTAGCAGAGAAATTGCAATTTTAAGAACAAGTTCTCAGTGTAAAAGATGGCAGGACCTTTCAGTTCACTCACTTAGTTGTATCATCGTAGAATTTCACAAAAAAAAAACTTTAAAAGAGACATATGAAACAAGCACCGTCAACTTATTCACTTCTTTCGTTCCACTTCCGATATTTTTCAAGAATCAATGTATTTATGACACTCTCGCGGTTTTTTTTTTTTCGCGTACAAAAGAGTTACTGCTTATGCATGGTTGAGCCACTAGTGTTCGTTCACAGCGTTTTACTACCTCCTATGTTTCTTATGGAATGCTTTGAGCGCACGAAAATGGACAACTTAACCAGTGACCAACTGAATTAATGAAAATGGAGGCCATGAATTATGCAACCCACTGTCTTCCACGTCGGCGAAGACTTGCGCGTTCACCAGCTCGTAGTAAAGTCCTTTCCGAGCAATCAGTTCGTCGTGGGTGCCCACTTCGACTACCTAAACAGGCACAGCGCAATTTTTATCTAACACATACGCAGCTGGCGAATGCACGAACCTCGCCGTCCTTCATGGCGACGATTTTATCGGCATTACGGATCGTTGATAGCCGATGGGCGATCACGATCGTGGTTCGTCCCTTTGAAGCCTGAAGTGTTCGAATAGCAGTCCTGCCCTAGAAGGGCACCAAATAGGACCTACGTTCTCGAGCGCTTGCTGCACAACGTGCTCGCTTTCTGCGTCCAGAGCACTGGTGGCCTCGTCGAGGAGGAGAACCTTGGGGTCTCTCACAAGTGCACGGGCTATGGCAATGCGTTGCTTCTGGCCGCCAGACATCTGCGTTCCACGATCTCCAACGTTCGTTTTGATCCCCTAGAATTCTTGAGAGGTTCAAACAAAAGGCCAATCTAATACCAGAGCTAAATACTAACATCTGGGAAGCTTTGTACGAAATTGTAGGCGTTCGCTTTGCGAAGAGCCGCAGTAATTTCTCCTTCTGTGACGTTCTCGCGTCCATAGCGGATGTTCTGAAGGTAGGTCGTCATTATGAATCTAGTACAGAAAGTCACGAAAGCTTCGGAATTATGTAGCAGAAAAGTTAGTGTCACAGACAATCATGGCGTGTCCACCAGTAATGGACACAGTATTTCAAAATTGCTTTACTACCAGTTCACGAATTTTTTTTGTTGGCCACGCACCTTTCCAACGTTTTAATACGAATGATGTGATGTAACCCTGTAGAGGAAAACCGAGTGATCTCAATACTCTAAGCTCCAATGGCTTGCGATTCGTGGAATGATATCCAAACAAACCAACGCTGCTTTGAGTGATTGGTCATCGTACAGTTTATGCTAAGAGACGAGGACCGAAATTTCGGTTGGTAGCCTGGTTTCGCGTGGTTTCTCGTTCACAAATCCTAACCCCTCCTATTGTGGGATGAGTGAAAGCACCTGCTCAATGGTTGTGTTGAACAGCATCGGCTCCTGTGAGACCACACCGATGTAGTTTCGGAGGAACTCGATGTTGATCTTGTCTATCTCGACGCCGTCGATGGTGATCTGGAATTATGCTTGAAAGCGTAAGAAAAGCGAATGAAGAATGTTGGCGAAAATGCCTCGACAAACCTTGCCATCTAGTGGATTGTAGTACCTAAGCAAGAGCTGAATAATGGTACTCTTTCCGCAACCACTCGATCCGACCAGAGCGACGGTTTCGCCTGGATTCGCTTCAAACGAAACGCCCTTAATGGATAAACATTCTTAGGTTCCCCCATGCCCAGTTGAGAACTGCGTCCACTCAAAATCCAGGTTCTTTACTGCCATACATATGGAGTAGACGTAAGGGTGTGCGTACATTCTTTGTTTTATATGAGGAAAAAAGGACATATGTTGTAAGGTGACCACTCTTCTACCGTTTAACACTGGTACGAGCTAGTTGGGTTAGGGCCCTTAGAGGGGTTTCCTTTGCAGGTTTAGAAAAATTTATTGACACCTCTACTCAAGAAGCGAACCTTCTGATCTGACTACTGATTCCATTACATGTATGAAAATTAAAGACGACACCGAGAGTATAAATGTAGGTTAGAGGGTGGTGAGCGGAGGTAACACCAAGAAACAGAAAGTCCAGTAATCACACTATTAATGGCTAGTCTTTTTCAAAAGCTTTTCAAAGAGATAGGAGTACTAGAGGACGGGAATGACGAGAAAACTGATTTTCAACGGAATATTTGGGAAGGGGAACTGTAGGGTCTGGAAGAAAAAAGGCTACGGAAAATGCAGTATGCTTGAAAAGCATCAATCATAGTGCTAGCAGTAAAATACCCCTAGGGAAGAACATCTTGGAGATGTTAGAAATTGAAAGTCGGAAATTAGAATGTGCCAAGGAGAGGAAACGATACAGTCACTTCCGAGTATAAGAGAAAACTCAGCTTCACATTCAGCTGGCAAAAATATTCAACTGTAACTGTGGTAGATGGTGGCTAGAGTGATGTTCACGTTATTAGAATGATTTGGAAGTGCTAGCGGATAAGATAACCGAGTGTATAAAAATACCCGGATGAGAGAGTAGGATTCATTCATTCCTAACTATGCCTTTGTGTACACATGTCAATAAACCTTCAACCCGACTGTGCCGTGTAAGAACCCAATCAACTTAACTAAATTAATCGGTTCTCATTTGGGTTTAGGTAAGGTATGTATAAACAAATAGTTGAGAATGGCAAAGCTGTGGAAGTCGTTTGCTGATTACAGATGCCCTTCTTAAAAGCAAATTCCCAAGAAATAAGTAGTATGTATCCATAGATGCGAACTATGAAAACACGACTATAAATGTATCTTAGCAGGCATTGAGCAAATGAGATGTCGACGACGACAAAAAAGCCAGAAAAAACCACAAAGATTAGTGGGACATTGATGACAAAGGGTATAGAGGAAGCGAAAACTTGTACGAGCGTGAGATGGAAACGCAAGAAGAACAAGGAGATGTGCTTCATTACCTGAAGGATTGGCACGTCAGGTCGCGTTGGATAAGTGAATTTCAGATTCGATATGGAAATTTTTCCCTTGAGGTTCGTTGGCCTGACACCTTCAGTGGAATACGCGTCGATCTCAGGTTCCTAAACACCAAACTGGTCATTAGCTTTCACAGTATCACCCAATCTCAGCATACTCACTCTATCAATGATCTGATACAAAGATCCGGCAGCACCCATTGCAGTACCTAGAACGGCAAACTGAGGACCGGCCTGACCCAGGGCCATTGATCCCATCATTACGGAGAAGAACACCTGAACAGTCGTGCAACGGGAAGACTTTTCAATTTTGAGCGAATTTTTTCGCCTTTTCTCAATCATTTGGAATAACGTGAGGCGTGGTTTTCATTCGACTCACTTCAGAGGAGTTAGTTACAGAGTCTTTTTTAAGCTATGAAATTGACGAGAAACAAAACTATGGGCTTTTCGTATTTTATTATTTTTTTTCTTCTATAAAATGGCAACTAACCGTCATCACAGTTCCTCCGTTCATCTGATTTTTGAAAACGAAATCTGTTCCGACCCAGAAGGCAAGGCAGTACGAGGAGAACATAATGAGAAAGGTAAGAGCGAGACCGAGGCCAATGTAGAACGACTTCTTAATGCCGGTCGACCTGCCGTCCGCCAACGCTTTGTCGTACCTGTTCAATCGCAGATAAAGGGAGAGAATGAGGAGAAAGAAAAAGAAGAGATCGCCTGGAGTCATACCGTTGACACTCGAAGGGCTGCCCATTGAAGGCGATGACAGTCCTCATTGAGGTGAGCACCTCCTCGGCAATTCCTCCAGCAACAGCGTACTTCTTCGCTTCCCTCGTGGCGGCAGTTGCCATCAGCTGAAAAAAGGAGATGAAGTGCTGAAAAACAACGAAATGGAGACAGAACCTTGGCGATGAACGCTCCGCAGATGATCATGAACGGGGCGAGCGACATCATGATCAGAGTCAGCTTCCAGTCGTACGAAAATGCGACCACGAACCCGCCAAAGAACTGGGCCACGAATTGGATCATGAGCCCGAGCTTGTCTCCCGTTCCCTCTTTGACTCGCTCCAAGTTGCTGAACACGGACAAATGGATGAGAAGTGAGGGTGAAGGAGGCACGAGGTGACTTACTCGAACAGCTTGGTGGCCAGTGTCCCTGAGTGGTTCTTGTCGAACCAGGTGATATCCTGCCTGAGGATTGCTTTGAAAAATTCACGCCGCAGCTGGTTTACCAGGTTCTCACACACTGTCAAGAAGCACATCGCCTGAAACCAGCACGTAACCACTTCAGAACTGTTGTTCTAAGAAAGTGCCATTTTTCATGAAAAAAAGAACATTGAAAATATTAAATATGCTGAATGCAAAGTTATATGTATATCTCCTTCCGACCTAAGAATATAAACTGAAACTACCCCACACTAGGAATTTTGATCGAATCGAATAAACTTCGATTTTTCGAATCTTTGGAAAATCGATGGTCTAGAAGAACCGAGGGTTCCTGAGAATTCGAAAGCCCCACTATACGAAGATTTGATAGTTCTATAATATTCGGGAATTTGATGGTTCCGCAATACTCGAAAATTCGAAGGTCTAGGATAATTCGAAAATGGTCGAAAGTCTAATATATTGCGCCTCGCAACTGAGCTCTCATTCAGGTCCCACTTTATGGCCAAAGAGATGTACCATCTTGTTGTCTTATTAATAAAAAGAGATTAATTTGAATATTATTCAATCTGTAATTTAAACAATAATTTAAATTCAGTCTTACTCAAAAATCATCCTATTGTATTTCATTGCATCCATTTTTTTATTGTACCACCTTTATTCAGTTTTTTTCAAAAATCATCGTCCGTACTTGTCCGTACACACCAGCCACAAATTTCTTAGCATGATGACCGCGGAGAAGCCGTGCGAAAAGCAACTCAGACAATTTTTCGGAAGGACCGCAGCAGAAAACGGGAAGAACCGACAGGTGACCTGCGGTCAACAGCACAAACTTCCAATTCTAAGCAACTGATTATGAGGTTTTCAGAAACCGCAAATGAAACCTGCTACCTGAACAGTTCCATGCCTGTTGTCGTTGGGAAGTATTCCTCACTGCCTCCCGTCGTACTTTCATGGTAAAAGGATTTTTTTACCAAATGGAATGTGTTCGAATAAATATTCGGGGCTCATTGGTTTGAAGAAGTTCGAAAGCCCAATTATTCGGAAACTCAGGGTTCCCAAGAATTGGAAATTCGAATATTCGAAAAATACTTGTAGAACTTTACACAGCATACCAATCCCAATGATGTCACATGACATTCCCAGAACGGCGAACGTCCCTTTAGAAACCCTAATGAGAATAATGGGCCGTACCCTTGGTCCACGTAAAAGTCTCTTTCGAAAACACAAAATGCGAGGTGAACAAGGATTACGAAGTGGTAAAACTCGTTTTCCTCTTGGACATGTGGCGCAGGAAAGTATTCCTACAACTCCTCCTAGTGACCACTGCGTTGTTGCGAGTTTCTTGTCACAATGACAAAGAAGTGACGTCACAGAATAGCGCAGTTACCGTAGATGGTGGGTAACACTCATAGCAGTAGAGAGAACGGATGTAGGATTTAAATCAAATCTATATTGAGTATCGCGCAGTTCGTGCTAAACGCGTGCGTCAGTCGCGCGTCAGACGCATACATCCATTTCTGATTGACATAGTTTTTTTTTGGCGTGGTGGTAAGTATGTACATACAGTAGACGTCAATGGCGTTGGCCCATCTGCGGCCTTGAGAAGGACGTCACGCAACCGCGCGTAACCGTAACCTATGTATTCTGCTGCTTTTATGCATTTCCTGGCAATTTTTCTACCCGATTTTAAGGACTTTCAAGCAAATCGGGAAGAAAAGATCCTAGAAATAGCATTCCGGCGGCGACGACACCGATCCCGGCACGCCTTTTCGTGGCAGAGCGCGTAAGTGAGCTGGGATGGTCGATGTTTACAGATGACAATACTGGTAACGCAGCAGACGAAAAACGTGGTTGGGGGGAGGGGCGTGCGTGAAGGTGGAGGTCCCACCAGTTTGGCAACCCGGGTGAAAAATAAAAATAGCAAAGGTATAAATCTTGACATCAAACCAGTTATAAATATTTTAAACACGATAAAAATAAATTAGTAAAAGTAAGCTAATACGAGGTCTTTAAATATTTTACGGAGAAGTTCCAAAACTTTTTGTCCCATACTCGGGGGTGGGGACCTAAGTAGTTAGGATGTGCTTAAGTTCCCCAATAATTTACAAAAAGAAGTAAATTCTCAGGTGTTTGGAACAACCGCATGGATGTTCGTTTCATCTACCAACACCTTCGCTCGGCAGGTGACACAACACAAAGCGGCTTAGGACTCTTCGAAGAATAATGCGGCAAAGAATTGCTCGCTCAGGTATAAACACTACCTGAATTGTCGCCGCCGCGAATATACCGCAACCTAAGTACACGTATTTCAAGCAGTTCTGAATAACGTCGTGTTCGAATTGATGCACGGCTGAAAATAATGCAATTCGAGTGGGTTCACGAACAGGGGCTGCATGCATGGTTGAAATTACCCAGGGTAAACGTGTTAACACACCCCAAATTGATTAGCATGGGCATTAACACGCCTACACTGGGTGATTCATCCAGACAAAGCGTTTGTATAGCGCAAACACTGTGGTAACTTACTCGTGGAGTTGCCGTTAACGTCCATGAAGTTTTGGGAAATGTCACCCTGTAATATGCTAGAATACATCTGTTAATGTCTCCAGACAACCTTAAACAGGCGGTGAATTTCGACCCCTTCACCTACCATGATTATCGACATCATCGGCAAACCGATACCCGTTCCGATGGCCACCAAGGAGCCAATGAGCAGCAGCACCTTGTCGAACGCCGAGGCATAGCGGAACTGAAATTAGTGGACGCCTCAACCGTATGCTGTAGCCATTCACAAACTAAGGTGCCCCCCCCCCCCAAGACAAAAAAAAAATGAATGTCAACTGCATCTTCCCACTTCAGGATTTTCATGAAGTAATTTGAAACTCTCTGCCCCATACGCGGGGATGGGAACCTATGGGATTTTGCTTAATTCTTTTGTCCCAAAATGACTATCGCAAGAAAGCTACTATGACGCTCCAGATATCCTAGGACTGCTTTGGTCAAAAATTGAAAGCATTATACACGAAGCTTTGGACGAAAGTGCAGATGAAAGGAGGAAGGATTCTCTTCGAAGGCTTGCACATTCCCCTTTCCTCATCTCAAAATGAACTTTGCAGTCTTAAGACGCGTTGCTGAGTGCACAGTGCTTTTTAATAGCGCTATGACTTATTAGTTTAATACCAGTATCGTGACAGTCTCATGGTATGCTAGTCGCGGCCCGTAAATGGCAATTCATTCTGAGCACGCATCAATACTGCATTTCTATGAGGTTGGCTGTTTGGAAGTTCTTGCGAGAAACATTTTTTTGGAATTTTGGAAACCACGACAACATAGCACCTTAAACAGAAACGTATCTACCACTAGTTTACTGGTAATTCGCCGTCTTCCGTACATGCAGTGAGAGACCTCTTAAAAGACGTCGCTGCGCCGTGAGTGGAAACAGCGGCTTACTCGGATTTTGGTTCCGATGCAGTTCAAATTTTTCACAGACGGAAACAAGTAGGAGCCTGATTCAGCTGTCCGTGTTGGTCAATTTGGAATCCTCTTCGAGCACTACTCCACTTCAGCCGCCCCAAATGTTTCAATTTTTTAAACTGGTGTGAATACCGATTTTCGTCCAGGTAGTTTCAGTGGTGGTCCCAAATATCGTACCGTTCTGTACCAGCACACCATTTCTGCATGTTACTACAGCTGTGCCTTCAGTAAGCTGACTCACAGAATTCTCACAAATTTTTCGCAGATTTACAGCAAACTAGATAATCCCTTCGAATTTCCAGGGAAACACTATGTAATCAAGTTGTAGGATCGCTAAGATGGAATAGTTCCTTCGCATATGGATTAGTTACGCAAGAGCGAACTTCACATACAGGGGTTATTTGAGGTGCTGAACAGGAATACAGTATTCATTTTGTACCGTAACCCCATCCTTGCAGTTACGGTGCGGTTACTGTAGGTACTGCACCGAATTCGCTCAAACTTTGCGCAAGGGGGTCATTTGAGGTGCTAAACACGAATATCGTATCCATTCTATAACGTAGCTCCATTTTTGTAGGGTTAAGGTAGGATTTGCTGAAAAAATTGGACAATCATTGACGATTTCGGCAGGAAAATGACAGATTCATGCGAATTGATGCTCATAATCGTAATCAGTGCCTGAAATTACTCCCCTCTGCAAAATTTGAGAGGATTTCGTAAGATACGGTAGGTGCTCTATACCTGCCGTAACCCTGGGTTACAGTACAAAATGAATACGATGTTCGCGTTCAGCACCTCAAATAACCCCGTAAACAAAATTTCGACGAGAAAAATCTTTGAGAACTTTGGGGCCCCTAATGTGGAATGATGCCAGGCTTTCGACTGAGAATTTGATCTATTGGAATGGATCAGCTCGCGTACGTACTGCGACACGATGTTTACTCCGAGGTGAATGCCCTGTAAAGAGCCGCCGCCCTTCACTGGTTTGATTCACTCCTGATCTTTGGTGCGAAGCCCCAGCCTCCGCCGGGCATCTGCTTGTTTCGCGGCGCTGATCTTTGTTCTATGCTCGGTTACGCAATCGCGGTGTTGTGAAACCCCTTGCAGCTCCTAATTGCGAAACAAGCGACAGCCCGCAGAGGAGTGCACGTGCGTGCGAACAGTTCAGTGAACAGTTTGTGAGTGACATGCGTTATCATTTGGTGCTTCGGAGGCGCTCATTATGAATGTTCTCAAGAAACGAAGAAAAACACGAACCAGTTGGATTATCGTCGCCTTTGGCACCTCTTCTTTCCTGAAAATTAGGGATTAGTAGCTTCCAAGACGATCTCCTTCTTGATACATTTTAATGTAAATCTCAAGTTGTTGGAATTGAAGAACATGCTCAAGCCTTTTGAGTCATACGCACACATTCGCGCATTTGCTAATCCAATCAATTCCAGAGCTGCTCCATTATTGAGGCCAAAGAATGCAGTTTTTCTAGTGAATGATCGGTAATAGGTTTTTTAGGCTAAGCGCGAAATTCACATCCACTTTTCGCTGTGATGACGCTCCTATACGGTCACCTAAGACAGTGCTGTAAAACTATATTTTTCAGAACCTCTTCCAAGGAACTTGGGAATAGGAGGAAGAGGGTGTAGGGGTTCCCCACTAGCTATCCCATTAATTTACGCTAAAGAGTGGAGAGAAGAAAGTGATCTGTGGAGTTAAGCACGAATTCCAACATGACTTTTGAAGCTAATGCAACACTAGCACTGATTTAGAAATCTGTCACCAAGTTTCTGCAGTGTAGTTACCGTGACCACACAGAAATAGGGTTAAACTCTGAAATGGATCCCAAATTTGTGATCAGGATACCAAACAACCCTCGAATTCTATGTGCTAGATGTTCTAGACGAATCAACACCTCACGGTCCATCAGGGCCGGATGCAGGAGTTGCCAGCCAGGGGAGGCGTGGGAAAAGTGGCAACTACGCCATTTCGTGAGCCCCGATGAAATAATGACATTGCTAAAAATGTTAGTTCTGATACCAAATCAGATAATTAATAACAAGTACTATAAAAAATAATAGTTGAAAACAAACAATAAAAACAAGCTCCTGCAGTATTTTCATATATTTCATAAAGTAATTCTATTAATTTTAATTTTTCAAAAATTCGGCGACCCATCCTCGGTGGAGGCGCCCCCTCCAGTGCGTCCGCCTCTGCAGTCCCGTAGTCCTTTGTTAGCATAGCAGAAAGGGTTCATAAATTGAAAGCCCAAGGTTCACCTTTTCGCTGAGTGCAGCAGCTTCTCGTCTGCAGAGCCGTCGCCTCGCCTCCTCCGCAGGAATGACCTCATGGCCGGATATCGACAGCCGAACAGCGCCTCAAGCAGACGAACGCAGGATAGGCTCTTGCGCTGGGAGGGCGTGATGACTAACGCTTTCGAAATGTGGCGCGAACTTGTTTGCGCAATGCCGTGACCGCCCCGGGTTGCTGGGCGACTGCGTAACTCTCCCGTATAAGTAATGAGGATTTTACCCCCCCCCCCCCCGAGCCGGCACCCGGTTCTGATTTCTACCCAGCCGATCAGTTTCTGTTCTGCTTCTAAAAACAATATCGCGCCAACGCGTGCTTATCATTATTGGCGGCGTGTTTAACGAGCGATAGCTGCCGGAGATAGATGGCAATGTTTCTGTAGATTTTTCGCAGCAGATTATAAATCTACAAGAAGAGGTGATCCTGGATAGCGAGGATGGCAAAAAAGGTGCTCTTACAAGGTTCTTGCAGGAGAAGTACACGAGGCTCACCCCGGAGTTCGAGACGAGACTTCTATGTTTGAAAGCATTGTCTACATATGATGGTGTTGATATATGTCCGCCGTTTTTGTCCAACCGATCCTGAGAAGCTCAGGACAGCACGTCAAAGATCTTATTGCACCACTTCGGTAGGCAAATAGTCGGATGTGGAACGTGGCGGGCCATTCAAAAGATGCTCGAGGGTCTGAATCCCGTCTTTGTCTTCCATTTTGCAATTGGTTCGTACTTCGTGCGGCACTACCCATATCTGATGGGTTCTAATCTTCAGAAATATTTCAGAAAAAGTCAAAGACATCTGAAAATATTGCAAAATAATAGGATTCAATTCATTGAACTATGTTTTAGCAGTTATTCTTCATGCCTATTCTTTTTGCCCAACGGTCCTGAGAAGCTCAAGAGAGTGCGTGAGCTCTCTCTTGAGCTTCTCAGGACCGTTGGGCAAAAAGTATAGGCATACATGAACATCATCTTAGACAATGCTTCTGAAAATAGATGTCTCGTTTCGATCTCTCGGGTTAACCTATGGCATTTCCTTTATTAGGAACTCATCTGCATGATTATACAGAAACTGATCATACTACTGTCTCACTTAGATGCAGTGTTCCCCTGAAACTCTAATGCTCTAATGTTTGTGCGAAAACAGCTCTTGAAAATAACGAATTAACAATGCAAGTTTTTTGTGTATCTAACAGTGCACGGTCGTTTATGTTTATCTATCCGATGTATCACGTCTAGGAGTTCTTTATCGTCCTCGAGGACGATGAAGACGGATAGGATCGCTATTTCGGCACTCTGTTACTCGCAGCTCATTTTTGGCTCCCTATCTGTCTACACACTTACCAGTGGCGGACGCAAAAAAAGGCGCACCCAGGGGGAGGGTTGTGGTGTGGGAGCAGAAACATAGTCTTCCCCTCCTTATGGATCAAGATGTTTGGAATTTCCGTTTTTAACCGAGCGTTCATTCTGCGGTCTAGCAGATTTCATGCTTCGCCCACTTTTCCACGAACTGAAGAGGGTGAAGAGGCCGAAACGTAGGCCCAATCATAGGCACGATGACCTGAGACGCGTCGCAACCCATTTTCAGTTACGCTTACGCCCGCGACGGGAACCTTCACCCACGACGAAGACGATAAGTTGGATCAGGGACGCAACCTTGGATCGTAAAAGGGTGCAGAAAGTCGCACATTTTGTTCGGGAAATGGAGAAATACATGGGACGCGCAGT
The DNA here is from genome assembly GCA_037903475.1 of Ancylostoma caninum. Lineage (NCBI taxonomy): Eukaryota > Metazoa > Nematoda > Chromadorea > Rhabditida > Ancylostomatidae > Ancylostoma > Ancylostoma caninum. The sequence goes on from JBAJFG010000174.1 coordinate 467,988, forward strand.
TGTGGATTAAATTCTGCGCACAAAACAGCGTTAGGGAGCATGAAGCTCAGAAATCGTCGGCGAATACGGGTTGAGAAAAATTGTTGAGATTATAGGCTTGAAATTGGCTGAAATCTGCGCTTTGGCCTGAAATATCACCTTTAACTCAAAAAAGTAAGTGTTGCACAGTTGTCAAATGGAATAACAGTGCAACGTTACAACAGATGGTATTGGAGTGACAGAAATGCGGCCAGGAATAACTGAGAAATTTTCTGAAACATAGAAACAGTGATAACTTCTTTATTTAGGAGAGTCGAAAGTTGCGCAGTTGTCAGGTGAACTCAGAATGAAATTCTGAGCAGAATGATATATAACACATGGTTGTTCCATTCACTCCCGAGAAGAATCCAGGGTGAGACAGATGCCCCGTCCGTATCATCCTCGCGTCGGGCACCCTCTCATTCTGCGTGCTCTCACGCTAACCCCCCCCCCACCTTGAGCCACACGGGGCATCCCTCAGGCGGACTTTTTCAGTCCAGCATGAAAGGAAGTACCAAGTATTATATACCATTCTACTCGAAATCTCACGGGCTTGGCAGCTGACAACTGCGCAACATCTGATTTTTTGAACTGAAGTAGATATTCGGCGGAAAATCGTTTTCAAACATGACCTGTTTTCTAGGCCAGTTAAAGACAAAGGCACAAAGGCAAGGGCTTTTATGACCGCTGTATGCGCAAGGATGTCAGCATTCCGGTAGACAACTGCGCAACTCCCCATTTCTGAAATTTGCAGAGAAATTTTAAAGGACGCAAATCCACCGTCTATATTTAAAAAAAAATTGATTACATCATGAATTCATGGTAAAAACTGTCGTTCTTCGTGTCATTTTGTAGAGAATTTTATGAGGAAGATTACTGACAACTGCGCAACACACAGTTCTATAAGATTATCAAAATATTCAGCAAAAATCAAACTAGGACACCATCAGTGTTGGGCTGAGCGTGGGTCCCGGCACGAAAGGAGGGCACCGGTGCAAATCTGTAACGTGTCAGCTGTCCGACATTGTAAAGTGAAATTGTCGAGACTGTGAGCATAATCAACGTTTCGGCTTTGAACGTTGATCCTTTGTCCCTTCTTGAGCAGTACTAGAACTACATATTTTGGTGCAAACAAACCATCTTCATAGAAAGGACCTTTACTATCTTGTACTCTGTAAATTTCACTCTTTTGACATTTTCCAACTTCATCGAAGAGGTTTGGAAACAACCTTCACTTTTTTTACCCCTGTCTCACTACCGTACCTATCGGCCCAATAGATTCTTCTACCAATCTTGGTCAAGTCTGATACGAATTCGCCATGGTATTGCAAGCGCAAGGCCAGAAAAAAGTGGAAGTCGAATTTCGGCCTTATTTTTGAAAATTTTGGCAACCGATTCTCGAGGAGGGGAGAGATGGAGGGGTCATCAAAGGCTTTGTTATGCGAGGGGCGTTAGCATAGGCTAAGGTTCTCATCACGATCACTACATAGTTGGTTGAAAATTTCCCAGCAAGTTCTTTGCTTTCACGAGCTAGGAATTCATGAATGCATGACCAAGCGAAACCATTCTTGCAAACCAAGTTTCTGGACCTCCTAATATTACGTAATCTATAGGATAAGTAATTACGTCAACCATTGTTGGTTTGTGCTGTCAATATTTCATGAACCCCAGCGCCGGAGAGTTCGTTTACCCACATGAGGGCAATGGGATAAAGTAGTGAAACTTCTGGAGAATGCTCCAGACTTGATACAAAATTTCACCGATTCACCTGGTAATACCTTCATTTCGTGCGAGAAAAAAACAACTCACTGCTCTTCTTTTTTGTCGACCTCAGTTATGTCAGCTTTCTCTTTCCTTTTGAAGAAGCCCATGTTGAGAGGTCTTCTGAAACGGCATGTGACAAATGATCGGTGGAGGCTAATAATCGAGTGAGAAAATAACTATGTAAGCAACGAAGCAAAACAGTAGTGCGACATCCTGTCGACAAATGGGAAAATTCCGAAAATTTTTCAATCGAACGGAGCACTTCTCCGCACCGCTTCCATAAATGGTGAAAGAAGAGGCAATGGCGGCGATAAGTGTTGATAGAGTGATAACATTAAGTTGTAGTGTTTTGTGTCACAGTGGAGCGCTTCAAATCACAGCAGTACAAATAGTGGCTGGGCCGACGAACACGTGAGTCCGGAAAGTTTCTGCTACACCTGTGAGAGCCAAAGAGAAACCGCCGCACCACCGGTGATGCAACAGATTATGCTCTTATCAGTACCTTCCGACCATTTCATACAAGCCGATGTGATTACGTTCTTCAGCGTTGTGTGCGACGAAACTCCAACGCATTCTGGTCTGTGCTGGGAGTGACAGCTCTTCGCTGCGGATTTGTGGTCGGAATAATTGACCATTTCTCCAGAGCTGTGGCCTTTATGTTGGCAATGGGATCCAGATAGAAAATCTGCTTATGTGCGGTGCCTTCTCTGGTATAAACAAAGGTATCAGTGTATGCCTTTATGACCGCAAAGAAATGCGTGCTTCTCGCCACATATCACTGATAACGTTAGAGTAAAAACGACTTTCGAAAGTCGCCGAAAACGATTTTTGAAAATCGGCTCCGGTAAGCGATGCTTTTTTCCGAATACTGCCACCAAGTGGAGCATATGTAGCATTGTTGTTGCTCTTCAGAATTTCCGCTTTCCCACACCGGCGAACGAAGTGTCGCCGAACTCGAAGCAAAAAAGGTGAGTTATCTACTGCAGTAATCGAACTCATCAGTCGTGGTTGCGAAAATTTTGCAATCGCGATAAAGTTACGCCGTGAAAGGACACCGTTGCCAGCCAGATCGGGGCCAAGTTGCAGTGACAGCCTTAATGGTCCCTAACGAACTGTGCAGGGGGCCCGATATTACAGTAGCAACACGCGTTCTGCCTCTCTAGAAACCTGGCATGTACTTAAAATCATTGGTGAGGTCATTGATCGAACTTTTACCAGGACGAGACTCCTGCGCAGATGTCTCGTCTAATCCATGATACGAGCAAGAATCAATTTCAGGACCTACTGGCTTCATCGAGTGACCACCCAATCGCCCAAATCTCACTCAGTTTGATTAATAGGTTTTGACCACACAAAAAAGTAAGACTTGCTCAACACCTTATTGGAATTTGGTTCCCGTGAAATGTAGCAAGGATATAGCGGTGAGCAGGATCTCATCCAGCCACGATCTCCAACTTTACTTTTTTTTGTCCTCCTTCTCGCATCGTTAATTGAATGTCCCCAGGTCATAATTAGCGGATAGAAGAAGAGGTGCGAAAACCCGATCGGATCAACCGCCTGTTCCCCGTAGAATTGAGGTGAGTAGATTAATGAAGTACTGAAACAAAGGGACCGAAGGCAGGAATTTAGCACCTCTTATCTGAAACCATTATATCAGATCGCTTCATAATAATCGGCATATTTCCTGCTCATATTCTTTTTCAGTCCTTTCTTCTTGTTCCTGCAATTTGGCTGTTTGTCCTTACCGTTGCGAAAGTTGGTACTAACCAATTCATATAAACACGTGTGGATTCTGTGATCATTTTATTCGTATATCCTGCGCCTAATTCCTTCGGACCCTCAGGCAGTTTCGTGGGAAAAGGATAAGAGTTGCCGTAGAAAAGTATGAGAGATTTTCATCAGTAAAATACAATAATAGAAATTCTCGCAGAATTTAACGATTTCTCGGTGGTTTTGAGGATGTACGACCTATTTATTTATTTATTCATTTGTGCCTATTTATTTATCTATTTCCTTAATAAGTCAACACACCGTAGAAATTTGCGCCACGAGGTTCTATCAGTAACTTCATGTGAAAGGATCGAGGCACTCATGTAAGTTACGAAAAAACGGACAGGTGTGAAGTGTAATGCTCGACTTGCCTTCCAAATAGCACCATCTAAATATCAATAGAATTGGTTATACTATACTAGTTGCTTGATGTTAAAAATGGCTTGCTGATTGTTGAACCGACTGAAATGTAGGCTTGAAACTCTAAATATTAGATTTGGAAATTTTGTCGAGGTATTCCCAAGGTTTTACCGTGCTCACGCCTTGACTCATGTTCAGCGTGCAAAACAACCCCAATGAACATCGTTCCACCACGCCGGAACGAAACACATGAAAATCGATAAAATTAGTGAATCGATAATGGACGAACTCTGATTACTGCGCAGCACGAACGCAGTGCGAATGGCGTAACGGTTCGAGTAATGGTTCGAGTAGAGACCCAAGCAGCAACTGTTCCCAGTTGTTGCCACCCTCCTCTCAATTGCTGCCATCCTTTAGCTAAAGGGACGAAAGCTTGAGTAGCAAGCGAGGCGAGGATGGTAGCAGTTGGGAACAGTTGCTGCAAGTGTTTCTACTCGGACCGTTACGCCGATCGAGCTGCGTTCGTGCTGCACAGTTATCAGAGAAGGGATAGTAAGTGCCGCGAATCTCCTGATTCTCACCTAAGCTCTTGAAGCATAACTGACTGGCTTGTTCGGCGGTGTGCTTACAACTGTAAGTGAGAATTAAGATTCGCAAACAAAAGAAGGTGTTTCCAGTGTGTAGGTTTCGTGCTTATCGCTTACCTAGCATCTGATTTTGTCCCTACCGCGTCGACGCATGACGAAGAGGAAAGGATATTTTTTGCGCGCATTTGTAGCATCAAAAACGCTTCGGCACTGATACAAGATCATCTTACCTAGAACAGCCAATTAATTATTACTATTAATTAGGTTTGAATAGTCGGGTTCTGAAGGAGGTAGGTTCCGCACCAGCGCAATCGGTAGTGAGTATTGCTGGAAGAATAACTAGCCAGTCAGGCGATAGTGGGTTTACAAGACGGCTGTCATTTCCGTGACCATGTGGTGAAAAAACCCTGTGGGTATGCTTCCGCCACGCCTGCAGCACAACGCGAAAAATCAATAAAATCAGTAAATCAATAACCACGCGGTCCAAAGTGGCTGTCAGGTTAGTGATCAGCGTGGTGGAAAACTTTTGTGGGCATGGTTCCGCCAAGACTGGAGCAGAAATCGCGAACAATCAATAAAATCAATAAAATAACAGCCACGCCGTGCAAAATCGCGGTCAGATTCGTGATCAGCGTGATAAAAACACTAGTTTCGATCATTGGGGCTAAACAGAGGAAAATCGATAAAATCGACCGATAAATCGATATCTGGATTGATGCTATCCGGTGAACAGTGTTCCAAGCCCTCCACCTATTTGGATAGTGACCTACGTTTCCGAGCCTCGTCCTTCCTCAGGCAATAACTCCGGGTGACCCGAGAACAATTTTGGTCCTGCCGGGTCACCCGAGAGACCATATTTGTGGGCGTGGCTTCCTGCCGGGTCACCCGAGCGACCATGTTTGTGGGCTTGGCTTGCTACCGGGTCACCCGAGCGAATTTGCAAACGGACCGGCTCACCCGAGCGACCATGTGCTTCGTTACCGGGTGACCCGAGGGGACTTTTATGCTGACCGGGTGACCCGAGGGAAGTTTCTTAAATCTCCAATCGAACCTACAAAATCAGCTTTTGTTCCGACTTTTTCCACGTTTTGTTATCTATTTGTTCATGTTCGTCCTTGGGCACTTGTATGAAAAATTTGAGTGATCCGTGAGCGATATAAAAATTCTTCTTCACAGGAACCATCCTACTGTGATTGCGCAAGTGTTGTCGGTCATATCAGTTCCGGTCACCTACTATCTCAATTGAGAACAGCATCAAGACAGTTGTTGTAATCACGAAAAATAGATAGTTTTTTGTCAAAAATGGATTTTCCTTGTGTTACAGGAGAATATAAACCCGGCTGAAATACATAGCACTGCGGAGGGGCACACACTGCAGAGACGAGTTGGCAGTATAAGGAGGAAGAGATTATCATGACATAGCCATAGCGAAGGTTTTATAAAACCGGTGGTTACAAGCATCGCAGTCATTTTTGCCGTGGTGGTTTAGAAAAGAACCACACACTCTAGGGAACGTCTGAAGCATACCAGTCATAGACGCACACCGGGTGACCCGAGAGCAATTTACCGGGTGACCCGAGAGCATCCACCGGCTGACCCGAGAGCAATTTACCGGGTGACCCGAGGATAGCGCGGGGGGTGACCCTGTAATCTCCTCTCGGGTCACCCGGAGTTATTGCCTGAGTCGCCACCCTGCTCACAGATGCACTCGTATCGTTTGAATTTGGCGCCCACGCGCGCCGTCCAGATTTTTGAAAAAAAGTGTCGTAAGCGTTTCTATGTTTTATGAAGGAGGATATGTATTGCACCGACATAATGAACACCACCATTGCGAGACCAGCAGTCTGAAGGATGTCTGAGCCAAAGCTCTTAAGAAAGGAACTGAAAAAGGAAGGCCAGATATAGTTATGTTACACTAGTTTTCTCATAATAATAGGTGTTTTCTCTAAGCCAGCAACGCATCACAGAGCAATTACGTAGCTTTGTAAACTTGATCCAACTTTTGGGCCTGGATGCATCATTGAGGTTACTCAGGGTGTTAGCGCCACTGGTAACGGCGGGCGTGGTATCAACATGTTTACCTTGGGTAATCTCAAGGATACATGCGGCCACGGAACGCGGGTATACCTGCTGAAAGCTCCTGGGCAAATATACCGAGTATCCAGAGATTCAGACAAGGTTTCGTCTGGATTCGCAATTTCGCTTTTTGGAATTCGAAATTCTCCTGCTTTGTAAGTGATTGTCAGGGAAGTATAGATGCCAAAACAGCCATCTTGCGATTTTGGCCGATTTCAGTTCGCGATTTCGATGAAGGAAGAACCATTCGAACCAATCAGCAGTTTCGACCAAGTCTTTCCTCGTAGCTGTAGAGGAGGAACGGAGGGACTAACCGAGTGCTTGCAACTGACTTTAATATCTCTCAAATCATCATTGAATGGCGGCTCAGAAACCTTCATTAAAGTTTGGAAACCGGCTCGATAAATCTCACACAGACTCTGTTGCCGCAGTTTCGCTGATGGATGGATTTCCCACGTTCCCCGAAATTTTCCAGAGGGAAAACGTCGGGTTAATATGCAGCAACCCAATGCAGTGGCTTTCATAGCAGTTTTCTGCAACTATTCGGGTTGGCGCTAAGGTCAAATTACGAACCCAAGTCTAACGATGTTTTGGTTGTACTAGCCTGATAATATAATATCAATACTTTCTTTATAAATACGATTGAATCTCCATCAAAGAGCAAGGCAAAGGCAAAGGATTGGAGCTGTTCCTTCGAAGTGTTCATGAACCAGATGCGAATTACAAAACTGCAAGGAGTCTGTTTAGAAAAAGCAGAAGGAGCTCACGAAAGCACACTCCTGCTGTTTCGAGAGAGCTTTCTGATTGATGTTTTAGAGCTCAAAAAACGTTGTGCATTGGTAATGGCCTAACTGAAAGCGACAGATGTTTCAAAGCTGGAAGTTAGCGAGGCAAATTGAAACACTCACTTCTTTGTGTAGGAATTGAGAACAGCAACCTGGGAAGCCCGATTCCCAACCATCAATCTTAACTTCTATATTGAGGAAATCAGGAAGCTGACGCACGAGAGCGCAGCGAGTGACCGTTGTTGACATTTGTTTACAGCCATCCCATCCAACATCGGTGGCATATTGACCGTAGAGGAGAACGGTCAAAAAATGCTTGTTGCTAAGCAACGCGAGGTTACCAAAAACTATCCTACAGTGGCATAGTGGGACGGAAAGAGCACTCTGTATCAACCTTTCCATTTCTTTGAGCTTTTGTTTTGCACTGTAATGTTCTTCTTAGGCGCTATTCACTCGCATGACACAGAGGAACTCGATGAGCAAATGCACGTCTACCATCACTCATTGCTCTGTCGACGTGACCGCAGATCGTGGATGAAATTCATCTGTTCTCGATCAAATATCCAAAAGCTGTCCTCATGAATATGTGAGAGTGACTAATTACATTCCTTTGGTGTGTCAGTGTTCTGCGTAGTAGCGCCATCCCGAGCGCTTCGGAACATTTGCAACGATTCGGGCATTAAGTATGAAATGTTCGCTTCTGGAAGAAAAGTTTTGTGTATTATATCGTTAGCAAGGAGCAGTGTGATCAATTCAAATATGTCTCTATGCATCAACTTGTAAGCCTGAAGAGCATCGCCCCTGAAATGATAGGATCTTTCCTTTTGTTCAGTCTCGAGCATATTTTCCAGCTTTAATTTGTTCAAACGCTGAAGGGAGAGGATTTCTGTGATGTCTGCTGTGTACGACACAGGTTTGATTCACTGACGACGCTCTTCTCGCATAACCCCACGTTTTTTCAAGTTTTGCCTATTAGCCTTTTCCTGCTTTCTTTGAAATTTTTGTTCAGGTTTTAATGTAGATTTGTATGGAAAATACTGACTTAGAAGTACAACTACGTTTCCATCCAAAAAACCGCCGGGACCACCGTCGCTTGATCATCTCTCAAACCGAACCAGGGGTAGAAAAGGGTCGGCTCACAGGTGGAGTCGCGCGGTCTTCAAAAGGCTAAAGCCCAAGTCAGAGTTATGCCGCCGGGCGAGTCGCCCATTTCGAAACATACCGGGCTGCGCTTCTCGACGTTTTCGGTGGGTACCTACCCCTAAAATAGAGCATTTGATGGTTGATTTTTGGAATCTTATCCACAGAGCCATTTCACCTCGTCCAATTCTTCACAGGTGGGGTAGGTAGGTTGGAAATACGCGTTTTAGTGGATGACAACTCTCCCCTACGCGACATCTCGATTCAAAATGAATTCAGAATTGATCTCATGGAGCCTTTCACAAGGCTCCAACTGCTCTATGAAAGATTTCGTTGCGTCATGATTAATAGCGGAAGTAGCGGTTCACCGAGATCTTCGCCTCGTCACAGCCTTCCGCATGTTTCTAGAAAAGAAACTTAATCGGCAGAAGCAACTGGTAACCGTATAGCACCATGTTTGGGCTACGGAGCACTCACGAGCACCCCGATATGATGGAGAGGATACGTAAGTGGAAACTCAAAATTTCCTCTCAGTTACCCATTTTCAGAACCACGAGAATTCAATCGTTGGGTGAAACTGCTTAAGTGACAAAGAAATTATTCTCCAAATTCGTCACGTGACTTGCCGCAGTAGTTCTCATCGGTTTCCCGGTCTACCATCGTAAAACAACAGTCCAGCATTGTTGGGGTAGTTGGGATGAGACCGATGAACCTTGCTGTTGTGCATAGATTGATATCTATTTGCTACTGCTCAATAATGGTTGGGTCAGGTACGAAAGAAAACCTGATATTCCTGTCCAACTATCTACAATTAGGTCAAGGAAATAAAAAATAAAAAAAGATGTCGTTTCGAGCAGAAAAACAAAACTTGTTACAGAAACAAGAACTCAACAATCAAAGGGAAAACCCCCATTCAAAGAAGTGAACTTTTCATTTCTTATTCATAAGAAACTGTACTTTTTATTCGTTCCGAAGTGTTGCATGGACAAAAGCGGGCGGTGGCATCAAGCGTGGACAATGCAAGGAGGGAGGCAGGGTTTCTCAAAACTCTTAGCTCAGTTGTTATTGACTGACATTCGCGGATGTGCGTATTCAATGAGAAATTTTATAGTCGCTGTTGCGACACCGTGACAGTAGAAAGCGGTACACACACCTAGGCAGTCACGAGTAAAATGATGCTGTCGGTAGTCTTCAAGATTTTTTAGAAATCTGAAAAAGTATGTGTTGCAACAAGTGCTGAGCACTTTCCATACTGCCTCGAAAAAAAGGATGCGCAGCAAGTTCTTCATAGGTTTAGAACACGTGGAAAGTCAACAATTTGGGAAATAATTTTCCCTTAGCCATGATGCTATGAGCAAGTCTCTTTGCTCTTTCTCTTTCAAAAAATTAGCTACTTTGAAAGCTTGTTCACTGACGGTACTCATGCCGGAGGTATTCATTGTTGTCGATTTGGAAGATCGCATTTTGAGAAAGGCGGTTGTGATAGTCATAAAGAGCAAAACAAGAGCTACAGAAGAGTTCATGAAAGGCAAAGAAGTAAAGTTCAAATCACAATGGCGCTTTTTGTGTAGATTCTTTTTTTTTTTTGCCACAACTCTAACGGGCGGTAACTTCGGCAGACAAAAAAATTCTTTGATTAGGAGAGACCATTGCTTATCGTATTGGCAGATCCTTGACGCCGTCCGCTTAGAACTTGAGGGACTGCGAAGTTAAGAATGACGAGAGCCTCGTTTCATCTTGTCATGTTCGGCAATTTTTTTTTCGTGTGGAATAGTAGCTTCTGGAGGTGGAGGAGGCGGCAGCAATATGGCAATTTTCCTATAGGACATGAGGATTACTGATCTGTTACCCAGCAGCGTTTGTTGCTGGAATCGGAGCCAGTTCAAAGAAGATTTTGGTCCATTGTGGTCATGCACGATATGAGCCTTTGATTATTTCGAGCGCTTTTCTGAAAGACCCCCAGCGACGTTTCTGTATTAGGTATGGCTGAGGGCTTCCAAGAAGCAGCTTGCAGAGAATGATCCAGCGACAGCCCTAGAAATAAGAGAAGGAGTGCTCCAGGAAGTACTTTACGTGTCTTCAAAAGAGAAGCCGTTGCATCTGAACTCGAACTTGGGATACGTAGTAAACAGTGGCGGACGCAGAAAGTGGGCGGGAGGGGGGGGGGGCGTGAGAAAAGAAGTGGGGTCTCCGCCGTTTTGGGGACCCAGATGGAAAATAAAGTTAATAAAAATATTAATTATAATAATAAACAACGAATAAAAATTATATCAAAAATAATAATAAAAATAAACAATTAAAAATAAACTAATACAAGATTTTTGCTTGTATTGTAAAGTAATTTCGAAAATTTGGCGGCCCATTCTCGGGGGGGGGGGCCGCGCCCCCCCCCCCCCCCCCCCCCTGCGTCCGCCACTGGTAGTAAAGTCTTGGCTAAATATAACTAAGGTGTTCTGGGCTGAACTGCTTGTAGTGCTGTAGAAAATCCTCAAAATATTCACAGTTGAAAACGAGACTAGTGGATATTTTCAGCTGTTTCACGACTGCTAACCACGATAAACATTACTTATACCCAAAAAAAAAAACGAAAGAGCTTCTCTGACCTACAAGAGCGTTGCCACATTTACAGGTTGCGCCATGAGTTCTTGCACACCATATTCGCCACCACCATAACAGTGAAATTCGACGCAATGGCATGAACTCTAAACCAACTCAATAGCAACTCACATAACCTAACATATCGAATTTCATCGTGTTTTTTAGGAGCCCAGTTAGTGCAAATTTTCTCAGATTTATGTGGTTCACAACATAAACATCACGTTCAGTTTTATTTGAACAGTACTTTAAGTAAGAAGAGACTTTGTTGCTTAAAATTCATACTGGATAGCCCAAGCGTGACGTTTCTGTAAGACTCAAAACCTGCTTGTGGAGCAAGTGCATCTCCTGAAGAGGAGTGCGGAGGAAATCCTATGTTGAGATCTAACTGCAGCACTAATTGAATCCTATGAACTGTTGTGTGCTGCCATTACCAAGGGCGAATCAAGTGCTACATTATGCAAAAGTTTGAGCTTGTACCATACAGCTAAGGAAAAGCATTGGAAAGATTTAGTCAAGAAATATCACGGTGCCCCGATGAAAGCGCCTCCTACAGTAGCGAGCAAAAAGATTGCAACTTTTGGTTTTTCGTCTGTAACTCCGTTTAAAGCAGAGCACGGAGGTTCAAATTTTTATGAGAGTTGTAAATACTCATGAGAGAAAGAAAACATTAGAACCTCCTTATTCCCCAGACTTCTTGTTTTTCAAGAAAGATTTGTTTCGCAGGAGGCGAAATCCGTAATTTTTCATCATTCGCAAAACCTCCAAAAATGACATCAATCGTTGATATCTGACTGCGCATTAGTTCTTTGGTGCAGAATCAACCCGTATACGCTGGAAAATATGAAAAAAAAACACCACTGGTTGATATCTGCGACGACTGTTTCACGTTGATTCAGCAATGAATTTCTATGAGTGTTTCTGTAAGCCTGGCTCCTTCCATCAGCTTTGTTTAAAAGGGATAGGTGCTGCTGACACTTCTATAAGTTTAGTTAAAGGTTTTTGGCTTCAACGCAGTTCATTACTCCTTCGGAATTCCGAAATATTCCGGCTATTTGCAATGCAGCCAATTGTGCACAACACGGAAAATAATTTTTGGAATTTTTTCTATCTCAGAGAGGAAGACAAGTGAAGGATCTCATGAGTAGTAAAGACGCTTCAGGATTCTTAGAATTTTGCTGTGCACATGACAGTTCATGTCGCCGTGGATTTGGTGAGGTAGGTCTGATAAACGTGCAATGAAATCGCAATGAAATCTGTGAGACACCACCGAAGTGCGATACGGTGACCTGGCACTTGCGAAACTGGCTAATTCAGTTTGATTTGAATGGAGCGAACTAAGCGCGACATTGTTAGATCAAAAAGCTTCAGATTAACTGTGGAAATTCATGTGTGGAGCAAGAGGGCACAAACACTCGTGTTAGTGACCAGCACTCCTCACATCGAGTAGTCCTTTTTCGATAAGTCCGAGGCATCATGAATCGTCGTGTACTTGGCAATATTCAAGGAATCCTGTAGCATCTTCACCACTCATGAGACCCTTCACGTGTCTTCCTCTCCGAGATGGAAAAAATTCCAAAACTTATTTTCCGTGTTGTGCACAATTGGCTGCATTGCAACTAGAAGGAATATTCTCGAATCCAGAGCGAGCAATGAAATGTATTAAATTCTAGCAGCTGTAACCAAAATTTGAGAGCCATCAGCATCATCTCTTCCCTTCAAACAAAGCGAGTAGAGAGTGCCAGAGAGGCAAAAACATCCATAAAACATCACTATTGAACTAACTTCACATAGTCTTCGCAAATGTCAGCCAGTAGTCAGCCCATGCACATTTCCTAGCAAATACGGGTTGATTCTTATGCAAGCAATCAATTCGGGGCTCAATCCCAACAATCGATGTCGATTTGAAACACTTTGCGCATGGTACCAAATTACAGATTTTGACCTCTGCGAAAAGAAAATTTTTTTAAAAACATGAAGTCGCCGGGGTGAGAAGATTTTAAATCTATCCTATCTCAGATGAGTACCTACAACTCTCATAAAAATTTGAGCCTTCATGTTCTGCTTTGAAAGAAGTTATAGACGAAAAACGAAAAGTTGCAATCTTTTTGCTCGCTACTGTACATTACTTTGACCTGTTGCAAGAAGAAATGGCGAAATATTCCCAATCTGTTAGATTATTTGAATTGCTAATGGATTGGCTTAGTGCGGCCATGGAAATCAAGCATTTACGTTGAATTCCGCAGCTGCCTTACTAAATATGGTGTGCAAGAACTTATGGCGCACCCTCTTGATGTCACGTTCTGTCCAGACAAATTTATACGTTTTTGAGAGAAAAAAAATAGCGCTATTTCTTTTGTATCAACCTAATAAAACCCCAACACTGCGTAGGAACCAAAGCCGACACTAGACTCAGAATACCTGAGTTAGAGAGCTCTGAACCGAATAAATGATGTGATGCTGAAAAAAAGACCCCCATGCATAGATTAATTCATCCTACAAATTTCTTCTTTAAGCCCTGCGCTGACATTGTGAACATCCTGAAAACAGCCACACAGACGCTTGATTAGTTAGTCCGTTAATTCCACTCTGGCCAGTTCCATACACCAGAAAGATTGATGTTTCGAAACAAAACAAGTGTGGTGCTTTGTAGGAGAGGAAAAGCATCCTTGAACGTTGCAGAGATGCGGCCAAGAAATAACAAGTGGTGCGAAAACTGAATTAGCTACCAGAAGGAACTTGCAGGAACCTATTTTAACACCGAACGTTTTAGCTGGTGGGAGAACTGTGACATCAGCTTCTGCTTTCGGAGGTATCGAATATCAGTGACGTTCACAAGGATAGCAACGACATGCCGAACGACCAACTGGAGCTACCTGCCCTAGCAAGAGGGCCTGCAAATAAACAGAACAACCTTACAAAGTTTACACATCGTGCATTTACAAGAATCCTAAGTCTCTTCACTAAACAAGCCCTAAAAGTGCAGCAGAGCCTTGGCGCTGAGCACATTTTTTTCTACCATGACACTTCCAGCTGGATCTTTAGAAGAAAAAGGTCGTCAGAAATAGCAAAACATGACAAATTCGATGCTTGCTGGGAAGAAATTCGTCAAGACAAATACCATGCAGAACCTGTGAAGAAAATCATTCTTGTTTACCTATCGGATAGCGCCAACAGTGACGTAGATTTAATTCTCGAAATGTTCTAAGAAGGTATGACAGTAGTTTATTTGGTGCAGTTTGTCTTATCGAAGGGCGATATTAGTGCGAGATTTAGTCCGAAGAACAGCGCGGCGAAACCTGGAACGGCTCTAATGATTGCCATCTGATCTGCTTACGAATGAGACGTGTTTGCTCAACAAAATAAACAATATCGGGCCAACTCTAAAGTCGATTTGAAGAGTAGCGCAGCAACGGTTTTTCTTGAGCGAGCATTCTACTCCGTTTCTTCTGAAATCCTTGCTGTTGAGAATGAGGAGGCGCCAGAAAGGAAGCGAATAAGCTCCCGTTCTCGACTCAGAAAAAGTCAAATGTGTCTCCGAGAGCAGAGTTTGTAGGGGTAAGAGAGTTTAATCTAGTTTGAGGTGAAAAGTAGGAGAACTTCGGTAGGAGATCCAAGTCGCCTGTAGGGTCCGCTAATTTTCCACAAATTAGCGGACCCTACAGGCGAATTTTTGCATGCGTAATCGATCAATTTCGCTGCCCTCACTTCATTTCCAAATCATTCCATCCTCTCTATTCCAGATTAATTTCTGAAGCAGTTCCGACCAGCGCAAAAATTTCTCGGAGGCGCCGAGAATCGAACCCGTGGGCGTGCAAATACCAGCGCTGAAACCGATTTCTCGCATGCGCTGCCAATCAGTCCTTTTTAACACGTAATGGCGTGATCGTTCTTGCTGGCTGTCTGGTCCGATCGGATAAGAAGGGGTGCATATCGAGGTTGTTTTAGTCCCAATTTTGGGCTTCTTTTCCGTTTCTTTTGTGTCTTCTTCCTTGAAACTGCTCGGTGTAGGGAGAAAACATGACGGAGCAGGGGGGAGGGGGTCGGGGAAAGGTATGGGTTTGGTGAGAGAATAGGGGAGGGGGTTGTATTGAGAGTCGGTTTTTCAAGAAAAGAGTAAAAATAGCGAGAACCTGATAAAATCAGTCAATCGATGAGCGCTGGAAAGTAGCCTATGACCTCCTCCGGCCAATAGTGGACCTGCATACCAGGTTTGGTTCTGATCTGTTCACCCTCCGCGATTTCTATTTATTACGTAGTTGTACACAAACATTCACTTTCATACATACAGATTTTTGATGCCTCGGGATTAATTGCACAAGAGTGCATGAGCAGGTGAACTCAAAGGAGAACGCTTACCAGGAAATACTTTCGTAGTTGACCACTGCATTATCAGATGGAACATTTCATTTCTCGTTATAGGATTAGGATTAGTATTAGTACATAGCAAGTTCACAACAATAAATTCATTCAATGGCTCCAGATCAAAAAAAAATATTGCGCAGTTATTCACGTGTATGAATATTTATTAATTGATGAAAGTATCCCTTGTTTTTGCCACACCAGGTTGTTACGGTGGATCTCTATTGACCTTACGTTTCAACGAAACCGTCGTAGTCAGAGGTCTGAAAGTGGCTCCGCTTGCTTGATTAGTAACCTAACCGTCTCATCATGCTTTACCAGTTCTCGACGTTGTCCCAGGCAGAGCAAGAAGAGAACACCCAGAGTCGAGGTCCAACCCACCAGTTGTTCCACCTTTCGCGGAAGAGTCCGCTCGACTTCTGAATGAGCAGTCACAGTACATTCAACTCACCCAAGAAACCCCACGTGACGGATGGCCTTCCCACCTGAGTACTCGGATAAAGCTATCAGATGGCATCATGCATGCCAAACGGTGCCGAAAGGAAAGCTCAAAAAACATTATAATCGACACCAAATCTGCTTACCCCAGTGCTGTCAAATGTTCTATTGTAGGGAACATGATCAAGACAGCTACATGGCTCTGCACAGATGAAAACTAGCGGCGGGAATCGCGAAGTTTAGCGTTACGGATTGCAAGCAGCAACGGTTATTCGACCCTGCGACATTAACATAGACCACCTCGCGTTGGCAACCAGAGTCAAACACCTCGCGACAACAAGCTTCCACTTTGCATGCCTTTCATCTCGAATAAAGTAAACGCAGCCTTCCAGCAATGCATAGTTCAAGCTCAGCTGCAAGATGACGTTTTCTTGGTGAATATTTCCAGTGACAACATTAAAAGGCAGTTGGTTCGAAACAGACTCTACGACACTCAATCACTGTTAGAGCAATGTACTGTATGCCGGTGCGAAAAGTAGGAGATTGCGCAAAAATGGGGGTCGTACACCAGCTAGAATGCTTAGCCTGCTATCATACTCTATATATATTACAGACATTATGTGACTCTGTGCGTGCGTGTGCACACGCACTGTGATTGGTCAGTGATGATGATTGGTGGTGATTGTGAGATCCTATAAAAGGTTAAGAACGGGTGTGGTAGGGTGGAGTGGGGTAGAGAGATGGTCGAACAGAAGGTCCAGCGATGTGCAACGGGTCCGTCGATGAAGAGGGGTCTCACCGTGTGATGAGGGTGCGCCGGCGTCCGAAAGTGTGGAAACGCCTCGAGACGGGTCCAACAGTGTAATAGGAGTGCTCCGGCGTCCAAAGTTGGAGAAACGCCTGGATACGGGTCCCACCGTGTGATAAGGGTGCGCCGGCGTCCAAAACTGGAGAAACGCCTCGAGACGGGTCCAACCGTGTGAAAAGGGTGCGCCGGCGTCCAAAAGTGGGGGGAACGACTGGAGTCGGGTCCAACGTTGTGATAAAGGTGCGCCGGCGTCCAAAAATGGGAAAAACCCTTGAGACGGGTCCAACCGTGTGAAAAGGGTGCGCTGGCGTCCATAGTGGGGAAACGCCTGGAGTCAGGTCCAACGGTGTGATAAGGGTGCGCCGGCGTCCAAAAGTGGGGAAACGCCTGGAAACGGATCCAACGGTGTGATAAGGGTGGGCCGGCGTCCGAAAGTGTGGAAACGCCTGGAAACGGATCCAACGGTGTGATAAGGGTGGGCCGGCGTCCGAAAGTGTGGAAACGCCTCGAGACGGGCCCAACAGTGTGATAGGAGTGCTTCGGCGTCCAAAGTTGGAGAAACGCCTGGATACGGGTCCCACCGTGTGATAAGGGTGCGCCGGCATTCAGAAAGAGGAGGGAGTGGGGAACGTCGATCATGGGATCGACCGATATACAAGGAGGGTTGCCAAGGCTCAGTAGTGATAAAATACTGTGAGTTAAGTCCATATCTGAGATTAATGAGAAATTATTAAATGTCGAACCACAGCAGTGTTTAGAATATCTTCAACGTAATTCCCTACATCACGTCCCGTCGCTCCTTTCCATTCTCTCATTTGTGTCTGGATACACAGCACACCCTCCTCTTTTATATGTTCAAACTGACTATCACCGTTTTTGATCGATCACAACAAACAAGAAAAGAATAACATTTCCTGTGGTCATGCCATGATGAGTCGGTTACATACAGTTGCAATTAGCTACTATCGTGAAGCGAATGATAAAATTGCGCTGGAAAACGCAGTTAGTTTTCTTTCACTAGCCCAGTTTTACATGAATGAATGATATCGGAGAGCAATCGGATGCAAAACTTAATTTGAAAAGTCAGTTTGGCATAGGGATAGTTCCTATTCCTATGAATTCAAGGTAAAGTAATGCGAGCGAAGCGAGCACTGTGGGAAGTCTGGAAGTCCGGCGTTAGCCGGACGGACAGACTGGTAACCTTTATATAGGAGAAACGGGAAGAGTGCTCAGCGTACAAATCAAAGACCATATCGCAGCAAAGAAAAGAGGAAAACTGGCAACACCTCTCGGGAGCCACAGGATCGAGGTACACGATGGCAACGATTTCAACGACAAAAGCAAGATAATCCGGGCATGAACAACAAAAATGAATGCCTCTCAGTGACAAGTGACCTACTTCCTTTTATATCATTATGTACATCGAGGCTACGTGGCGTGTCCCCAGGTAACGGATAGGGGCTAATCGCGGACCAAACGCGAATTTCCTGCACTGAGACGCGGGTGGATTCAGGTAATGGACTCCCTTTCTCTTCAGTGTCGGAACGATTTATATGTGCTTGCGTGTCTGCAGATTATATCCTGCACACCTATCCGACCAAAAGCCCTGCATTCAAGTGACTGAGAGGTACAAGGGAGGAGGTCTGAAAAGTACAAGAGAGTCGCCTCCAGCAAATAAGCTCCATCGTCCACTCCCGGGAAGCCCGGCTAAATTCCCGGTGAAATCACACTCCAGCCTCCAACGGGGAATAGAGCCCAGCAAGCTATTTCCTGTGGGCCTAAAAGTTTTTCAAGCTCGACACAGCAATAATAGAGAGTGTTCTGCTGATCTCGGAAGAGTCGCTGCTGCGAGAACGAGGTCCGAGGGGTTATCTAGGCTGCCTGAAACCAGAGGGACTATGATAACTATCTGTACCTTCAACGCACGCACGCTTGCATCGGAGGCTTCAATCGAGGATTTGATGATGCAGGCCAGGAAGATCGGGTACGACGTCGTCGGACTGACTGAGGTGAGGAGACACCGGCCACTGAACACCACACAGGAGAAGAACTGTTCCTTGGAACCTGTGACAGTAGAGGAGTTGGAGTCGGTGTACTCTTCAACACGAACTTGGTCATGAACATCGATTCGTTCGAACAACTAACAACCCGAATCGGACGTTTGCAATTGAGAAGATGTGGATCAATGCCGGCCTTAACAATCTTCGTCGCCTACGCTCCAACATCCGGCTACGACGAGGAGATTGAGGCCTTCTACAGACTTGAAGAAGTTCTACAGGGAGGATTACACTTTCTATAAGGTCATTGTTGGCGACTTCAACGCCAAGATCGGCACTAGTAGTACGCCTGAAGAACTTCACATCGGTACCCACGACTTACAGTGGAACGAACAGGAAGAGAGGCTGTCTGAGTTCATCATGACGACGAAAACCATCCATGGTATTCACAATTTCAGAAGCCAACCTCCCTTCGATGGACGTGGGAGTCACCCGGTGGAGAGTACCATAACGAAATTGACCATATCATCGTCAATCGAAGCTTCTGCCTGACCGACGTCGGTGTTGTGCCGAAGTTATACACCCAATCAGACCATAGCCTCCTTCGCGCTAAGTTCTTCTTTTCGCGCAGAGGAGAGAAAGCCGCGAAATTCAGGAAGTGGAGTCCCAAGCCCGTCATCAGTTGGATCTCTTCACTTCGTTAGCCGGATTTTAGGGAAATGCAGTTGTCGACAACATCGACGAGGAGTACCATCGGCTTGTTCGGCATCTCCGCGACAGCGCAAAGAAAGCCGAGGGTTCAAGAGCCACCAAGAGGCGCCTGTCCTACGAGACCCTCGAGTTGATACGCCAGCGTGAAGCCGCGAGAGCCGCAGGCAACTACCAGCTAACGTCCAAGCTCGCAAAATGATGCAGAGAAGCGATAAAAGAAGACCTCAAGGAGAGACGAGCAGCAGTGTTGGCCGAAGCCGCAGAGGCAAGGAAAAGCATCCGCAACGCCCGCCGAGACTTCGCCAAACGCAAAGCCAAGATGTCCCTCCGGCGCCCAGACGGAACAATTTCTTCCTCGAGACGGGTAATGGAGAAGGTCATCTACGACTTCTACTCGGATCTCTTCGATAGCCACGTCCACCCCCCTCAATGTCATCTTAAGGAGGATGGGTATGTTGTCCCATCGGTTCTCCCTTCCGAAGTCCGACATGCCATCAAGTCAGTGAAGAACCGTACCGCACCGGAAACCGACTGGATTCATCATCTGAAGAACCTACCGCCAGTTCTCATCAACACGTTGACTAGGCTTTTCAATACCTGTCGGAATGCAAGGTACCCAACCAATGGAAAACCAGCAGGACCGTGCTGCTGTACAAGAAGAGAGATCCGCAGGACATCGGCAATTATCGCCTTATCTGCCTACTGTCCGTCGTCTACAAGCTTTTCACGCGAGTGATCCTAAACAGGATCGAAAGGACACAAGCTGAAGGACAGCCGTGCGAGCCAGCAGGGTTTCGAAAAAAATTCAGTGTGATCGACCACATACACACCGTCAGTAGACTCGGTATCGCAAGAGTACAAAATGCCCCTCTGTCTCACGTTCATCGATCTGAAGAAACCTTCCGACTCCGTTAAGATAGAAGCGGTCCTGGAAGCTCTGAGGAACCAGGGCGTTCTTACTCAATACATCAAGTATTTCGTGAGCCATACAGCAACTTCACAACCAGGATTTCTCGATTCTACGACGACATCACCGTCATCGTCAAGAGAGGGGTTCGGCAAGGCGACACCGTGTCGCCAGACTATTCAGAGCCACTCTTGAGGACGTCATGCGAAAATTAGAATGGGATTGCATGGAGTGCAAGTTGATGGCCAACGACTTAACCACCTTGCTTCGCTGACGACATCGTCCTTATAACGCCAAACATCAGCGAAACGGAACGGACGCTGGCTGACTTCGACGACGCATGTGGGAAGACGGTCTTTAACTGAATCTTACGAAGACGATGTTCATGAGAAACGGATGGGTCCCATTCTCGCTCAACGGAAAGACCATATTCGGATGCTCCAGCTACACATATTTAGGTCGGGAAGTCAACATGATGAACGACCTCGCTCCAGAGCTGGGCAGGAGGAAACGAGCGGCTTGGGGAGCTTACAAAAGCATCGAAGACGTAGTGAAGAAGACGAAGAACATCAAGCTCCGTGTCCACCTCTCCAACACAACCGTTCTCCCTGGTTTGACCTACGCCTCAGAAACCTGGGCGTTGCGCAAGCAGGATGAGAATGCGGTCAGCGTCGTCGAGCGGTCCATCGAGAGGGTGATGCCAGGAATAACTCGCCTCAAGCGAGGGCTGGAATACGAAGTTCCACCCCATATCATCAATCGAAAATCAGGGACACTACCGCTTACACCAATTTGAATAAGATGAGGTGGGTCGAACACGTGATGCGTTTTAACGACAACCGTTGGACAAGAACCGTGGAATCCACCGCACGTTAAGCGCAGGACAGGAAGACCACCGACCCGATGGTCAGACTTATTCACGAAGTTCCTCAAGCATAGATACGATGCTTTCCGTGTCCTTCGAAGGGACAGAATCCACTGGACAACTCTGGCTCGCGAGAGGGACAAGTGGAGGGATTGCTGGCGCCCGCTCGGTATACCCGAAGATCGACGAGTGTCAAGGTGATCAAGGTAATGTACATCGAATAAGATCCGGCCATCGAGTGCCGTCCACTCGTCCGTTGCAACAATCACGAGCAAACTGAGCGGACTTTTTTCGCGAAATGTGGAACAACTGATGGGTTCGATTTCGCGAAATGTGGAACAACTGATGGGTTCGACCTCGACTCCGGGTATTCTCCTCTTCCTTTGCCTGAGACAACGTCGAGAAGTGGCAAAGCATGACGAGACGTTCGACCGTATAGGTTACAGATCAAGCAACTGGAGTCACCTTCAGATCTCTAACAACTACGGTTTTGTTGAAACGTAAGGTCAATAAAGATCCACCGTAACAACCTGGTGTGGCAAAAGCAAGTGATACTGTTCATCAAGTTCAAGAACGCCCAGGTTAAAAGATGGAAAAACATGGAAGTTATTTACTCATTTACGTGCACGTACGTGCGCTATACATTCGTGGATCACAAAATCAAAAAGATGGTAAAGGAGCTTTCCAGGTCTGCAATCAAATCAAAAGCCTAATTGAAGATGTGTCCTGGTGTGATAGAAGTGAGTGGTAGTTTTCCTCTGGAGTAAACTTCTACATAGCAGAATCAGAGAGACATCAGTACAATTTGCCCAGAATGAATATGTAGATTGAGCCACGGGTGAACGAATCTAACTGGTGGAGATGTTTCGCTTTTGTGTGAGTGCCCAGTAGGCTCCCTCGGCCTGCACTAACTCACTATGGTTTCTTGAAACAGCAAAGGCCACTACAGCATCTTCGCTGAAACCTCTACAAACTACAGGGGTATCAAAAAGTTTCCGACTTCCGCTCGCCTGTTCCATATTTCTGTACTGTTTTGAGAACGCCATGTAGTGTGAAGCCTTTCATGTTAATTTACAGAGTTTCATGAGATTTCGTTAAACTTCTCAGAAACAAGAACGTTTTATTCAAGCTAAGGTATGGTTATCGCTCAAAAAATGTGTATACAGCGAGAAATGACCGACGAATTTTTGTTTGGTGAACGAAATTTATTGAACAAAATCTACGACCGCATGCATTTTCGCGTGTCTGGCGCGTGAGACCAACGCCCCTTTCGAGTTTTTACGATAAGAAAATTGGGACCAGAATCGATAGTTGGGCAAACATAATTTAAGATCCAAACCTCTAAGGTTA
This sequence comes from Ancylostoma caninum, assembly GCA_037903475.1. Lineage (NCBI taxonomy): Eukaryota > Metazoa > Nematoda > Chromadorea > Rhabditida > Ancylostomatidae > Ancylostoma > Ancylostoma caninum. Next base: position 490,521 of record JBAJFG010000174.1, read on the forward strand.
CTAGTATCATCGGACCAGAAAAAGGGAGAATCTGAACAGTTCTTTTTTCATTTGAGGCCAAAACAAGTTCGCAAAAGGTATTTTGAGGGTTATAAGGAAGTGTCCTAGGAGTGTGCACGTTCGCATGGCTCTAGCTTGACGACTAGGGAAATACTAAATGTAGCGAAAGTGATTCTATACACGAAATGTGACTTTTGTACAGATTATTCCCCTGCACAACACAAGGAATTTAACACAATCTTCCTCGATTTCAAAATTCCTTCCTTTTCATGGTATTTGCAACAATAAAACAGAAGTCTCTCTTGAACCACAAATATATGAGACATTGTTCCACAGTTTTGTTCTTATTTCATATGGAAATATTGCGAATTAGTTCAGAAATGAGGTTCAGAAGTTGATAACAAAAGCGCGGCTCACCGGTGAGCCACACGGTCGTCGATGGTTTGAAGGCAGTGTGTCACCTCTTTTCTTTAGCTTCAATAGACTCCAGACCTGCTCGTCACGCTGATTCCAGTGATGTACGTCAAAGCTCATGAAAGCGACGAAAGTGCAGTTCACGAACCACTTGCGTGGAGAAGTGCCCGCCACGGCTGCAGCGTTGGCCAATACGTCTTGACGTGTCCGATCCACAAGATCAACGGCTTCACGTGCCCACTCGGCTCGACAAACTGTTCCAAATCGCGCCCCGAAAGAAGTTCAAGAAGCGGATTTAGAGACAATTTTGTAACATTTTATGTTTACCGCTGCATTCAGCCAGAATCTGCTAAAAGCTCAGTCACGAGAACGAGGTGACACATTGCTTTTAAAGGCGGGTCCACCTCATTTTGCGTATTGGAGGTATCAGCATATTCTTGATGTTCACGGCACGACGATTCCAGTAGTGTACATCAAATGTCACAGGAGTGACAAAAAGACGTATTTAACAGGGTCGAGATACCCGCTCCTTGGAGCAGGGGCGGGGTGCACTCCAAGCTGTGCTGGCTGTCAGCCAAAGCAGCATCGTCGGGTGAACACGTTTTGACCTGTTCAATCAACAGTATCAGCGGCTATCAACTTGCTCCAGCAAAGTGTTACAAGCCCCGTCCCGAAAAACGGGTTTAAAGGCCACTTTGGGACATTTCATGTACATTGCAGAGATCAGTGCATCCTCAGACATTCGCTGGCTTCGAGCGGAGGAGAAACTGAGGCGGGGGTTGGAGCATAGGCTAAGAGCACCCGTTGTGCCTCTGTCAGGAATTCTTACATTTGCCCTGCCAGAGAGCTATCTGGAGGGGCTGAATGGAAGAATTTCTGCTTTTCGTGCGCCCCGGAATTCCCCTCATGAGTGTGCAGCCGTGATTGGCCAAGGAGTGGGACCATGGTGGGCCCTATTAACCCCTGCCATCGGGCGAGACCCTCAGTACAGTAGGACGGCGCGCGCCAGGACCTGCACGCGTCTGGCGCGCATGTTGCCCCGTTCGAATGCATTTTCGAAAATCGCATCGGATTGAGGTGCTTCATTAAGGAATCGTCTTATAATATGTTATTATATGTTATAAGGAATAAACTAGCTTCCTTCTTCTCCTTCCGATATCCTCGCATCGTTTTCGAAGTGTTTGTATTCTCTATGTACATTTCGTTCACGTCTTTTTGCTGCGCTTCGTCACAACGATGTGTTCCTTCGCGAATTCGTATTGCAATCCAAGTTTTTTTTTTGTTTCAGGAACTCCTTCTTCATCGGCATCCTACCCGCGCCCAAGCACCCATCGTCAAGTGCAGTGAAGTAAGTTGAGCGTTTCCACTTTTTGTTTTTGTTAACATTGAATTGTTTTTGGGTGCAAGTTCTTCTAATATTCTGGTATTGATCAGTGCCAGGGATTAAAATGAAATTGAACCTCTTTATTTCATTGTTCTGCGCATTGCAACAGACCTATCCATCTCTCAGGAATTCATTGGAAAGTGGACGACGAAATGGATGAAGGAGGATCCCACGTGCCGGAGCCGCCACGACCTCCACCATCTCCAGCTTCGCGGTCCTTAAGGAGCCTTCAAGGTAAGCCGGAAGTGGCGCATGTGACAGTCACTGCCCACTTCCGGTTTTTATCCATTAATGCCGCCAAGGGGACCTTTTTTTATTACTGTGCCTTTTTTCGTCACTTTTTCCCTGTATTTCATGCACTTTACTTTTTTTCTTTCTCATTTATTTTGTTCCCGAATGTTGTTCCCACAATTAGGCTGTGATCTTTAAGAACAGGTAAGCAGGTAAGTACCCCTTGGCGGCACCAATTCATTGGTAGGCTTAGGATTTTGTCCCCCCCCCTCCACCTTTTTTGTGATTCTGTTCATCTTCTTCATCGCCTTTTCTCTTCTCACGCGCGACCCCCCCCCATAGGTGCGATAGGGGTGAGAACGCCCCTGCCAAAGTGAAGGGGGTTACCGGACAAAAAGTGAAGGGTGTCGACCGGGGGGGGGGGGGAGGGCCTTTCTGCTTCCTTTTAGTAAGAGTTGTGGTATTGGTAAGTCAATGCCCTATCCATTGATGAAATACCCAACATGTCTTCAAATGCCATGGAAACTGAGCAAATCTTGCAATATATTTCTGCAAACACACCGTTCAACAGTTTCATGAAACCGTACGATAGCGATGAGTCATCGCTATCGTGCTGCGGATGCTCTAGGATACTGCTTTCAAATGAGGAAACAGCCATTGATTACATGAATGAAGATAGTCCTCAGCACACCTTCATGATATGGTCCACTCATGCATACACAACTGCACAACATTTCTTCTCTCCTACATACAAAAATTTGACACTGAAATTACACCTGCTTTTGAGCTATTTTTGCTTATTACAGCTTTATTCGGAAATGAAACCTAGGAGTGAAGGGTACCTATGTTTTCCTCCTCCAATCCCCTAACTGATAAACCACATCTCGCTTCATGTGGTTGCGTGTCTTTTTCTGTGAAGGGGGGTGAGAATGTTTCTGAAGCCATTCTCACCCCATGCGCGCGCCTCTCTTCCCTCATCGCACTATCTCGCCATTTGTCTAACAACGGGCACGAGAATGCCCCGTTGTTTCGGCTCACCCACCCTATTTTTCAACCAGAAAAGGGTTTCCCCCATACATTTGTATGTAGGCGGAAAGCGCATCCTTTCTAGTATGTATACATATAAATACTTACTACTTTCTCGGAAACACAAGACGAAATCCTTTGAAAAACACCTAATTTGTAGAGTTTTCGACCATCCTGTTGGTACCACTTTTTTGCCTGCTCATCTTACACTAACTATCACAACTCATACACGAAAATGAAGAGAAAATCTTTGCAAATTGTGGAGGACTATCCTCTTTACGGTTAATTCACGAACTTTTCCATAATGATCTTCGAAACATACATACTATGTTTTTCATACCCTTATGTGCTCAAAAATTTCTCCGCAAACATGCTATCCATCGCTTCCCACTTCTAATATGTAAACTCCACTAGGTTTAAGCTTCAATTAGATACCCTCCACTCATATCTAATTCTTTATCCTTCACACAGAAATTCGCTCGTCATTTTCCCTGTCTGCGGCAATGGTCACATTGCGCGCTCCATTCAACACTAACGCCATTTTGATTCCTGACTGCTTAATTCACATGGACAGCAATAGAATCGATCCTCTATCATTGAATTTGTTCAGTTTCACTTTACAAAACTTTTGATTTCTTCACTTCCTTGTCTTCTGTAACTGGTTTGGTGAAGGGGGTCTATTGGCCCCCTCCCAAAGTAAAAGGGGTCTGAGCCTTGGCTCGGACTATCGCACCTATGCCCCCCCCCCCCTCCCCCCACCTTCACCCCCACCCGTCCCTCTCTGCATGAGAGCCGTGATTTAGCAAGCACCATGAAAAATAACTGGTATAGGCTCGTTCTTCAGATGATTCTTTAATTGGGTAGCCATTGCTTTGCGTTCTTATTAAGCTCGATTGCCACCGCTCTCTCTACCTGTGGATGACGTTCTCTTGAGTCTGAAGTGAGCGAGAGTGATAGGGGGAAGGCCGACTTTGATGTTCCGATGCCTGAGCAAGAAGATCCCATCGTGACCGTTGATGAATTGGGAAACACGGACAAACCCGACGCTGTCAGACTGCCAGCAACGTCAGCATTATGTGCGCATTGATTTCTTCATGGACTGATTTTCATTTGCATGCCATGCGCAGTTTCCGATGATTCATTATCAGAAAGTGGTGTACTTTGCAAATTTTGTGACACACTTCGGCGTGAATGCTGAAATGTCTCGTTTTTTTGAATGATCTCTGCGAAATCCAAGTTGGCCGACCGCTGAGCTCCGTAAGTGTAGGCTAAAACTAATATTTCACCTCGTGGTTTCGGACTGATATGCCGCTACCATTGAGGCTAACGATGAGCTGTCCCGATTGACGTCACATACATATATTCCATCGATACGGTTACGCAAAATACTACTACTGCGGCGAATGTGATGACTCGTTGTCAAGCGGAAGTGGAGTCTGTACTAATCCTACGTGTCGGCTACTGGGGTGGGTTGAATACCTAAGGTTGTTCACTGATCGAGTCGCTCTTTTGAATCCTCACGTCCACAGCCTTATCATCCGTCCAATTTTTACTTCTAGTGTTGTTCCCAAGCGATCGAACACTTTGAAGAGATCAACCATTCATCTCTTGAACGTGGGTCCTCAGCTTGAAAAAATACTGGAGGGGACCATGTCACATCTAACTAATGTGCACAGACGAATACACGCGTCTAACGTGCGTCTTTGTTGTCATATTAGACACATCTTAACTTTAACCACCGTGTTTAACTACGCTAATCTTGCTTGTGCTGAGATCTTGGATGAGTCGCGTTCCGGAGCGCGCTGCGAGATTTCGGATTTTGATGAGCATAAGGTAGATATAGAGCCCTCATCCGAATTTGAAAGCGGCCGTATTACAGTGGTGCTGACTTTAAACTTTGACGGCGTGAAGCTGAAGAAGTTAAGTCGGTTGGTGGTTATTTGACCACTCAAATAATTTTGTCGTAGTTTTGCAAAGCAATTCAATCATTTAGTTCTCAGGTGTGGCCGATCTACTTACGGCTCGAGGGGCTCCCATTCCATGAGAAAAACAAATACGAGAACATTATGTTGGCCGGCGTAATTTTCCTCAGAAAGACTCCGACTGAAAAACTTTTGCATGAGTTATTTTCGAGGTACGGTCAGTAAGCTTCGCATGATAGTTCCCAGCTTCTAATTTTTCTCATTCAGACTAAAAGCGGAGCTGTCTGTCTTGCGAGAAACGAGGATTTTCGTCTCTGAAAACAGTCGTATTTGGAAATGCATCCAGTTCTTCGCCATGGTGTCATAGATTTCAGTGTTGGGTTCCAGTTTCACATTCTTTTGAACCTCCCAAAAGCCAACTTTCTCTACACTTCATACAGGCTCTAAAAATGCTTTACAACTCTCCTCGTTGGGGATCCAATTATGGCTGCCACCTATGTACTCTTCCAGGAAGGCGATTAGGGCGCAGGATCTGCTGGTTTGGGCGGACTCCACACCCCCAGGCGGACCCACCCATCGATCCTTTCTGATGCCGTAGCTTCCCGAGATGGAATGAATGGTGTGTTTCCTGATCACCGGCGCGTTGCTACTAGGATAACCTACCTCTGCATAGGGCGCACTCCAATGATGGACATCTTCACCATGGAACAATGCTGTCCAGATGCGCTTCACATCATATCTGAGGGCGTTACGTGTTATTTGTTCAAAGGTGATAGAATAATAGACGACACTCCCGACACTCATTTTAATGCACACTCATCCATCTCGAAGGTGGCACATCGTAAACTCCCTGAAGGCACCAAATTGTGTCATGGCAATCTCACACGTCCCTGGAGAGTCGAAGCGAATCCCCCTTCTGATCTCTTGATCCCTCTAATAAGCGCAGTTTCAAGCCTCACGGTGATGTTCTTAGGCACACGACCTCAATGCGCTCCTCGAAGACTGAGATAGGATGGTTGGTAAAAAGCTGGGAAAATTGCCATTTTTACCAACGGTTTACCATCGGTTTACCAACGGAATAAAACTCCCCTAGGTAATTTTGAGAGCTGAAATTTTATGTGAACATAGAGATTGACTTCCTCTTTCAGAATCATTTTCAAGGTTTTGTCAGCTTCCAAATGTTCGCTGAAAAAAGCCATGGAAGGAAAACCTGATTTTTGGCAAGTTTAAGATTGCGGTGTCGATCTGAGGCAAATAACTTCATGGTTGCTTTGTATGAGGGAACACCTTCAACGCATTACAATAAAGGAAGAATTGCGTTTCTTATGCGTAGGGTCGCTTTTTACGGAATCTTTTGATTTTGTCAGTAATTGAGTGTCAACATACATCAAACTTAACACATTTTGCGGTCATGTCTTATGTGGTCTTATCGCTATAAAAGAATTTCCGATGAACGAGAAGCCGTGAAATTTTGCATCCTCATAAGCTTTGATTCTGGGAAACAGCTTCCATAGCTCTGGAGCACCATGTGTTGTGCAGAGGTCATAAGACACCATCCACAGAATTGCATTTTAAGCTACATATTTATTGGACCCTAGGAGTCGATTTACAGCCAAATAAAGCGTCCAAGCTTGAGTAGAAAGTGTTCACTGACGATTTTACACATGTTATTCATGGTACTGAAAGAAAACAAGCATGTTGAAGCGTTTGCAACACTACCACCCTAGCGTGGAGTCGAACTTGGAGCCCGCTGATAAAAAACGAACTTCTCTACCTTGCTGTTATCATACTACCCTCTTCATGCAACCCCTCCCCTCCTCCCCCGAGGCGACCCCCCCCCCTTGGTAAGTTACCACCGTACGCTTGACCCTGATCATATTCTTGCCGGCTAACTGGAAAGCACGCTAAGAACCCGGACCTTCTCGATCTGCCGCATGACATCGCGCACACCCTGACCGGTGAGTGTTCTCAACGGCTCTCAGGAACTTGGAAGTTGATCTGTAGGATAAAAAAAATTCTTTAGAGTTTCTGCTGGACGGACTCACGTTGGGCCACGACGAAATTATAAATAATACTGCATACTACTACACCATACTCATGTCACACCCGACTGAGTGAGTCTCTGTCCGTTCTTGTGCACCTCTATCTTCATGATGATAATCTGGTAATTATTTGTAACAGTTACTGGACCAAACTCGGGAGGGACAACGAAAGCCGTAAAGCTGCACTCAACCTTCGGAAGGAGTATAGGTCCGATTGGGCTCCGTCCTGCAGAGGGGCCATTGCTCGTGCTCCGTGAGTTATAATGTAATTGTTGATTGGAAGACTTCCCGCATATTCAGCTTTTTTTCAGCGGTGACGCCCGTGGCTACATCATAAAGGAATCAGGAATAAAACCAAGACCGGTAAGTCTAAGCAATCAGAAAGATGAGGTTGGCCACATCACTTCATTTTCAGAAGCGCAGACGTCTCTCGCCAGACGACGAGCAGTCCGCTGAGCACTGAAGCTCTCCCGTTGAGATGAGTTATCTGAAGAATTTTTGTGGTCGTTTTTTCTCCTTCTCTCATTTTCATATTTGTTTTCCTTCAATTTTAACGTGAAGCTCATTCAATTCAAACTTGAAGCTTCAACTTGTACATTTGAAGTATTTTGTTGCCCAAACACCGTTTCGCAATCGAAAACACTGAGAAATTTGAAGTATTTTGGTGCCAAAAGGCAGTTTCGCAGTCGAAGACGCTGAAGGTAACCCAAGAGGAGCTAGATGGTTTCATTTATTGATATCTTTTACATTCCGCTTCAAGTTTGCTTTGAATTTTGTGTTTTGAATTTTGTTTGAATCGTTGTTCATTTCTTTTTTTCTATGATGACCTCATTGACTACACTCATTCTGATACGGAAGCATCATCATTGATACTCACCCCATTCTGTCCTGCCTCACCATTACCATCATTTTCATTATCACTGACGGAGAAGATTCTTTTTTGTGTTACAATTACTCATTGTAGTCTGTGTAAGGAACTTCCCGAGTTTCCTTTTATTTTGGTATTTTTTACACAAGATTATGAAGTTCCGCGCACAGACATCTTATTTTGAAGTAATCGTTATTCTGTTTTGTTCCGCACCTTTATTTGTCATACATGTATAGTTTTTGTATTATCCAGACATTTTCAATAAATGTCAGCTTTTATCTGTACGTGTTCTTGGACAGAAAATGATGGTAGTCCACTGCTCCACCATTTTCTGCCATATAGGCGTCGAAATGCTGCATGCGTCAAGTTCGAGGCACCTGATTTACCCCTTGTTGGGGAGGAAGATAAGAGAAATACCGTAATCGAACTGCAAATTGCACGTGGGTGACAGCTGCTGGGCAGGTAGATAGGGGAGTTGGGCCTATGAACGTGCGAAGAACCCAGCTAGAACGCGCCTCCTTGCTAGAGCCCCTTGCAGTAGTTTCGGCGCAGAAGCCAACAATTAGGGCAGCGACTGCAGATATTCGGGCGAGAGCCACGCCCCCTTTGGGGATTGGACCCCAGTTGTCAGGCGGCTCGCTTCGCGTTTGGCTTGCGCTTAAAGCCAGCTAATGTCTGAGTCGAGAAAGTTCTGAAAATGGTAACAGCTCAAACATGAATATGGGGTGGGCCTTTGCCTTTAAGTTTCAGTGCGATGTATCAGGTTGTCGGAAAAGTTCTCGCGGTTACTGGAAGAGCACATTTTCTTGATTTTCAAAAACAGGAGAGCACATTAAAAAATGTTCAAACCACCGTTACGTCCTACCACTCTTCGCCCATTTTCGGAAAGCCGTTCGGTGCCCTCGGCATAGAACTATTCTGACATTGGCTCGGAAAAGTTGTCCAACCAGCGGTTCAATTCATCTTCATCATCGAACGCTCTACCTTGCATGCCGTTAGAGAGGGACACGAGAAGGTGGTTATCTTTTGGCGCAACTCATACATTCGGGCGTTTGCAGCGCCGGTGAACCCGCCCATTTTTGGCCGATGCAGGCTACCGGCAGATGGTCGCGGGTGGGGCAGGAATACCTGCTGAATGTGCAGATAGAGCAGAAAAACCTGCTGTGAGCGCGCATGAGGCAGAATGTATGCAGGTTAGCGTGCACCCCAATTTTTTTTCTCCATGGGCACGTGGCAGCCGAGGTGTATATAAGCCAGCAGATAGCTTTGAAAGCTTAGTCTAGTACCCGATGTGGCGGAGACAAGACTAGCCCTACGGGACTTGTCTGGCCAACTGAGGCCCGGTTGAAACTGTGGCTCAGTGTACCATTTGGCCAGACAAGATGCGTGGGATCGGTCGCGCGCCAACGCGGTGCGGACGAGAAAATCCGCCTCGCCGCAGATGTCCGGTTCGTAGAGCGCTGGTGCAGGGAGCACATACATGCCCAGCAAACTAATTTTTGAACTATTTTTGTAGGCAGCGGTTACAGTAGAAAATGACCAGCCTTAATCCCTGTGGTAAGATCACAGCGGGTCAAATGCTGGATAAGGCGCGACTAACGGCGGAATAGGCGCGCCAACTCCGCTCATTTTTGCCTTTGTCCCGCATGTGTCATGCGGCGAGAAGCAGTGTGGACCGACGCTTCATACGCCCGAATGTCTAAGATCGAAATGAGGTGAGTTGCTGCCTTTAAATTGAATAACGACCATTGGGAACTTGGTTCATGAAAGCTATACGTCTGTACCGTACACGACACCAGAGGGTGGAATGACTTATTACCCAACCACCATCATTATATCGCCACTACTACCACCATCCATTATCTTCTTCTCATTCCATCCCCAACATCTTCCCCTAGTGATCAAATTAGGAGGGTGATCAAAGCCTGGGGAAGTTCAGGCCTCTCAGCCTCACTTCTCCTCCTGGCTCACTACTGTTTCCACTGGGAGTTCGAATCCCTACTTCTCCGAGTAAACAGAGACCGGGAGACACTCCTAGCCTTTTTTTTTACCTACTTCCACTTATTTAAAGGTTGCGTCGAACAACAAGCATAACTTGCAACTCATATTCTCAGCAGAAACCTTATCACCTCGTGTCCTACTTCTCTCTGTTAAAGGTGCAGCAGGAACACGGCCAGAACAGTGAAATACGTCAAGCACAAAGCAGAGCGATATATCCTCTCAACTGCTGCCATCGCCATCTCAGTTGCTATCCAAACTTCCCTCCCCATAGGAACAACTGAGAAATGATAACAGCAATTGAGGAAAGGGTAGCAGAAGCTGGCAGGAGATTCAGCTAGGCTTTGCACTCAATGTGTGACTCTGTACGAACGTTTGTTTGTTGTGTTTCTGCTGCATAGGTACTAGAGTTCGTCGATTTTTCGCCGGTTGCCATACGGGGCGGTTGGTGCTGCACCACCATCTTCAGCACACCATTTTCGCGGGAAGACCCGACCCAATACGCAGTTGACCTGCGTGGGCCGTAAGCCAGAACGGTCTTCGAATTGGTGCAACACAAGTATTCCAAAATCTTCTCAAGAGCGGCACTGAAACAATCAGAAGACCTCGAAGTCAATATGGCAATAGATGAAATTGTGTTCAATAGCTTGTCCGATACCAGATTTTCAGGAGGACAGCTCGAGCTATGCGATCGCTTCTTTCCTCACGAACACAGGCATCTATGGGAACCTTTCATCGTTCTGAATCCTCTTTCGTGCTCCGCTGTCCATGAAGCGAGATCGTTGATGGCCGAAGAAAATCCTCCGTGCCAAAACTCCGCGGAACTCTCCGAACAGAAGCACGACTCACAAATGTCGTTTTGATGTGATAAAGAGTGATTAAAGAATAGAGAGTAAAAGTTGCCAGAGTTGGGAGTAATGTGTATACCGTTTAGGAGTTAGCAGAATTGCGAGTAATGTGTATACCGTTTATACGTTACCAGAGTTGGAAGTGATGTGCATACGTTTATTATACAGGGTGCGCCATAAGTTCTTGCACAGTATATTTAGTACCACCACAGCAGCGAAGTTCAACGCAATGGCATGACCTCTATGGCCGCACTGAGTCAACTCAATAGTAACCCAAATAACCTAGCAGATCGGGAATATATCCTCAGTTGCTTTTGTAGAAGCCACTTTTCAGGGCAGAGTCATTCTATCCTCATGAGAAAAATGTGATAGATGTAAAAAGCATTGTAGAATTCTGAAGTGAGAACAGAATTCCGTTTTCTCTCTTCCTTCAGGAATGTCAGCATGTTTTTAAAAAGATGCCCGGTTAGAGCAAACTTTATCAGATTTTTGTGGTTCACAACATCATCGCAACGTTCAGTCTTATTTGAACAGCATTTTGGGTGAGAAGAGACTGCTTTAAATTGCATACCCCAAACGGGACGTTTCAGTGAGACTCAAAATCTGCTAATGGAACTACGTGTACTGGCGTGGTGCGCGGAGGAAGTCCTGTGCTGAGATCTAATTCCCGTGCAACACTAATCTGAATTCGATAAACTGCTCCATGCTGACAATGTTAAAGGGAGAGCTATATTATTTAAAAGTCTGAGCTTGTACCATAAAGCTGTGGAAAAGCTTTGGGAGGATTCATACAAGGAATACCACCGTGCCGCAATGGGTGCGCCTCCCACTCGACTTTAAGCTGTTACAAAAGCAGATGCTCACAAATTCCCGATTTTATAGGTTACTAGCTGCCGTACCCGGCTTCGCTCGGATGTTTTACTACATTAGCTACATCACACCGCTGAGGCCAATTACAATCACCAACAGAATCATTCAAATCTCCATAATTTTGGTGATCAGCATGTTAGCAAAGCCCAGATGGCCCTTTCCTATCGACTTGTAGGCGAAACGTTAGCAAAGCTATTTCGGTGACATTGAATCGAAGTATTCGCACAAAATGGTTGTCATATTCATACTCAGCGTATCGAGGAACCCCAGGAGAGATGTCTCCATCGCTCCATTGGACGGAAGAGCCAAAAATCGAAAAAAAATCGACAAATCGCTCTTTCATGCAAAATGCTTGTCATATTCGTGTCCAGCGTATGGAGAAACCCCAGTGGACATGTCCATGTCCGTCCTCGGGCGGAAGTGGAAAAAATCGATCACCTCGATCACCTTGACTCCCGTTGGTCTTCGGGTATACCGAGCGGGCGCCAGCAATCCTTCCATTTGTCCCTCCCGCGAGCCAGAGTAGTCCAGTGGATTCTGTCCGTTCGAGGGACACGGAGAGCATCGTATCTATCCTTGAAGGACTTCGTGAAGAAGTCTGACCATCGGGTCGGTGGTCTTCCTGTCGTGCGCATAACGTTCCGGGGAGTCCAGTCGCTGACAGCTCTTGTCCAATGGTTGTCCTTAAAACGCATCACATGTGCGGCCCACCTGATGTTACTCAACTTGGCGTAAGCGGCAGCGTCCCTGATCTTCGATTGTTGACAAAGGGAGGAACTCCGTATTCCAGCCCTCACTTGTGTGAGGCGGGTTATTCCTAGCATCACCCTCTCGATGGAGCGTTCGACGACGCTGACCGCATTCTCATCCTGCTCGCGCAACGCCCAGGTTTCTGAGGCGTAGGTCAAAGCAGGGAGAACGGTTGTGTTGAAGACGTGGGCACGGAGCCTGGTGTTCTTCGTCTTCTTCACTACGTCCTCGATGCTCTTGTAAGCTCCCCAAGCCGCTCGTTTCCTCCTGCCCAGCTCTGGAGCGAGGTCGTTCATCATGTTGACTTTTCGACCTAGGTATACGTAGCTGGAGCATTCGGATATGGTCGTTCCGTTGAGCGAGAATGGGGCATCCGGGACCCATCCGTTCTTCATGAACATCGTCTTCGTCAGATTCAGCTGGAGACCAATCTTTCCACACGCGTCGTCGAAGTCGGCCAGCATCCGTTCCGCTTCGCTGATGGTTGGTGTTACAAGAACGATGTCGTCAGCGAAGCGAAGATGAATAAGTCGCCGGCCATCAACTTGCACTCTCATGCTATCCCATTCCAGTTTCCGCATGACGTCTTCGAGAGTGGCGCTGAATAGTTTTGGCGACACGGTATCGCCTTGCCGAACCCCTCTCTTGACGTCGATGATGATGTCGTCGTAGAATAGAGAAATCTTGGTCGTGAAGTTGCTGTAGAGCTCACGAAATACCTTGATGTATTGAGTAGGTATGCCCTGGTTGCCCAGGGCTTCCAACACCGCTTCCGTCTCAACAGAGTCAAAGGCTTTCTTCAAATCGATGAACGTGAGACAGAGGGGCATCTTATACTCTCGCGATACTTCGATGAGTCTAGTGACGGTATGATGTGGTCGATCATACTGAATCCTTTTCGAAACCCTGCTTGCTCGCACGGCTGTCCCTCGTCTAGTGTCCTTTCGATCCTATTGAGGATCACTCGCGTGAGAAGCTTGTAGACGACGGACAGTGGGCAGATGGGGCGATAATTGCCAATATCCTGCGGGTCTCCCTTCTTGTACAGCAACACGGTCCTGCTGGTCTTCCATTGGTTAGGTACCTTGCATTCCGACAGGTACCGCGTGAAAAGCTTAGCCAAAGTAGTAATGAGAATTGGCGGTAGGTTCTTCAGATGTTCCGGTCGAATCCTGTCGGGGCCCGGTGCTGTACGATTCTTCACCGACTTGATGGCATGTCGGACTTCGGAAGGGAGAACCGATGGGACAACATACCCATCCTCCCTGAGATGACATTGAAGGAGGTGGACGTGGCTATTGAAGAGATCCGAGTAGAAGTCGTAGATGACCTTCTCCATCACCCGTCTTGATGAAGAAATTGTTCCGTTTGGGCGCCGGAGGGCGGTCATCTTGGTCTTGCGATAGGCGAAGTCTCGGCGGGCACTACGGATGCTTTTCCCTGCCTCTGCGGCTTTGGCCAACACTGCTGCTCGTCTGTCCTTGAGGTCTTCTTTTATCGCTTCTCTGCACCGTTTTGCGAGCTCGGAATTTAGCTGGTAGTTGCCTGCGGCTCTCGCGGCTCCACGCTGGCGTACAAGCTCGAGGGTCTCGCAAGACAGTTGTCCCTTGGTGACTCTTGAACCCTCGGTGCTTCTTCTGCTGTCGAGGAGATGCTGAACAAGCCGATCGTACTCTTCGTCAAGGTTGTCGACAACCGCATCTTCCCAAAAGCCGGCTAACGAAGTGAAAAGATCCCAATTGATGACGGGTTTGGGACTCCTCCTCTTAAACTTCGCGGCCTTCTCTTCTTTGCGTGAGAAGAAGAATCTTGCACGAAGCAGGCGATGGTCTGATCCGGTGTAGAACTTCGGTACAACACCGACGTCGGTCAGGCAGAACCTTCGATTGACGATGATGTGGTCAATTTCATTATGGTACTCTCCACCGGGTGAGTCCCACGTCCAGTGTAGGGAGGTCGTCTTCTAAAACTGTGAGCTACCATGGATGGTCTTCGTCGTCATGATGAACTCAGACAGCCTCTCTCGCTCTTCTTTCCACTGCAGGCCGTGGGTACCGGTGTGAAGTTCCTCAGGCGTTCCCCTAGGACCAATCTTGGCGTTGAAGTCGCCAACGATGATCTTGTAGAATGTGTGGTCTTCCCTGTAGAACTTCTCCAAGTCCATATAGAAGACCTCAATCTCCTCTTCGTCGTAGCTGGATGTTGGAGCGTAGGCGACGAAGATTGTCAAGGCCGGTATTGATCCACATCTTCTCAACCGCAAACGTCCGATTCGTGTTGTTAGCTGTTCGAATGAATCGATGTTCATGACCAAGTTCGCGTTGACGAGGACACCGACTCCACCAACTCCTCTACTGTCGCAGGTTCCAAGGAACAGTTCTTCTCCAGTGTCGCGGTGGCGTTCAGCGGCCGGTGTCTCCTCGTCTCGGTCAGTCCGATGACGTCGTACCTGATCTTCCTGGCCTGCATCATCAAATCCTCGATGGAAGCCTCCGATGCAAGCGTGCGTGCGTTGAAGGTACAGACCGTCATCATAGTCCTTCTGGTTTTAGGCAGCCTACATAACCCCTCGGATCTCGTCTTCACTGGCGCTGCCATACCAGTGACTCTTCCGAGATCAGGGGAACACTCTCTATTATTGTTGTGTCGAGCTTGAAGAAAATTTTAAGCCCACAGGAGATAGCTTGCTGGGCTCTATTCCCCTGTGGGAGGCTGGAGTGTGATTTCACCGGGAAGTTAGCCGGGCTTCCCGGGAGTGGACGATGGAGCTTATTTGTTGGAGGCAACTCCGAACCGCCTCCCTTGTACCTCCCAGTCACTTGAATGCAGGGCTTTTGGTCGGATAGATGTGCAGGATACAATCTGCAGAGATGCAAGCACACCCATGCACGCATGCATGAACATGCCCACCCGCTGACAGAAGGTATAGATCGTTCCGACACTGCAGAGACAGGGAGTCCATCCCCTGAATCCACCCGCGTCTCAGGGCAGGCACAAGGTCGCGTTTGGTCCGCGATTAGTCCCCTATCCGCCACCTGGGGATGCGCCACGTAGCCTCGCGACTAACCAGCTGGGATCCCTCGTATGAGGGAGATCCGTGGGGAAAAATCGGTAAAATCAATAAATCAATATTTCGTGCGAAACGGTTGTCATATCCGTACTCAGCGTATTGAGGAACCCCAGAAGACACGTCCTTGTCCGTCCCCGAGCGAAAACGGAAAAAATCGGTAAAATCAATAAATCAATATTTCGTGCGAAACGGTTGTCATATCCGTACTCAGCGTATTGAGGAACCCCAGAAGACAGTTCTCGCCAATCCCTGGGCAAAAACGGCGAAAAATCAATAAAATCGATAAATCAATCGATAAGCCCAGGTGTAAAGTAGCCTATAACCTCCGCCGGCCCCTGACGGACCTGCATGCAAAATTTGGTCCGAATCGGTTCACCCTCCGCGATTTCTATAAGTAACATACAAACGTACAAACACACAAACACACAAACACACAAACACACACACAAACTTTCACTTTTATAGATACAAATTTAAGTCGCTATAGAGTTGGCTTAATGTGACCGTAGAGGTCATGCCATTACATTGAATTCTGCTGCTATGGTGGTACTAAACATGTTGTGCAAGAACTTATGGCGCACCCTGTACAGAAGTGCTGGTTACCTGGAAGAAGTCTTAGACTGGCGTGCGTACCAGGGATGAGCGGATACGAGATTTTCTACGACCCGGATACCGGTGCGGATAACGGATAGGACGAAATTGACCGAATAACGGATACCGGATAACGGATAACGGATAAGTGGTCCAGATGCTACGAGACACCACATTCTATGTTGTTGCAAAATCATTATCGAATTCCCGAACCACGAGTTTTGGAATAATATTTTGA